>OY992876.1:421775837-422055837 GCA_963921405.1 Cepaea hortensis
AAAGATAGACAGTTCTAGAGTTCCTGCAACAGCAGGAATGTAAATAAAAAGAGCATCTGCTTTTGTGTATCCATCCAGTCGTTAGCAGGATGTTGCTGGGGTGACAGCTTCCCTTCCACATTTGTCTTCTAAGGATGAGCTTCAGCTTTCATGTCAACAAGGAAAGGGACATATGACTGAGCTACCGTATGACAGATGGTAATACCTGCTTTCTGTTAGCGCCGAATGTTGGGAAGTGATCACCGAACCAGACACCCCACATTGTGCCAACAGCTTCGTGTGGAGGAGCGCAATTAGGAGGGTACAAGCCTTATCCTGGTGCAAAAAAATGCCACAAGGCGGATCAGACCCTAGCCTTGGTAGGCAACACATGCTCTGCACAATCCAGCCCAAGCTTTATGCTTTTTTTTCGCATATCCTTTACGGGACATTGCAGTCAACACCAGCATTTTTCAGCTGCTGTTGATGTCTTGACAAATTTTACGTTCAATAGTTTGCTATTGCTTTCTTAACGACCGACTCACGTACCTCTGTAAGTAACCAGCGCTACGCGATCCGCTGCCGTATCTCGCGCAGCTGTGTTTCGTACGAGAGTATACGGGATTAAGAACAACGTCCCTAACTCCTTCGTCAGAGAGACCGGCAAGCTGTAAGCGAGGAAGAGGTATAACTCCATCCCTGGTCCCCACCAAGGGTTTAGGTTATGCCTTCTTTGAAGAATATTGTGACAAACTATCGTCTGTCAAGACGGCCAGGTGCCATTAACAGTTGGTGCGAAGAGGGCACGTTTGTAGTTCGTGCTCCAGAATGTAGGGGAAAGAACGGATCAATCAGGTCCCGTTTCCGCAATGAAGGTTGGCTGCAATGGATCTCCAACACTGTCTGTCTCTTGCCTTGACTGTACATTCTGTTAGGCTGATGTTCGTCAATCTCTTGATGTTATCCTACCACTTGTATCGTTGTCTACCTCTTGCTCGCTTGCACTACAGGAGTTGTCTTTTCCCTGACGAACACATTTGTAATTCGCGTTCTCATAAAATTTACATTTCCTATTTCCGAGATTCATTCAACTTTAAGGGCTATATGAGTTGAAATCTTTAACATATTTGTTTCATTACTTACAGTATAAAGATGGTGTGTAGGGGGCCAATGTTTACTCGCAGCATGCTCTTTCTCTGTTTTCTGTGTTCAGTCTTAACTGACCAATTGCCATAGGATGATTAATCATGTTAAAGCTCTTTCCGAATCTGTATAGGCTTATTTATCGCCTAAATGTTGTCATTAGAAGATGTCTTAATTAAAATATCGATACAATAGGTTTTTTTGTTCTTTTCCCAAGCAACTCCCCTTTAATTTGATATACAATACAACATGTCTGCTACCATATTAACAACATTTAGGCTATAACTGTGACACACCCCGACTTCCCATTTTCCGACATCTATTTTTGTGCGGTCTAAACCTCAATTTTGTTTGGCACTGAATATGTTAATGAACTAGGCAGAATGAGTTGCCAAGAGTTATATAAAGTAAAGTTTGATATATGGAAGCAACAGAGATGTGGTTCCTAAAACGAATAACACTAATTTCTTGGCCTGCCAGTGTAACGAACAACGACAGCCTGATATAGGCTAATGAAACTAGAACATTATATACAACAATAAGAATGAGACAAACAGCTTTCTTTGGTCATGTGATGAGAAGAGAGGAGAACATTTTGACAACTGGAAAGGTCAAGGGGAAGAGAGGCAGAGGCACACCGAAAGAAATGATGCTGAATGGATTGAGACGGTGGCATGGAGGAATATCATCAGCAGAGTTGATCCAGAACACCAAGGACCGAGATCTGCGGAGACACACGAACGCCTACGCCAACTGGCAAGGCACTTGATGATGATGATTATGATATAAATGTGATGTACAGGAGACTGTGTGTACCCATAGCATTCCCTTTCTTATGTGTGTCTGGTGTGTCAGACTTAATTAAATGAACTGCATGGAGTCCAGAGCAAAGCGTGATATATGGAAAACAATCATATACAATTAACTGTTTCAAACAAAGAAACCGACAAACAATTGGATCTCCTCTATAGTTATACATTTTTACAATTTATAGCTTGGTAAAACTAATTTGTACTTCTTTCTTGAGTTGAGTTGAGTTGGGTTGAGTTGAGTTGAATCAAGAACGGACATCATTGCACTCGGGGAATTCCCAACAGCACTCAAGTCATCTTCAACAGCCAGCTTCTTTCTTCTACTTCTATAAGTGCTAATTCATATTTGAGAAATTATTACTCAAGCTTTTCTACTAACTGTTAAGTGAACTTAAAACAAAGTCTTAAAAATCGAGAGGATTGGTTTCATTGCACCGGGTTTTATCCCATATGGCTCGGTCTCTTTCCGCAAGGCGGCCTGCCGAAAGCGTCGCACAAACCACGAACTTCTTAGTTCCACGAGTCTGAGATAAATGCACTCGTGAACCGAAAAACACAGCCGCGAATCGAACCCACAGCCTTCGGAGCACGAGGCAAACGGCTTGACCACTTCGCCACGCAGACTTCGTGAAATTATACGTGCTCCATGTGAGAATCGAGCTCACAGTCTCCGCATATCTTATCCCATGGTCCACATGGGGAAGGAAGGTACTGTTTATCAGTACGGCGCGCTAACCGATTGTGCCACTGTAGCTCTGAAAGGCACGTCCCTGGGTGGGCTTGAACCACAAACCTCTCTGTTAACTGCCGAACGCGCTAACCGATTGAGACACAGAAACTACAAGAGAACATATTCAATTACATACCTGGGTAGATCATATATCCATGGAGTTTAGTGTTCGGCTGTGTCATGTGTATCTTTCTGCCAGGTGTTCAAACTGAAATCAGAATGGAGAAACTGTACGTACACTTACACTCAACGTTTCTCTCCCTTTGCTGCTCGTTCGCCCGCACGATCAACCCTTGTCCTTGACAACAATTATCTGAACAATACATCAGTTTTCCGTGTCAGGCTGGAAGAGGCAGTCTTAAAAAACAGTGACGGATGACTTAAAAAATGTTTGACAGCGCAAGGAGTTCGTGCATTCCTGTTGTATATTCACCTTTTCAGCTTGTGGTTTGGTATCTGGTCACAGGCGTCCTTGGGACTGAGAGAAAGACCGGGTGAACTATGACACATGTGTTGTTCTGTGCGAAGCTGTCGGTAACAGCGCTGAGGAAAGAATACCGAACTATATGGGATAGACCCGTGGCAATGAAGTCGATCCATGGCCCATAGCCCCTTTAGCATATGTTGTTGAACCATCATCATCACGTGTCTTGCCGATAAGCGTGGGCGGTCACGTTTGTTCATCTGACACGATATCAAAGTTGTGGATCAGCTCTGTGTTTTTTGTCTCGAAGATGACATAGAGATCAACATTGAAACAACAGAAGTTATGAATATAAGCAAAGGCAAATATGACATAATTATACAGATAAACGGTCAAAGGCTAAAACAAGTGCACGAATTCAAATACATTGGGAGCATCTTTACATCAGATGGCAAATTAGATAGAGAGAGATTGAGACAAGAACTAAACAAGCCAATAATATTACATATCAAATTAAACCCATCCTGAAACATCCAACTCTCCCCATGGAAATTGAGAACATTGTAAATGCAATTTTTATTTACCAATGTTGTGTTATCGATGCCAAACATGGGCTCTATTAAATGTCCCCTGGTCTCTGGGTAGTGAGATCGGACGCCCGTGTGTATTATTGCGGGCGTAAAACATCCCTTGGCAGTTGGAAATCGAAAAAAAGAATAGCTTAACGGCGCTGCCCGGGCAAAATGTCGAGTTAAAAATCTACCCAAACTATTTCAGGATCCTTGCCGGTGCTACGGAGTTCTTGCTCTGAGCTGAGATTTTCCGGTGTTAGGAGTAGAACGGAGCACTTATGGGTTACACCCATGTGCCGTGAATTTGATCCGTCGACTAAACTAAACTAAATTAAACTAAAGAACAAGAAAAAAAACTCACTACTTGTGAAATGAGATGCATGAGAAGAGCAACGAACAATTTAAAAAAGGGTGATATTAGAAATGAAATCTATAAAACAGTTGGAGCAACACCAGTTGTTAAATTTATTAATAGACAATGTCTTAGCTGGTTCGGTCATCTGTTGAGAATGAACCCAATGTCGCCAGCGGAAAGATCATACAACATGAAAATAGAAACATCAAGAGGCAAGGGAAAATCAAGAAAAAGATGGATGGGTGGAGTCATCAATACTTTAAAAACCCACAACATCTAAGCATACCAAGCGACCAAGCAAGCCCTACTTCGGATGCCAATCATCAAAGAAGCCTGCGACGCCTAACGGCATAGGACAGCGAAGGACAAAAGAAGAAAGAAGAAGAAGAGAATGCCGTGTGGCCAAGCCATCTAGATATTTACTTCCCAGCCTTCCTCTTCCCCCTTCTTTCTCTGAATCTTGCCAGCAAGAGTACATCTTAAAGATAAAGGTGATCCGGTAGAAAATACAACCGTGGAGGTGTCTAATGTTAGGCTTTCACACTTTTAAGGTTATGAAAGCTCGCAGGTGAGGCTACTGTGGAGGGCGGACGCGCCATGGACCAGGCCGACATTCTGAATGCTCTACGAGAAGTAAGACTTTTGCGAGAACCAAGTGATGACTGTTAATCTACAACAATGGCCAGACTGCGAGAGCAGCAAATTAAAAGAGGGGTGGCCAAACAAGAACACCACGCAGGAAGCCAAAGAAGATTTATAAACCAACACAGAACTGGCGTCGTTAGCCGCTACACGTTGCGGGATTTGCTGAGGAGGGGATCCGAGCACTTATGGACTGAATGGTTCGATGTACAATGAGGATGATCTGTCGACTAACTAACTAACTAACTAACTAACTAACTAACTAAGGCTATGAGATATGAAGTGGAGTGGAGAGTTTCTTTCCTCATCACAAGGATGCTCACGCGCAGAGTGTGGTATTGCTGTTTACTTGTGGGCATACTTACGGCTGGCATACGAATATAACAAATCAAGAGCTGTTTTCATAGCACTCGGAAATATACGGCTGACAAAAATAAAAAATAAAAATCAACCTAGTATCAACTTGTGGGTAAGTTTTGTAAACAGGTTTCAAAGCGCATTTTGACAAATAGAGCTAACTCTTCTAATCACATAACACCGGTCTCCGTGGCGGAGGATTTATGGTCGTGGTTCTTAATTCCGCTTATCCACGTTCGAAACACATCTGCGCGCGATTTAGCAGCATACCGCGTTGCGCCGGGTTTTAACAAATTGGTATGGGAGCCGCTCGTCCAGAAAGCAATGGCACACCACTGAAGGTAAACTTGCACAGACACCAACAACATCAGTAAAATGCTGGTGTTAACCGCGTTGTCCTGTAAAAAGGATATGAAAAAAAAAATATACACAACACTATTTCAAAGAAAGACAGTATCATCTGCATGTAATAATTCTGGAATTTACTACTTGTCTTATTTTAAAATAAAAACAAAAACATTTTTCATTAATAAGAGGGTGCTTCAAATAAAAACCTTAAAAGTTGATTGAAATTAAATTAACCAAGCCATTGTCTTGTAATCTGTCAATATTGTTTTCAAGGATGACAAGAGTATTAGAGCACGTGACATCACGGCTCAGACGAACACGGTGACACCATAAGGACAGTTAAAGATGGCCTCCCCACTTTTGACATGCAACAAAAGAGGAGCAGCGTTCTGTTATCCGTTATTTTATCAGTGAAGGAGTGAAACCTGTAGAAATTCATAGACGAATGAAGCCCAGAATGGCGATGCATGCCTGTCAGTCCAGCAAGTGTATGAGTGGAGTAGGAAGTTTTAAAACGGCGTGACTTCTGTGACAGACTGTTCACAGCGGGATCAGGAACACCGAATAGTTACCAAGAGAATGTTTATTTACAGGAATCCAAGCACTTTATTGGAGCTGGAAAACTTGCATTGAACGCAATGGTGACTACAGGGGAAAATGTTAAATTTGTTCTTTATATATATTTTTTCCGCATAATCCTTTACAGGACATCGCTGTCAACATCAGCATCTTTCAGCTGATTGTTGATTTCTTTGGCAAGATTACGCTCAATAGTTTGCCATTGCTTTCTGACCGACCGGCTCAAATACCCCGTAAGTTACAAATTCTCGCGCAACGTCACGTTACTCACGAGAGAATACAAGATTACGGAGAAAGTCGTTTAACCTATAGACCAGAGAGACCGACTGTTCTTTATATATTCATAATATATTCACATACACACACACACACTCACACACACACTCACACACACACGCTCGCGCGCATTTAAGGATTTCATTTGAAGCCCCTCGTATATTTACGTAAAGATGTTGAGCATGTAAGGGGAGAGAAAGCAGAGCTGTCTTGCTCCCCTTTGCATCTAAAGCCAGCTTAATGTTTCATAAGCTGCTCTGACAGCAGTTTGTTGTTTATGATATTTTTTTTTTTTTTTTTTTTTTGCATTTCCTTTACAGGACATTGCTGTCAACACCAGCATCTTTCAGCTGTGTGTTGATTTCCTGGCAAGATTACGCTCAGTAGTTTGCCATTGCTTTCTGAGCGGCCGGCTCACATACCCCGTAAGTTATCGATGCAATTCGAACCACCGCTGATTCTTACCGTCATCACGTTAACCCACGAGATTACGGAGAAAAGTCATAACCTCTAAGCCACGAAGCCGGCTTGTTTATGATATAGTGCATTAATTAAGTAGATCGCAAGTGCTGTAATCCCCCATATCTCTCATGATAGGACCTGATAGGTCTTAGTCAGGAAGTACCGAGCTACCGTATACAGTAGATTGGTACTACCTGCTTTCTGTTGACGTCGAATGTTAGGCGGCGCTCACCAAACCCGAACCCCATATTTTACCAACGGCTTTGGGTGGAGGAGCGGAATAAAGAGGGTACAAGCCTTCCCCTAGTGCGAGGACATGCAACCTAACGACCAAATGTCATGCCATGGCAGACCAAGCTCTAAGCCTTGGTTGGCAACTGTTCTAGGATTGAAGCTCCGATAAACTGACAGTTAGAATATTGCTTTGCTCATCTGGTCTTGTTCTTGATGTATTGGTGATACTTTTCCTCTGGAGTAAACTAGGCAGGCCGAGAGAGGGATCATACTGCATGGGCAAAACATGGGTCTCTCAATTCAGCCCAGGCTTTGAGATTTAGAAAGGTATAACTTAATTTTACAAACAATCCTCTTCCAAGACGGCCAAATGACACTCAGTCTACCAATAATAATAATAACAATAATAAAAATAATAGTAATAATAATAATCCTCCCTCAATAGTCTCTGCCGTCCGGCGTTGGTCATCTTACTCTTTCACAGAAGTCAGAATTTCCTCTTCTTCTTTTGTCCTACTGCATTTGGCACATATAGAAGATGTGTGTAATTTTCTGTTTTGTGCCTTCTTGACAAGGAAGGAGTTGTGTTTTAATATCGTTTTATAATTGTATGTCTTTTCTTTTTTTCTTTTTTTAAAAATCTGTTTGTGTTGTCCCGTCCCTGATGGGCCATCATGTGCTATGCCGATAAGCGTGGGCAGTCATGTTCTACCATCTTACTCGATCACCAGAGTCGTGGATCAGCTCTGTGTTCCTGTCTCGACCATGCCACGTGGCCAAGCCATCCAGGTATTTACTTCTCGGTATTCCCCTTGGTCTCTTCCCTTCGATCTTGCTAGTCGTCACCAAGTTCTCCAATTCATTTCTTCTAATAACATGTCCAAAAATTTTGACTGTCTACGTCTAATATCTCTAATCAGTTTACGATCTTCAATTGTTTCTTGTAGGACTTGTTCATTGGTTTTTCTGTCTGTCCATGGTATGCTTTGCATTTTCCTCAGAAACCACGTTCCCACAGCCATCAGATGTTTTTCAGCTTCACTGCTTATTGTCCACGCTTCACATCCATACAAAAGTATAGGTTCTATGTGGCACTGCAACACTCTTTTTCTTGTTTCAATTGATATCTGTTTTATTAGTCAGTATGTTTTTCATCTTTCAAAAGGCCACCTTTCCAATGGCAATTCTTGTTCTAATCTCTTCAAGGCATCTCCCATCAGATGTTATGACTGTGCCGAGAAAATTGTATCGATTCACTTGCTTAAGAATATGCCCATTCTTCTTCTTCTTTCGTTCGCTTGAAATATGTCTATAACTGCAGTGCTGTCTCTTGTATGAATTGAACTATCTTTTTCAGTTCACACAGCGGTCCATAGAGTTTATCTTCCACTGTCGTCTCTCTAGGCCAGAAGGTTTGCCTAGATATGTTATATTTTGGGCAGTCTTGGAGTATGTGCTCTGCTGTCTGTGACGCCAATCCACATGTACACATGGCTGTTTCACCAATCTTGAATTTTGTATACATGTGGTTGCGTAATCTATTGTGCCCTGTTCTGAGGCGCAGAATAATGACTTGTTCTGGTCTATCCATAACGTGGTAGTCATCTTGAGCAGGTTTTGGTGGCTTTCTGACTGATTTGATCATTCTTTTCTTTTGGTGGTATGTTACAGGCACATCAGGCTGTTTTTCTTTGGCTCCTTCTTTAGCCAATTGATCAGCTCTGTCGTTCCCGGGTACTCCACAGTGGGATGGTATCCACTGTATGGTGACCTTATGCTGACTGCTAAGTTCAGAAAGTAGTGTCCTTAGTACTGGCAATTTCCCAGACAGGAGCGCCTCGAGTACTGATTTTGCATCTGTCAATAGCACCACAGGTTGTGTACCATTGCTGGTATTTAGTAATTTCTCTGTTGCTATCTTGATTGCCTCAATTTCAGCATCGTAGTTATGGCAGTACTTTCCTGTCGGTACTCTAGCTGTGTCCCTGGTATTATTTGGGTATTCTATGTACACTCCCGCTCCTCCATTTCGAACAGCATTTTGTGCTGACCCATCTGTGTAGACTCGGATCCAGAGGTCCTGTGGGTATTCTTCATCAAGGAAGCTGAGAGTGGCTGTTCTGCGCTGCACACTGTTCTGATCTTCCTTGTAAAATATTCCTCTCACTTTTGTCTGGATTTGTAATGATAGTCTATGCTCATCTTTCCATGGAGTTCGCTCTGGAATAGTTGTTAGGGGGATACCAACTGTGGGCAGATCGGTGGTTTCTCTGCAGAGTCGTTTGGCCTGGTGGATAAAACTACTTCTTTTCAACCGCCCCATATGCCCATTTACTCGTATATCACATTGTGATATTTCCTTCTACCCAGTGGCGACCATAATCTGTGTCTTCTTAATATTCAGTTCTAACCCTAGTTATTCACTGTGTGCAACAACCGCATCTACTAAATTTTGCAGGTTCTGTTCATTGTCTGCAATCAAGACTGTATCATCTGCATATCTAATGTTTTTTATGTATCGTCCCCCAATGTTGATTCCTTCCATATCCTCTATATTTCTGAAAATATTTTCACTGTACAGGGAAAAAAGATCTGAAGACATTACATATCCCTGTCTCAAACCTCTTTTAATAGACTGATATTGACCTACGTTGTTATCAATTCTTATGTGGCAGCTTGTTGTTTCCAATATATGATTTTTACAAGTCTAAGGTCTTTTCCATCAATTTGTAGATCTTCAAGGATCCTTATCATGGTGATATGTCTCACTTTATCGAAAGTGTTCGATAGTGTAGTCAATAAAACAAAGATATAGATCTTTGTTTACTTCCATAGAACGTTCAATTACTGTTATCAGTATATACACAGCATTTACTGTGCCCTTGCCTTCTACAAACCCACATTGTTCTTCTCCTATTTCGGGTTGTATTTCCTTCCTGACTCTTTGCATGATAATTCTCATCAGAATCTTCGTGATGTGGCTCATTATACTAATTTTTCGATGTTGATCGCATTCCAAGGCTCTGGATTTCTTCGGGATTGCAATAAATAGAGAATTACATAATTCAGGAGGTATATCTCCATTATCGTATATTGCGTTCAGCAGTCTGGTGACTTGGTCTATTCCATATTCTTCTAAGCATTCATCATTTCTATTGTGATGTTATCTGTACCCGGGGTCTTGCCAGTTTTCATATGGCTAAGAGCATTCTGAACTTCCATCTTCAAAATTGATGGTCCTTCGTTATTATTCCGAAGATTATGTTCTTCTCTTGTATCATCATAAGGTCTATCACATAATCTGACCACGCATGTAAAATCTGATCTTTTTCTATTATGATTTTGCAATCTTTGGTTTTTAGCCAACCCGTTGATGTGTGTCTTCTTTTGTTAGTGATGTCATTAATTCTTTTGTGCATTATTTTGGTATTCCGTGTGTTGTGTTGGTTTTCAATTTCCTTGCAATTTTCCTCAAGCCATGTTTCTTTTGCCTCTTTGCATAGCTTCCTAATTATCCTGTGAATCTCTTCATATTTTTCCTTGTTATTTTTGTTATTCCTTCTTACTTCCATGAGTTTTAAGATGTCTTCCGTCATTCATTTCTTGCGTGCTATTATCTTTATTTTTGGGATGGTTGTTTCTGCACAAGTACATCAACAGGCTGTCTAAAAACTAAAGATGGCAAAGTCATAATAGAAAAAGATCAGATTCTACATGTATGGACAGATTATGTGAAAGACCTGTATAATGATAACAGAGAGGAACAGTATGATATTAGATTTAATAATGAAGGACCAGCAATTTTAAAGATGGAGGTTCAAAATGTTCTTAAGCATATGAAAGCTGGCAAGGCCCCCGGTGCAGATAACATCACAACAGAAATGATTAGAGCTCTAGAAGAATTTGGACTAGAGCAAGTCACTAGACTGCTGAACACATTATATGATACTGGAGATATACCTTCTGAATTATGTAATTCTGTATTTATTGCAATCCCAAAGAAATCAGGAGCCTTAGAATGTGATCAACATAGAACAATTAGAATAATGAGTCACATCACAAAGATTTTGTTAAGAATTATCATGCAAAGAGTGAGGAAGAAAATACAACCTGAAATAGGGGAAGAACAATGTGGTTTTGTAGAAGGAAAGGGTACAGTAAATGCTGTGTATATGCTGCGAACAGTTATTGAACGTGCTTTAGAAGTAAACAAGGATATACATTTTTGCTTTATTGACTACACAAAGGCTTTTGATAGAGTTAGACATGTCAACATTGTGGATATGCTTGCAGATCTACAAATTGATGGGAAAGACATTAGACTTATAAAAAACATATATTGGAAACAACAAGCTGCCATAAGGATTGATAATGAAGTAGGACAATACCAACCTATTAAGAGAGGTGTTAGGCAGGGATGTGTAATGTCTCCAGATCTTTTTTCCCTATACAGTGAAAATATTTTCAGAAATGTAGAAGACCTAAATAGAATCAGCATTGGAGGACGAAACATAAATAACATTAGATATGCAGATGATACGGTATTGATTGCAGACAATGCACAGGATCTGCAACAATTAGTAGACGCTGTGGTTGTACACAGTGAGCAGCTGGGGTTGGAATTAAATTGTAGGAAGACACAGGTTATGGTCGTCACTAGGAAGAACGAAGTACCACAATGTAATATACAAGTAAATGGGAATATTCTTCAACAAGTGAATCGGTTCAATTATCTCGGAACAGTCATAACATCTGATGGCAGATGCCTTGAAGAGATTAGAACAAGAATCGCCATTGCGAAAGTAGCCTTTAGCAAGATGAAAAACATTCTGACCAATAAAATGATGTCAATTGAAACGAGAAAAAGAGTGTTGAGGGGATACATAGAGCCTGTTCTTTTGTATGGATGTGAAACTTGGACAATGTGCAGTCAAGCAGAAAAACATCTGATGGCTGCAGAAATGTGGTTTCTGAGGAAAATGCAAAGAATACCATGGACAGACAGAAAAACCAATGAACAAGTACTACAGGAGACAAATGAAAATCGTAGATTGATTAGAGAGATTAGACGTAGACAGTCAAAATTTTTTGGACATGTTATGAGAAGAAATGGACTGGAGAACTTAGTGACAGCTGGCAAGATCGAAGGGAACAGACCAAGAGGAAGACAGAGAGGAAAATACCTGGATGGCTTGGCCACATGGCATGGACGAGACAGGAACACTGAGCTGATCCACGACTCTGGTGATCGAGTGAAATGGCGAATCATGACCGCCCACGCTTTCCGGCATGGCACATGATTGATTGATTGTTTCTGCAGCTTGGTTGACTGATTTCTTTCATATTTCCTATTGGTCACTGACCTCTTGAAATAATATTTCCTTATCGGAAAATGCATCGAATCTGTTCTTTACCTCTACGTTGAATTTATCTTTTATTTCCTTACTCTTCAGCGCCTGTAGATCAAATTTTGTGTTTCTTGGTGGTGAATATTTGACCCCTGATGAAGATTTATATAATGGAAACGTCGTTTGTTGTATTCTAAACTACTTATTTTTATTTTATTATTATATATATGTTGTTTATAGTCTCTTGTTGTATTCTAGACTACTTATTTTTATTTTATTATTATATATATGTTGTTTAATGTCTCTTGTTTTGGTGATTTTCACTCCTCTGTGATTATGCTCACTTTTATGTAGTCCATTGTTTGGTATGTACACAGTGTCCGTGTTTAGTATGTTTCCTCTTTTCGCAGGAGTCACACATACCTAACTGTTTGTATTTCATATTGGCTGTTTTGCGCTTGTCTTGTCAGTTGTGCTTAATTCATATTTGATTTCTTCAATGTCTCCTTTTCTCCATCTAGCCAACTAACTCTTTCTGGGTCGTCCCCTCGCCTAAAATCCCGATGAATTCACCTAGAACGCTCTACCAGCTGTTTGATCTTGTTCCATTGTAACTAAATTTCTGAACCATTTAATTCTTTGGTGTTCCATATAGTCAGTAATAGGTGTTGTCCTTTCACTTATTCTTAGGTTTTCATTTGTCTCTATATCTCTCTTTGTTTTTCCTATCTGCGTTTCTTATGCATCTCATCTCACATGATATGAATTCAAGCCCATGTTTTTCTAGGATTCTCCATGTCTCGCATTGGTATCACAGCATTGGACGAATAAAGCGTCTTTCAGCTTCTTTTTGTTTTAAATGCATGTTGACATCTTGATGTTTTATAATAGGTGCAATTTGATAGTTGATGATGTTTTTTTTTTTTTTTTTTTTTTTTTTTTGCTTTCGTTATTCTTGTTTATATTCGTTATCTTGTCGTTCATCCTCTGTGAACATATTAACAAGATACTTGTTAGGAGTCAGAACACCACACAACATTTTTCGTTTGCGTTCGCCCGATTTGAACTCAAGCGTAGTCCTTACACGTGTCCTTGCGTGTGGATTAGCTTTGCCTATTATAAGTGTCTCTCGCCATCAAGTGAACCCACTCCGACTTCTGAGGCACTTGTAATTTACGTCCCCAAGTCATGAGCGAGAAGTCATGCCCTCATTATTGTTGTACAAGTAATGCTCTCATTATTTTTTTAGTCCAACTGTTCGGTGTATGGGTTGAACCCGCTAACTCGGAATCAGCACACCGGATGTTTTAACAGCCTATTCTCTTATCCATTCGGCCATGCTTACCTCTACACAAAATATCATTGAAAAGATCGACGAATATAAACACACACACACACACACACACACACACACACACACACACACACACACACACATGCATAAGTACGCACACATGCACACACACGCGTAAAAGTTTTGGCAAACGATTCGATCCAAGTCTTTATCCGCGGAACCACATATGACATATATGCATGTTTAACAAACGCTAACAACTATATATACATTCAAACTTACAGACAGCCAATTAAGAGTATAAACATACAGCCTGATAAACAGACAACTTCTGACATATTTAGACAAACAGCTAGACAACGTCAGAGAATTTTAGGCAGACAACTAGACAACGTCAGATAGATTTATACAATTAACTAGACAATGTCAGACAGATTTAGGCAGACAACTAAACAACTTCAGACAGAGAACTAGACAACGTGAACCAGATTTATACAAACAACTTGAAAACTTTAGACAGATTTAGACAAGCATCTAGTCAACTTTAGACATTTAAAAAAAAAAAACAAACAAACAAACAAACTAAACAACTTTAAATAGATTTGGACAAACGAATAGGCAATTTCAGAAAAAAAAAATAAGACAAACAGCTAAACAATTTCAGATCGATTTGGACACACAACTAGACATTTTCACACACATTTAAACAACTAACTAGACAACGTCAGTCACATTTAGACAAACAACTAGACAACGTCAGAAAGATTTAGACAAATAAATAGGCAAACGTAAAACACATTTAGACAAACAACTAGGCAACGTCAGTCACACTTAGACAAACAACTAGACAACGTCAGACACATTTAGACAAACAACTATACAACGTCAGGCACATTCAGACAAACAACACTCATACGTGATATCAGACGCACATACACACTTAATCCGGCTGCCTTGTGTTGAGAAGAATGTGGGTTCATTTCGTTTGCCAGACAGCATCGTTCAATTCGTGAATGCAACTTTCCAGGAGACTTCTGGGAGGCTTGTCGCTGCAGCTACGGAGTTCGTGTACGGTGTGATACTCTTGGCAAGCGACTTATCGTTTTGTAAGACAGAGGCCAAGACGGATGGGGTGACACCCGGTGCAATGAAATTGACCCTTTCGACTTTAGTACTTTCGAATTTAGTACTTTCGACTTTGGTGTAATCAAACAGACAAATAGCAACGTATTAATTTCAACTCATGATCAATGCTTAATGCTATATTTTCCGTTTATTCTGGTACATATTCTGACATGGAATCTTTAGATTACGTGTGAGTTTGTTAATGTTACTGTGTCATGAAACACTTTGTCCTGTATCATCGTGTTTCTGTATCATCTTGTTGCTGTATCATTTTCTTACTGTGTCATCTGTGTACGGTGTCATCTGCGTACGGTATCATCTGTGTACGGTGTCATCTTTAGCCCCATGAATACCACACGGCTCTAGCTGCTTCCATGATGTTATGATGTTGGTTAGTCCAACCACTGACAGAAATAGAACATCATGGATTAGTGGCAGTATCGTCTGCTGTTATTTACGCCATATTTTAAAGTTATATCAATGATGTCAGAATTCCAAAAAGTGTTGTAATACAATGGACTCCTTCACATGGCAACACATCTGGGAATGAAGAATCCGACAGAGTGGCAACGGAAGGTGGAAGACTACCTCAGCCTGATATAGACTAACCTATAATGAGGCCAAGATATTTATCCGAAGTAATTATGCAGGTTGTTTATAAAGTCTCACTACACTTTGTATGTGGCACAGCAGATTTATGGAGATTATGTTTTCCGTTCCGTCTTGCAAATGGAAAACATAGTCTCCAATAAGCTGATGTTCTACATACAAAGAGTAGTGCGACATTACAAACAACCTGTAGATCAAAGAGGGAATCAGAGCATCCAAGTCACCAGAAAGATGAAGCGTATTACCTACTCAACCAGAACAAAAGTAATACTACTACGGCTAATTCTACTATACTACTATTGCTGCTACTATTGTTGTTACTGCTACTACTACTACTAATACTACACTATTACCGCTGCCACGGCCACTACTAATATAATAGTACTACTGCTGCTACTACTATTGTAATAGTACTACTGCTTCTACTACTATGCTACTACTGCTCCTACTATTATTACTAGTTTACTACTACTACTACTACTACTACTACTACTACTACCACTACTACTACTACTACTACTACTACTACTACTACTAATACTGCTACTACTACTACTGCTATATCACTACTGCTGAAACGGCTACAACTGCTACAACTACTACCACTACTGCTACTACTACTACTTTTTCTATACAACTATACAACTTCTACTATACTACTAATATTGCACTACTTATATTACCTACTACTGCAACTACTACAGTACTAAACTGCTGCTATTACTGTTGCTGATACTACTACATTTAATACTAATTCTACTACTACTGCTACTACTACTACTACTATTACTACTACTACTACTACTACTACTACTACTACTACTACTACTACTACTACTACTATTACTACTACTACTACTACTACTACTACTACTACTACTACTACTACTACTGCAGCTATTTACACTTCTAATACTACTACTACAATTGTTGCTAGTACTACTACGGCTACTGTTACAACTATTATTTATACTGCTAGTACTACTACTAATAAAGTAGCACTACTTCGCACAAGACACAACAGGATGAAATATCTCATGCTTAATCAGCTAAAGATAGGTGACACTGGTGCATGTAACTGTAACTGTGGAACTGGTAAAATGACTGCAAAATATTTTCTACAGGCTTGTCCAGCAACTACACAACGGAGAAATATATTTTAGCCCAAGCCCGCTCCATTTGAAGGCATACTTCATGGAAAGGTTAACAAGCTTAAGTTGACTGCTGCATTCATTGGATTATGTCATATTAACGTCTTGAAGCGACCGAAGAAAAGTTATTAATGACGTCATTTCCTGCAGGTTTTTCAATCAGAAAAATATAAATCGAAATGTGTGGCTGTCAGCAAACTTATCTCCCCTTTATTTCCATATAATGATATATCGTTGCGAGTTACCTGTTGTCAAGCAATCTGCATTACTATTTCTATCATCCACGGTATTCAATTCATAAATCTGTAAGATTACATCTTCGCAGTTTTATATAATTTCTCATCTGTCTGCTAATTGTCCATGATTCGCTTCCGTAGGCTACATCAGTATTGGCGCATTATAGATGTATTTAATGTCTTCAGTTTTTGTCTTGGTTTTCCAATTACTGGCTCGTGGTTAATTTTGCAAGCCGCTCCTCGTCTTGTTTTTATTGACAATAAGCTCGATGCTTTTTAAGTACGTCAGTTGTTGTTGTTGTTTTTTTTTTGAGCCTGCTCGCTTTGAATTCTGGCCTAGTCCATACACGAGCTACTACTTATAATGCACTGGACTGATGTTTGCCTGTAATTAGCTTTCCCTATTACCAGTGTCCCTCTCCATCAGACGAACCCACTCCGACTTCATAAGTACTTGCAATTCACGTCCACATATCAAGGACGAATTTTAGTCCAACTGACTGGTGTAAGGGTTGAACCCTCTAACTCGGCATCAGTACACCGGGAGTTTTAGAGTCAGCGCTCTTATCTATTCTTCCACGCTGACATTAACTGATTGAGTGTCATGGGATGATTAATAATAATAATAATAATAGACTTCCTGTATCTGTCATGGGCTTATATATAGCCGGATTGTTGTCATTGCGAAATTTCGCCTCAATTAAAATATCAATACAGCAGTTTTCCCTAAGCAACGCTCTTTAATCTGATATGTAATACAACACGTCTGCTACCATATTAACAACTTTTAAGTCATAACCGTGACACACCTCTAATTTCCATTATCCGCCATCCATTTTTGTTTGGTCCAAACCTGCTTTGTGTTTGGCGTTGAATCGGTTAAGTCTTCAATTTGATAAAGAAAATTGCTGTCTGGACTCGACCATATCCAAAGGCGTGTTGCTGAAAGTTGGTGTTTCAGATTATCTTAGTACGTGGCCTTGACCTTTAAACAGTTTGTCCCCTCTCTCATTTATCTCTCCAAGGCCATATCAGCCTTTAACACGTTCATCTCTTTCTTCTCCAACTGTTGCCATGTTCCTAAAAGTTATCATTTTCTTCTTCCGTGTTATCTGTAATTGGTGCGTAGAATTGCATGTCTCAATCTAACAGAACTAAATCTGATGTGGACATATGCCGTTTTACTATCTATATTTTTTTCTCTGGACTCTCTCTCAGTGTGTCAGGTCTTAGTCAGATATGACTGAGCTACCGTATAACAGTAGACGGTACTACCTGCTCCCTGTTAGCGCCAAACGTTGGGCGGCGCTTACCAAACCCGACACCCCACATTGTGCCAACGGCTTCGGACGGAAGAGCGCAATTGGGAGGGTACAAACCTTACCCTAGTGCGAGGAAATGCAAGCTAAAGACAAAATGTCATGGCAGGGCAGACCAGGCCCTAAGCTTTGGTTGGCGGCTGGTCTAGGATCGAAGTCCGACAGGCGGACAGTTAGAGCATTGCTTTGCTGATCCGGCAGCTTCTGCAGCTTGTCTTGTTCCAGATGTAGGGGTGTTACATTTCCTCTGGAGTGAACTTGGCAGGCCGAGAGAGGGATCATGCTGCATGGGCAACACATGATCTCTATATTTTAGCCCAGGCTTTGTGCTATGGAGAGGCAAAATCCTTGCCTATCAAGCCGGTGTCCTTAGTACTCTTCTTTATGGCAGTGAAACCTGGACAACTTACTCACACCAAGAGAAACGTTTAAACAGCTTTCATATGCGGTGTCTGTGAAGAATTCTTGGTATTAAGTGGCAAGACAAAATCACAAATACTGAAGTATTGGTAAGATCAGGTTGTGTGATGGTTTATTTAATGCTCAGTCTTCGTAGACTTAGATGGATAGGACATCTTAGGAGGATGGATGATGGTAGAATACCACATGACATCATTTTTGGTGAATTACAGATGGGTAAGAGATCTCAGGGTCGGCCTCTACTACGATACAAAGATGTGTGTAAACGGGACAATATTGATACAGGCAATGATAATGCACATTGGGAGTAAGTCGCCGCTGAACGTGTTGCATGGAGGGCAAAGATTAGAAATGGAATAAAGACAAAGGAGAAAATTATTGCAGATAAGTCACACACCGAGCGTATGAGACGTACGATGATGCATGATGGTGGAAATGACCACGTGTTCACATGCACCCACTGTGAACGGATATTTACAGCGCAAATTGACCTTATCAGTCACATTCGCTACCGCTATAGGTAAAAGTTATTATGACTTTTCAAAGAACAAGCTATCGTCTGTCAAGATGGCAAGGTGCCATTGGGAATGGCAATGGATTTCTTTCTCTATCCAAGACTATACTCCTATGTCATTTTACTATATTCATTCTTTCTCCATCCACGAGAATAGTCACTCCCCTTTCATTTCCTTGCCCTTCTGTGTAAATTACACTTTATTCGTAGTATATGGGTACATTTCTACTGCTCCTGTCTGTCCTGTCTTGGATGAATAGATGAGTTGGATTCATGTGAGGAAGAGTTGCTCAATTCGTCGACCACACTCTCTCGCCTGAGTCCATCTGAATCCAGTGGCAAGACAAGTCAAGACGACTGATGACGAATACAGGTGCAGTGGTTGACTAGGACGCTCTAGGTGCTTTGCCGTGATCATTACGTTCCACAACGCTTTGCAGGTAAACACCGTCTTGCCCGTTGAACCATAAATGTTCACATAATCCTAACATATAAACACCCATGGACAGGTATAACTCTATCCCTGGTCCCCGCTATGGGTTGTAGTTATTGGGCCGTTCTTGAAGCACAATTTAACAAACTAATGTTAAGGCGGCCAGGTTCCTCTATTTGCATACAGAAAGACTCCCATCATTACTTAAACTAAATAATTAAAACATTACAGGAAACAAAGAAGCTCTACCATGCAGTAACTTAGTATTGGGTGTTAAATGAAACCGCTTACCTCATTACTCCAACCATTGTCATGATTGTCATGACAGTCATGTCTGTCATGACTGTCATGTCTGTCATTACTGTCATTACTGTCATTACTGTCATTACTGTCATTGCTATCATCTCTCTTTTCTGGCCTTGGTCCACCAGAAGGTCGGGGTCTATCAGAGGGTCGGGGTCCACCTGAGGGTCGGGGTCCACCAGAGGGCCGGGGTCTGCGTCCTCTTGGGGGTCCCTGAAATGATGTCAGGTCATAAATGAAGGCATATGCATACGTGGTTGAGAGGACATCAAATATCAGTGTACAATTGGGAAGTGGCAAGGCTAGATTTCAACTGTCTGACGAACAGACATAGGACAAGCAGACAGTCATAGTGATAAGCAGACAGACATACTGTCATAGTGACAAGTAGACAGACAGACATAGTGATAAGAAGACAGACGTAGTGACAAGCAGACAGACAGACAGACATAGTGACAGACAGACATATAAACATAGGGACAAGCAGGCAGATATAGGGGACAAGAAGACAGATATACGGACAAGCAGACAGACAGTCATTGTGACAGACATATAAACAAAGGAGCAAGCAGACATATATATGGACAAGAAGACAGACATAGTGACAGGCAGACATACATACAGACATTAGGGACAAGCAGACAGACAGTCATAGTGACAAACAGACATATAAACATAGGGACACGCAGACGGATATATGGACAAGAAGACAGACATAATGACAAGCAGACAGAAAGACATACATCGTGACAGACAGACCTATAAACACATGCGCCTGGCCTCTCAACCCGACATTCCGTGATGTTTGTGACTAGTGACTACCCCCCCCCCCCCACCCCCCCGGTCACAGTAGTCGACTCTCCCGGTTGATTTGTGCTGCGTTAATACTCCTGGCGCCCCGCCTCGTCTGTTTACGTGTCCTGACCGCTGTTAATTTACCTGTAGTGTGACCTTCTCGCGAACTGTCTGTTATCTTTAGTCTTACTGCCTGGTATCAATTTTTCCTTGTTTCTCGTGAACTCTGTCCTTGACACACACGCACAAAAGAGTTGCTGTTAATCTCTTGACGCAGTACTGTCTAAATTGATGGAACGAAGTCACAG
This sequence comes from Cepaea hortensis, assembly GCA_963921405.1. Lineage (NCBI taxonomy): Eukaryota > Metazoa > Mollusca > Gastropoda > Stylommatophora > Helicidae > Cepaea > Cepaea hortensis. Next base: position 421,796,606 of record OY992876.1, read on the forward strand.
ATAATAACTCCTCTCTCAGCGAAGAGCCCACAAATATCTCAGAATGACACCAATGTCTATAATGCTATGGGTTTCTTGATCGGACGAGCTCTCAGATGTCACACGACGTTCTTTATGATACGTGCGTGTGATGGTCGTTGTCTAGGTAACGATGCTCCTGGTGTGTCAATCGAGCTATCTAACTGTCTCTTAATCCAACTCACCCCAGCAGTGCACCTTCACCAGTCATGAAACAAGATTGAGTTGACGCACATAATCCTTTATTACAGAAATAACACAGAACCACGGACAAACGGAACATGTTTATACATCCAGAAATAATGTAATCCATAGAATATAAATATCCTCCTCACAATTTAACCAGCACACATCACTGTCTTCTAACGGCCTGCTGAATCTCAAATTCACAAGACATTTAGTCCAGCTACTATCCACGGCTGGATCTCCCACAATACGACCCACCCACTGGGTCGGAGCCTCTGCTCTCTATGTAACCCACTCTGGGTTTTAGGACTGCCTTCACAGCTCGGAGAATCCCACAACACCGTTCTCCGTCGACTACCGACTCGTTTGGTATCTAAAACTCAACTCCCCTGAAGTCCATTGACTTCACACAACAAATACACTATCTCTCGCCCCATCCACCCTAATGGTTTTTCTCTACCCTCACTATTTTATTTCTCAGGACTGGCTGTTTTTCTCATCGCCAGGTCAGTCACTTTACTGTCTCCCACTTTCACCCATTCTTTCTCATGCCCGGTCACTCAACTCATTGTCAATGACCCTGGCTTATGTCATCACCCCCCTCTTAAAAGAAAACTTCGTTTTCAATTATTGGGAGACTAAAACTTACTAAACATGTGACCCAGACATATTGCCTGGGTAGCCCTAAGTATGGCTGCATCTCACTTTAGCTACCACACTACATAATACATCAAATGCTCATAGTACACTCCTATATTCCCCACACATAAATACAACCATCTTTCTATCTTGTGTACCAATGCATGAACTAATACATCACATAATAATAATACATCATATTAAAGCATTATACGTATGTACCCACATGTCTCTTACTACTTCACGACCACACAATACTATTTGTGTACCGACCCTATATCAGCTTGTTCTGTTCTTGTATTAACCCTCCTCTGATTCCTGTCGATGCTGTGTCTACCTTTCATGTAGCCATGACTCATGGTACCTCTACAGTTACAACATCTGTTTGATATCCCTAGCCCTGGGTCAGTAATGTCGCGAACACTCTTTTGACCTGACTCAACTTTCCTATCTGCATATTGCACAGTTACACTTGAATCTCTGTTTAGTCTGAACTCTTTATTTAATCTTGGCCCATATACCTGGCACCTTGCTTTCTGCTGCATACGCCTTATGCCTATGTGCCCTGCACATGCACTATCCTGAGCTGTTCTAGTATATCGGTCTCTGTGTGCTAAAGGTACCGCTACTTGCCCACGTGCAGTTCTGCTATCTGAAAACCTGCGAGTGAGAACATTGTTCTTCCCCTCGAAGCACCATCTACCTTTCTTTGACTGCCTATGTTCTACTCTCCTACCCCCTTGGGAACATTTGTTCAGAGTAGTATCTTGTCTCTGGGAGTCACTAGCACTATATCCATTCTCATCTGCTCAACTGTACTATCCTTGTCCTGAGTTCCTGTGTCTACTTCAAGTGCCTCTTCTACCTCAGCTATACTCTCTAATTTAGGTTCTCCTGTGGTAACTACCTCATTACTGCTTACACTATATTTTTGGTCCCAATAAACTACTTCCTCTTCTATACAATCTTTAACTCCTATAACATTTCCTATGATCAAATCAGCCACCGGTGAGTCCAAAACACACGCTGTCACTCTTCCAGTGATATATGGTGTTTTTACTGTTATTATGGCTGATGGGTAGAACTCTACTGTGCCGTTGAATGTTATGCATCTAATCTTTTTCCCTGTATAATCCGAGGGATCTATTAAACTTTTCCTCACTCCGATAGACGTACATCCGGAATCCCTAATTGTTAACGCTGGTCTATCATTGACGAATCCCTGATGCAACTTCAAACTTCCTCCTTCATGCACTACTGATCCAGCTTTCACTGTATGGCCACATATTAGGACTGGCTGACTGTCTTTTTCAAAAAGAGGTTTGCACCCACTACAATCTTCATTGTTCAGCGTCTCAATTACTTGCGCTGCATTTGAGTGCTCTGACTCCTCACAATTTAACCAGCACACATCACTGTCTTCTCACGGCCTGCTGAATCTCAAATTCACAAGACATTTAGTCCAGCTACTATCCACGGCTGGATCTCCCACAATACGACCCACCCACTGGGTCGGAGCCTCTGCTCTCTATGTAACCCACTCTGGGTTTTAGGACTGCCTTCACAGCTCGGAGAATCCCACAACACCGTTCTCCGTCGACTACCGACTCGTTCGGTATCTAAAACTCAACTCCCCTGAAGTCCCTTGACTTCACACAACAAATACACTATCTCTCGCCCCATCCACCCTAGGGGTTTTTCTCTACCCTCACTATTTTATTTCTCAGGACTGGCTGTTTTTCTCATCGCCAGGTCAGTCACTTTACTGTCTCCCACTTCCACCCATTCTTTCTCATGCCCGGTCACTCAACTCATTGTCAATGACCCAGGCTTATGTCACATATAAACAAAGGGATACGCAGACAGGTTTAGAGAAAAGACGACAGACAGACAGATATAGTGACAAGCAGATAGACAGACATAGGGCCAGACAGGCAGAGCTAGGAACAGACTGAGAAATGGACAAAGAGACAGACAGGCAAACATACGGACAGAGAGACATAATAGAGAGAGAGAGAGACAAATATAGGGACAGACAAGCAGACATAGGGACAGAGAGATAAACATAGGAACAGACAGACAGACATTGGGAGAGAGAGAAACATATAGATAGTCATAGGGACGAACATACAGACATAAATATCGGCAGACATACAGAAATATAAACATACAGACAGGAAGACACAGGATCAGAGAGACAGACATAGGGGCATACAGACATATATAGGGACAAATAGAAACACAGACAGACATAGGAACAGGCAGACAGTACAAAAACAATTAAGGAATTGAGTTTGTTAGTTAGTTGCATATTATTTACAGGACATCGCAGTCAACCTCAGCATTGTTTGGCTGTTCGTGATCTCTTAGCAAGTTTACGTCCAATAGTTTTAAATTGCTTTGTGAACGACCTGCACTCATACCATTAAAAAAACAAAAACAACGTGATGCGGTCTGCTTCCAAATCGCTCGCAGTGTATTTCGAACGCGGTATGCGGATTTACGAACTGCGTCCGTAATCACTTCGCCACAGAGCCGACAATGAGGGCATTACTTGCAAATAAATAATGAGAGCATTACTTGTACAAAAATACGGAGAGCATTACTTGTATAGCAATAATTATAGCAGTACTTGCACAAAAATAATTAGAGCATTACTTGTACAAAAAATAATAAGAGCATTACTTGAACAAAAATAATGAGAGCAATACTTGTACAAAACTAATTAGAACATTACTTGTACAAAAATAATGACAGCATTACTTGTACAAAAATAATGATAGCATTACTTGTACAAAAATAATGAGAGAATTACTTGTACAAAAATAATGAGAGCATTTCTTGTACAAAAATAATGAGAGAATTACTTGTACAAAAATAATGAGAGCATTACTTGTACAAAATAATGAGAGCATTACTTGTACAGAAATAATTAGAATATTACATGTACAAAAATAATGATAGCATTACTTGTACAGTAATAATGAAAGCATTACTTGTACAAAAATAATGAGATCATTACTTGTACAGCAATAATGAGAGCATTACTTGTACAAAAATAATGAGAGCATTACTTGTACAAAAATAATGAGAGCATTAATTGTACAAATCAAATCAAATCAAATCAAATCAACTTTATTAGGGTCACAAATTGGGCGCGCAGGGCCGTCTTACATTCGGCCCTTCCAATCACTCGTCTTTCGTTCATCAAGAGCATTATACATTTACATAGGAAGAAAAATAAACATTGTGAAATGAATGTTGTAAACATAAACAAGGCTAAACATGGAGAAAAATGTGTACATAAAAAGTATGTGACGTAAAAGTAGTGATGCCAGCGCGTCCCACACACACCACACACTCTCTCTCTCTCTCTCTCTCTCTCTCTCTCTCTCTCATTCACTCTCACTCTCACTCATTCACTCACACACACACACTCTCACTCATTCACTCTCCCGCTCACTCATTCACTCTCCCGTTCACTTATTCACTCTCCCGCTCACTCATTCACTCTCCCGCTCACTCATTCACTCTCCCGCTCACTCATTCACTCTCACGCTCAGTCATTCTGTCTCTCCCGCTCACTCATTCACTCTCCCGCTCACTCATTCACTCTCCCGCTCACTCATTCACTCTCCCGTTCAATCATTCACTCTCCCGCTCACTCATTCACTCTCACTCATTCACTCTCACGCTCACTCATTCACTGTCCCGCTCACTCATTCACTCTGCCGCTCACTCATTCACTCTCCCGCTCACTGATTCACTATCACGCTCACTCATTCACTCTCACGCTCACTCATTCCTTCTCACGCTCACTCATTCACTCTCACTCATTCACTCTCACGTTCACTCATTCACTCTCACTCATTCACTCTCCCGCTCACTCATTCACTCTCACTAATTCACTCTCACGCTCACTCAATCACTCTCACGCTCACTCATTCACTCTTCCGCTCACCCATTCACTCTCCCGCTCTCTCATTCACTCTCCCGTTCACTCATTCACTCTCACTCATTCACTCACTCATTCACTCTCACTCATTCACTCACACTCATTCACTCCCACACACAGACACTATCACTCATTCACTCTCCAGCTCACTCATTCGCTCTCACGCTCACTCATTCACTCTCCCGCTCACTCATTCACCCTCACGCTCACTCATTCACTCTCACGCTCACTCATTCACTCTCCCACTCACTCATTCACTCTCACTCATTCACTCTGCCGCTCACTCATTTACTCTCACGCTCACTCATTCACGCTCACTCATTCACGCTCACGCTCAATCATTCACTCTCACGCTCACTGATTCACTCTCACGCTCACTCATTCACTCTCACTCATTCCTTCTCACGCTCACTCATTCACTCTCACTCATTCACTCTCACGCTCACTCATTCACTCTCACGCTCACTCATTCACTCTCACGCTCACTCATTCACTCTCACGCATTCACTCTCACGCTCACTCATTCACTCTCCCGCTCACTCTCACGCTCACTCATTCACTCTCCCGCTCACTCATTCACTCTCCCGCTCACTCATTCACTCTCCCGCTCACTCATTCACTCTCCCGCTCACTCATTCACTCTCCCGCTCACTCATTCACTCTCACGCTCACTCATTCACTCTCACGCTCACTCATTCACTCTCACTCATTCACTCACACACACAGACACTCTCACTCATTCACTCTCCCGCTCAGTCATTCGCTCTCACGTTCACTCATTCACTCTCCCGCTCACTCATTCACCCTCACGCTCACTCATTCACTCTCACTCATTCACTCTCCCGCTCACTCATTCACTCTCACTCATTCACTCTCCCGCTCACTCATTCACTCTCACGCTCAATCATTCACTCTCCCGCTCACTCATTCACTCTCACGCTCACTCATTTACTCTCACGCTCACTCATTCACTCTCACTCATTCACTCTCACGCTCACTCATTCACTCTCACGCTCACTCATTCACTCTCACTCATTCTGTCTCTCATTCACACTCACTCACTCTCTCACTCAAACTACAGTAATGAACATAAGTTTAGATTATACATGATAAAATCAAATGGTATTTAACTTATAATATGACAGATGAGAATACACAAACATATGGATTCGCGTGTTACATAACATGCGTGTTACATAACATGCGTGTTACATGACATGCATCTGCTCAGCTCTCTCTCTCTCTCTCTCTCTCTCTCTCTCTCTCTCTCTCTCTCTCTCTGTATTCTTTCATATACACACACTTACACGCATGCGCGCGCTCACACACACACACACACTAACACATCAACTCTCCCACTGTCTCACTCTCTAACACACAATCCTACACACACACACACACACACACACACTCACTCTCTCAATCACACTCTCTCACACATACACGTACACATGAACGCATGCACGCACGCACACACTCCCTCACTCACTCTCACACATACACGTACGAATGCATGCACTGACACATTCCCCCACCATTTCTCGCTCAATCACTCTCTCCACACACACGCATGCACACACGCATTCACTCTCTCCCTCTCTCTGACACCCACTCTCTCTCTCTCTCTCTCTCTCTCTCTCTCTCTCTCTCTCTCGCTCCCACACGCACACACATATATAGTGAACAATTATAATGAACAATTATACTGAACAATTATACTGAACAATTATAGATAATGAGAGCATTACTTGTACAGCAATAATGAGAGCATTACTTGTACAACAATAATGAGAGCATTACTTGTACAAAAATAATTATAGAATTACTTGTACAAAAATAATGAGAGCTTTACTTGTACAAAAATAATGAGAGCATTACCTGTACAAAAATAATGAGAGAATTACTTGTACAAAAATAATGATAGCATTACTTATACAAAAATAATGAGAGAATTACTTGTACAAAAATAATGAGAGCATTACTTGTACAAAAATAATGAGAGCAATACTTGTACAAAATAATGAGAGCATTATTGTACAAAAATAATGAGAGCATTACTTGTACAAAAATAATTAGAACATTAGTTGTACAAAAATAATGAGAGAATTACTTGTACAAAATAATGTGAGCATTACTTGTACAAAAATAATGAGAGCAATACTTGTACAAAACTAATTAGAACATTACTTGTACAAAAATAATGACAGCATTACTTGTACAAAAATAATGACAGCATTACTTGTACAGAAATAATGAGAGCATTACTTGTACAAAAACAATGAGAACATTACTTGTACAAAAATAATGAGAACATTACTTGTACAAAAGTAATGAGAACATTACTTGTACAAAAGTAATGAGAGCTTTACAGGCACCAAAAAAACTATATCGTGCAGTAACTGTGTATAGAGTGTTGGATGAAAAATCTCACCTCCACACTAGCTTCATTACTTTCACTTGGACTATTTTCATTATTCGCGCTCGCGTCTCTAGATCGGTTTTCTGGCCTGGGCTCACCGGAAGGCCTGGATTCACCAGAAGGCCTGGGTTCACCAGAGGGCCGAGGTCGTGGTTCTCTTGGGGGTGATAAATTAACATCGACAAAACCAAATCCATGCTAATTATGACCAGACAAAAACTACAGACACTAGCCATAACTGGACCACCGCTCGAACTCCGCATGGGCTCGTTACCTATAGTTAACGTGACTGAACATAAAACACTAGGTCTTTTAATTGACAGCCATTTGAACTTGAGCTCTCATGTTCACGCTCTTACCAAGAAAATAGCACAAAAAGTTTACCAACTTGCTAAAATTCAGCACTTCCTGGACGAAAGCACACGAAAAATATTCTATACATGCTATATCCAATCACATCTCGATTACTGTTCCACAGTTTGGGATGGTTGCCCTAAATCTAATTTAAAACGACTATGTTCTCTACAAAACCGTCTAGTTTCTGGCACAAAGCACGTTGAAAGTAATAATTTGTACAGTCATCTAAGACTTCTACCACTTCAAAAGAGCTTCCTTTTCAACAAAGCCAAATTAGTGAATAAAATTATATCTCAAAATACCCCAGAGTATCTTCTGCCGCTGATTCAATCTAATGCAATGAACAGCAAGCGCCTAAATTTGTTACATGTCTTAAAGCCTAGATTGGACCTATACAAAACATGTTTCGCATATTCTGGTGCTCACTTATGGAATGATCTGCCTCCAGATCTGAAAACTCCAATGAGTTCCTACACATTTAACCGAAAACTCTTTCAATACTTAATCCATATCGACTATATGCCACCATAATTCATTTACTGGTATAATTGTTCATTATAATTGTTTAACTATAATTGTTCACTATATATGTGTGTGCGTGTGGGAGCGAGAGAGAAAGAGAGAGAGAGAGAGAGAGAGAGAGAGAGAGAGAGAGAAAGAGAGAGAGAGAGAGAGAGAAAGTGGGTGTCAGAGAGAGGGAGAGAGTGAATGTGTGTGTACGCACGTGCATGCGTGTGTGTGGAGAGAATGATTGAGCGAGAAATGGTGGGGGAATGTGTCAGTGCATGCATTCGTACGTGTATATGTGAGAATGAGTGAGGGAGTGTGTGCGTGCGTGCAGGCGTTCATGCGTTCATCCGTATGTGTATGTGTGAGAGAGTGTGATTGAGAGAGTGAGTGTGTGTGTGTGAAGGATTGTGTGTGAGAGAGTGAGACAGTGGGAGAGTTGATGTGTTGGTGTGTGTGTGTGAGCGCGCGCATGCGTGTGAGTGTGTGTATATGAAAGAATACACAGAGAGAGAGAGAGAGAGAGAGAGAGAGAGAGAGAGAGAGAGCTAAGCAGATGCATGTCATGTAACACGCATGTTATGTAACACGCGAATCCATATGTTTGTGTATTCTCATCTGTCATATTATCAGTTAAATACCATTTGATTTTATCATGTATAATATAAAATTATGTACATTACTGTAATTTGAGTGAGAGAGTCAGGGAGTGTGAATGAGAGACAGTATGAGTGAGCGTGAGAGTGAATGAGTGAGCGTGAGAGTGAATGAGTGAGCGTGAGAGTGAATGAGTGAGCGTGAGAGTAAATGAAGGAGCGGGAGAGTGAATGAGTGAGCTTGAGAGTGAATGAATGAGCGTGAGAGTGAATGAGTGAGCGTGAGAGTGAATGGGTGAGCGGGAGAGTGAATGAGTGAGCGGGAGAGTGAATGAGTGAGCGGGAGAGTGAATGAGTGAGTGTGAGAGTGAATGAGTAAGCATGAGAGCAAACGAGTGAGCAGGAGAGTGAATGAGTGAGAGTGTGTGTGTGTGTGTTTGTGAGTGAATAAGTGAGCGTGAGAGTGAATGAGTGAGAGAGAGAGAGAGAGAGAGAAAGTGTGTGTGTGTGTGTGTGTGTGCGCGCGTATGTGTGTGTGTGTGTGTGTGTGTGCATAATTACTCTTATGTCACATACTTTTTATGTACACATTTTCTCCATGTTTAGCCTTGTTTATGTTCACAACATTTATTTCACAATGTTTATTTTTCTTCCTGTGTAAATGGAGGAAAGCGTTGACCAAACTTGGTTGAACATCAAGAATACAATTCAGTCTACCGCAGAAGAATGTCTCGGTGTGTTAACCACGCATAGAAAGAACAGATGGTTCAATCAAAAATGTAAAGAAGCAGTCATTAGGAAGAAGAATGCCAGACATGTATGGTTAAATGACATCAATAACATCCAAAAGGAAGAGCATTATAGAAATGAATGTAAAGATGCTACAAAAATAGTCAGACAGCAGAAGCGAGAATATATGAGTAATATAATCAAAGATATGGAAACTAATCACCAGAAAAATGAATACAGAAAATTTTTTAAAGAACTGAAGTCAATGAAACGAGGGCACCAACAAAACACATATGGTTTAAAAGACAAAAATGGGAATATGATAAATACCAATGAGGAAATGTGCAACACATGGAAAGAATATTTTATTGAATTACTAAATTGTGAAACTCCAAGTCACATTTTCCCACAGGAAGAGGTTCTAACATGCGAACCACAAATTGAAGAACCTACATTTGAAGAAATCTTATATGTATTCACACGACTTAAAAACAATAAGGCAACTGGGACTGATGGAATTGCTGCTGAATTTATAAAGGCAGGTGGCCATGCATTACATCTAAAGCTATACGAACTAATAATAAAAATCTGGAGGACAGAAGAATTACCCCATGACTGGAAAGAGTCATTATTGATACCTATCTTTAAGAAAGGAGACAAGTTCCAATGTGGAAATTATAGAGGAATATCACTACTGTCCACAAGCTATAAGATACTATCCGCAGTATTACTAAATAGACTAAAACCATATTCAGAAGACATATTAGGTGACTACCAGGCGGGTTTTAGACAAAACAGATCAACAATAGATCAGATATTTATCTTACGACAAATAGCCGAGAAACATTGGGAATATAAAAGAGATCTCCATAACATTTTTGTGGATTTTAAAAAGGCTTATGATAGTGTCCATAGGAATAGTCTATGGAATGCTATGCAGGAATTTGGAATACCAAGGAAGTTAATCAACATGACCAGACTATGCATGGAAGATACTTATAATATAGTAACATATAAAGGCAGGAAATCAGACCCCTTCCAAATAACATCTGGCTTGAAACAGGGTGATGCACTACAAATAGATAATATGACCATTAAAAGAACGGAAACATACAAATACCTGGGTACAATCTTCAACTGCTCCAACATCATAAGGGAAGAAATACAAACTAGAATCAACTCTGGAAATAAGATATACTATGCACTACAACATCTACTAAAATCAAAGGCGCTGTCTCGTAACATCAAAATCACAATATACAAAACACTGATCAGACCTGTTGTGCTGTATGGCTCTGAAACCTGGAGTACAACGAAAGGAGACGAAGCCTTGTTACAAACCTTTGAGAACAAAATTTTAAGACGCATCTTTGGACCCATTAGGGATACACAAAGTGGAGAGTGGAAAAGAAGAAGTAACAAAGACATTTATGATCTGTTTCGAAATGGATTTTTGTGATTCGAATTTTTGTGACATTACTTTCTGGTGAAGGACCTCATATATTTTAATAAAATTACAGTTTTAAACAGTTTTATATTATAGTTATTGTGATGTAAACGACTTTGTGATAGATTCGAAAACAAACCTGTGCAGTAGTGAGATAGTTATGTAGAAGACGGAAATAATATAGAGAAAAAAAATCTAACAGTCTAAGTACAACAACAATCAACCAACAATCTAAGAAAATGATGGTTTTTCCATTTTGTGTGAAAATGATGTACTTCATAATGTTATGATTTCATTGTGTTTTATTCGTTTTATGGAGCAGTTCTTGTGATATTCTAGAACCCAACTGGTGTTTGTAATAAAATTCACTAAATTTAACTGGATTAGCAGATTCGGATATGAAATAACGCCTTGGTAAGTGAATTTTTTTCATAATTTTTAACACTTTAATTTCAATTGTTATTACTAAAACTCTCATTATTGTCATAATATTTGTAACCTATCAATTTATTATTAACACTGTCATGTTCCTTGTGCAATCCTCTTTAATTTTATATGTAATACAATAGATCTGCTACAATTGTAACCATTTTAAAAGCAAGATTGTGGTATACCCCTAGTTCAAATTTTCTGCCTTGAATCTCTGTTTGGGTATGGCCATGTTTTTGTTTGGCAGGCAATCAGTTAAGTCCCCGCTAATCACTGGTATCATGAAGGCTAATAGACTACAATGGCTGGGGCATATAGAAAGAATGGAAGATAATAGGGAAACAAAACTCGCTTACACTCAGGAAATAAATGACCGTAGACCCCGAGGTAGACCAAGAAGGCGGTGGAGAGATAATACATGTACAGACCTACATGCACTTGGAATCAACGACTGGCAAGAGAAGGTCCACCAGAGAGACGAATGGAGACGGATTGTATTTGCAGCAAAGAACCTCAATGGCTCGGAACGCTGAAGAAGAAGAAGAAGAAGAAGAAGAAGTGTAAATGTATAATTCTCTTGATGAACGAAAGACGAGTGATTGGAAGGGCCGAATGTAAGACGGGCCTGCGCGCCCAATGTGTGCCTAATAAAGTTGATTTGATTTGATTTGATTTGATTTTATATCTTAATGACAGAGAGAGAGAGAGAGAGAGAGAGAGAGAGAGAGAGAGAGAGAGAGAGAGAGAGAGAGAGAGAGAGAGAACGAACGAACGAATGAACGAACGAACGAACGAACGAACAAACTTTATTTTCAAAGTGTTAAGAATTGGGCACGCAGGCCCGTCTAACATTCTGCCCTTCTATCACTCTCTTTCATACATTATTTCAGTCACACATCATTCAAGGCTAACAGAGAACAGCAACAATATAAAAGATATGCATTATAAAGGCAAGGGCAAAATGCGAACATCAAAACTACACGACACAGTAAAATTTGATAATGGTCTGACACTTGTTATTAGCCATGTGGAATATACTGGCCTACAAAAAGGGGATTGGCTGTTATACTAGGGTTTTGTTATTATTATTATTATCTCTGTTAAAAAGGGGGAAGGTAATCCGTACTGAGAAAGTGTTCGAATAATTTGCGATTATATGAATAGGGATTGGTGATGTCTTTGATTTCTTGTGGAAGATTGTTCCACAGCTGAGCTGCAGAGTACGTTAAGCTTGTTTTGTGTAAGTCTATCCTAGGCTTCGGCATTTGTAATATATTTCAATGTTCACTGTGCCTAGCATTATATTTAAACAATGGCCAAAGGTAATTTGGGGCATTCCGATGCAGGATTTTATTAATTAGTTTAGCTTTATTGAAAAGCAGGCGTTTGCGGAGTGGTAGTAACTGAAGACGGTTATACAGGCTAGGATTGTCAGATAAATGTTTGCTATAAATTAGACTCATGGCCCGTTTCTGGAGTGAGTAACCTCGCTTGGTGTTTGAATTAGAACCACCGTCCCAGATTGTAGAGCAGTAGTCAAAGTGTGTCTGTATATGAGAAGTATAGAATAGTTTCCTTGTGTCCTCATCAAGGAAGTTTTTAATTTTGGCGAGTTGGTAACTTTTTTCGCTGTTTGTTTAATAAGCGCTTGAACGTGGGAATTAAAGGTTAGGTTTCTATCAATGATTAGGCGTAATGTTTTGTGCTCAATTACACTTTCTACTGGCATGTTATCGATGTGAAGTTCAAGTGATGTGTGTGAGCTTAGAGTTTGAAGTCTTTGTCTGGTTGTTAATAACATTGATTTTGTTTTAGTAATGTTAATTTGCATACGGTTTGAATAGCTCCACCTAACTACATTATTTAATTCTTGTTGTAAAGACGACTCCAGTAAAATACAGTTTTCAGCGTTTAGAGAGAGAGAGAGAGAGAGAGAGAGAGAGAGAGAGAGAGAGAGAAAGAGTCAGACAGACAGACATCACAGAGAGACTTATAGACATGCACATAGTTAGACATAGGTACAGGTAGATAAAAAGCAGATACTGGCGTACGGATGTAAAATATTAGTTTTTCACATATTCTTTTCCATGACATATGAGATTGTGTGCCCAGTCCTATTCCTTGTCTTTCATGATCTCAAAAATCTGGAGAAACGTCTGTTTATTGCATGTTACTCATTTTTCTGTTGCCTCCAAGTTCTTCCTAATTTGTTCATTTACATTCCGAGATTCACTGTCACACAGAAAAACAGGTTATATATAGCATTTCAGCACTCTTTTTCTTACCGTGGTAAGATGGTAGTGACTTATTGGATAAGATACTCTTCAGTTCAGAAATGGTTCCTAAGACGAATGTTGCGAATTCCCTGGGATGGCAAAGTAACTAACAACGATTGTCTGAAAGAGGCTAATGAAACTAGAACACTACATACAACAATAAGAAAGAGATGAACAACTTTCAGTGGTCATGTGATGAGAAGAAAGCCATTGGAGAACATTGCGACGACTGGAAAGAGGGGGAATAGAGGCAGTGGCAGTCCAAGTGAAGTTGTGATGGATGGATTAAGACGGTGTCATGGAGGAATATCATCAGCAGAGTTGATCCAGAAAACCAAAGAACGAGATCTGTTTAGAGTCATGAACGTCTGCGCCAGCTGGGATGGCACTTAATGTAGATGACGATACTCATTTTTATGAGCTTTGGTAGACCACAGATAATCAGTGTTCGTAAAATATCGCCTTGCCTATTTTGGAAATTGTTTGCGGGCCATTCCCTTGGTATAATAAAGTAAAGTGGAAGATGATGATTGTCGTGGAATGCCGCCTTAACATCCCAGAATATTTTTCTCGGTCTCCAAATTTGAGAGGCCAAATTGAGAAAGAATGAATTAATCACGCTACTCCACGGCTATCTAGTCGTGAGGTAAGATTATTCACAAAAAGCCTCTAGCCATGACGTAAGCTTGCAGATGGCAAGTAAAATGGGCTACTTGAGATGGACACAACTAGATAATTTAAATTAGTCTACACCTTAGAAAACTGCTGACCCAGACGGGCTATGACACCACACAGACGCATTGGCACCTTCTTGCCCAGGTAGACCCAGACTGAATCAACAATGAACTGGGCCAGTGAGTGAAATAAAACCACCCAGGCGTGAACAACATTGACACAGGGAGAGATAATGGCCCCAGGGCGGTAAACAAGCCCCGTCCACTCGGACTGGCAGACTCTGCAAGGTGTGAAATCACTGATAAGACTCAGGAGGCTAATAATGGTCAGACCCACAGGTGTGAAGGCTAGTGTGCATGCAGAAAGAATTTTTATGACTGGACAGACTTGGAGTTAATTGCAATTACCGTCAGGTGGAGATAAGAAGAATTTATGATGGGAATGCCAAGGAGATAATACTGTCTGCTTGACTCAGCTTAAATAAGGGTCCCTAGCCTGTTTTATGTTAGATTAAGTCTGACTTCAGAACAGGTAGGCAGCCAGCTCAATGTTTGGTAGTCATATGTATGATTCTTATGTTGCTAGATTTGACTAGGATAATTATTTCTTAGTAACTAGTCAGTCTATATCGGACATAGGTTATTTCAATAAATATCATTGTCTAAGTATACTTTTAGGTGTCTTGGTAGATGCTTGTCATTTTTTGGTACACTATCATAGTTGCTTGTTGGTGTGTGCATTTGTTGTACAGAATATAGTCAAATGACTATTTATTTAATTCTTACAACAGCAGTAACTAAGTGGGCAGCTCAGCAAATATGGCTGGTCTGTGTGGTCACTTCAATTAGACTTGTTGTATATCTCATTTTGTAGCTATACAATATTAGTACTCATTAATAATGCCTGATGCTATTATGTTGAGTATCATTATATGTCCATCTTGAAGTAATATAATGTTTACGGATATGTTGGATGTTTGATATAATGATTTGTCATATGCAACCCTACCAATATGAAGTATTATGCTATTGTCTGTGCATTGGCACATTGGCCAATGATTGTGTTGGAAGCAGAGGTGTAATGGTACAGACCTTACCCACAATTGGTATATGGTGCTAAACTTTCCCAGTGTATTGTGGGCGTGCGTCCACGGTAATGCATGGAAACCTGGCACAGCTACTGGTAACGGCTTGTAAGCCCGGATGACCCGGCATTATTATAATACCATTACCGATCCTGTGACCTGCTAAACCAACTTGGGACGGAGCGGCTGTACGACACAGAATTTCTGTATTAGCGACATGGACATGGGGCGGCAGAAATGTAATCATTACAGGCGTGTGAGACAATTGAAAAGCCCATCCCAGACTAAAGACAGTAGGGAGAAGGAGGATGGTGAACACAGTAGAGCTGGAAGATAAACTTTGCCAGACTGGTCATTGTATAAGTTTGTGTTATGATATGTTTTAATTAGGATTGCGCTGATGTAGAACTGATATAACACATTCTTGACTTTCTTTCAAGCTCTCACAAGGAGCACCTATGTTATAGATCTCAAGACTAGAGACTACTGACTAGGAGTGTCAGGGCTGACAGGTTCGTCAGAATACCGGCAAGCTGTTCTTTTTGTGTCTACTGGAGAGTGGGGATCTGGACCACAGATCCAGATAGAGCAAGAAAAAAGTAAAGTTACGTAATATTTGTCATCAATATCAATATGTATATGATTTCATCATCCTCATATTGAACCATCAGATGTCTATGATTATGATTAATAAATAAATGTTGTAGTATTGTAACTCATAGTTCGGTCGTTATATTTTAATTCCAATTGTGCATACGTGTTGTGTGTGTACATTGGTGGGGGTTCACTTACACACCAAGGAAGGGAGCAGTCAGGGAGAAAAACCTGTACTGAGATAGTCGTCTATATTCATATATTTAGACTTAAACATCTATCTTAGCCAAACTGGTCCGGTTTCAAGATGGCGACGGACGGTCGTGTTGTTTTGTGTTCGTTAACTTTTTCGCGTAAGGGATGGATTTATTCATTTCTTGCGTGTAATTGGTGTGCCAGGATGTAAAACCAGGAGTTTCTACTCAAGATCTGCGCGGGTGCTACGGAGTTCGTGCATCGAGCGAAGCCATCCTTGAGTGAATTTTCAGCAGCGTGTGTGGTTCTCAATCAAAAGTCAGTGTTTACGTTTTTTCAACATGGCGGAACAACGTGTGTTTTCCGAACGATCAGCAGTCAACATACCGAAGCGGCGTGGTAGCCGCGCAGGGAAAAAGAAGCCAGGTAAGCGCGGTGGCTTGAGACGTTTTAGACTCAAGTGTCACCGTCTAGGACTCAGGAACATCCGTATTCTATATTGGAACTGTGCCAGTGTAAAACAACGGGGCTCTATTTTAGAAACCCTAGTTTACAGGAACGACATTGTAGCACTCCAGGAGACGAGACTGGGCGATCAGCTACTCCGAATTGCCGGCTTCAAATGTTTCTATAACAGACGACATCTGGGAACGGCGATTCTCGTTCGCGACAGCATGGTGGCGTCAGAGCTAGACATGTCCAGTTGGAACAGTGACGATATACAAATACAGGCGTTGAGAGTTCATTCCAGTACACCATTCGTGTTGGTTAATGTTTATGCCCGCAATGCGAGTGTGGACGCCCAGAAGTGGCAGTGCTTAAGTGGAATATTAGGCCACGAGAGAAATGTTATTTTCTGTGGTGACTTCAACGCTAAAGGCAGATCATGGGGAAACACTTCCTCCAATACACAAGGGGAGGAGCTCGAGACTGCACTGTAAACCATCGACCTGGTTTGTATCAACAGTGGCTGTGTCACCAGGACAGCAAGCCGTCCAGGCGATGAGGACAGAGCTATTGATCTGGCGCTAGTTTCACCTTCACTCACTACAGTGTGTAGATGGGGTGTCCTAGGACACCATGGCAGCGACCACCACCCATGCAGCATATTGGTGGAGAAAGGCAGAACCAGGCAGCACAAGCTAAAGGTAAAGACGTTCCAGTATGACAGTACAGGGCAAGATGTGGTGAGTAAAATAAGACGTGACAAGCGCAGAACGTTTCAGGGCAGGAAGAAAAGGAAAAAAAGCTGCGAGCAGCCACCGTGGTGGAGTTTCGAGGTGGAGAAGGCTTGGGTGGATAAGCGTAGTGCTGTAAGGAGATGGCAAAATGCCAAGAAGAACAGAGCTGGTCATCCTAGTCCCTGCTTGCACTTAGAAAGAGAGATGCACACAAAAGTAAGCTATTTCAAAAAACTGGTCACGGTGGTTAAAAGCGAAAAATGGGCAGAGGTGTGTCAAAGAGTAAGCACAGACAAGTCACTGAAATTGTTCTGGCGACTACATAAAAGCATGAGTGGTGTAGTCAAGAATAAGAGCATTTCTGACTTCCAAGGTGCTGACCTCATCTGGCAGAGGACTGACGAGGACAAGGGCAAAGCCCTCTTTGAACGCTACCTTGAGCAGAGCAACCAGACAGACATGGGAGGCCGGAATCTGGCCAAGGAGGTCACCTCAGACAGATGCAAGGCCCAGAACACTTCGGATGAAGACACAGTGACAGTGCAAGAAATCAAGGCTGTGCTTCGAAGATCAAAAAACAGTGCTCCAGGTCCTGATGGCATAAGATACGACGACATAAATAGGTGTACCGACAATGAGCTAGAGAAACCTGCAGACATGTACAACAACAGTATAGGGAGTGCTAGCATCAAGGAGGAATGGTTACACAGCTATCTGATTCCCTTGCCGAAGCCTGACAAAGACCACAAGAAAATTCAGGGATATCGAATTATAACCATGCAGAATACAATAGGCAAGCTGCTGGAGAAGGTAATTGCCTGGAAAATATCAAGCCAACTAGAGAGGCAAGGTGTTTTCCCACCTACCCTGGGTGGGTACCGTCCAAAAAGAGAAACCTGGACCAATGCAGCAGTCTTTGCCCATGATGTCTATGAAGGTTTCCACTCAGGCACTGAAACCGTTGCTGCAGCGATTGATCTTGAGGACGCATACAACAGAGTACCACTGGATTTTTTAATGTTTCAGCTTCTTGAACTAAACGTAAGTCCATTCCTCCTTAGTTGGATCGCTGCAGCTCTCTTCCAACGGAAAGTAGTTTTTAGATGTGGCAGTTGGACTTCGGAACCAACAACAATATATCCTGGCCTACCACAGGGATCACCATTATCTCCGGTACTGTTCAACGCCTACACAGTGAGAATCACCAGTGAGCAGATCACTGGACCTGGCAGGACATTGTCATATGCCGATGATGTTTTAGTGTATCGTCAGGGTAAGGATAGAGAGGAGGTTGCTGTGGAGCTACAAACCGAACTCAATCGCATAAGTACTTGGTGTGATGAAGCTGAGGCAATGGTCAACCCAACAAAGGCAACAGTGACTTGGTTCTCGTTGAATAATCATATTGTCAACAATCCAACACCAACTGTAATGCTGTGTTCAGAGACGGTGGAAAGAACGCAGGCAATGAATTACCTGGGGATACGGTTTGATCGAAGCCTTGCTTATAATGTGCACATAGACCAGGTGATAACAAAGGCCAAGCGGGGTTTGGCAGCGATGCGGGTGATGGCGGCAGCAAACTGTGAGCAGCGCCATCTATGTCTTCTGTACGAGGGGCTGGTCATGTCTGTTTTGGAGTATGCAATGGCAATCCTGACTCTCAGCCATAAGCAGATAGAAAGGATGGAAAGGATACAGAATGAAGCTATGCGCATTATTCTTGGATGTACAAGAGATACAGCATGCAGGGCGATGCGCTACCTTCTTGATTTTCCAACCATTGAAGAGAGAATGCAAGTTTGCAGGGCACGCGCCTACCTCAGAATTAACGCAAACACACAGCATCCACTGCATAGTGAAATTAGGAAGGTGAAGGGCAGCAGGTTAAAAAGAGGACGGTCGTGGATGGGTCAAGCCGAGGACATTCTTCAACAGGTGTGTTCACTTGAGGACTTAGAACCTGGCGAGGAGTGGGTGCAAGTGCCAACAGACTTCTGCACATCCTTTTCAGTTTGCATCCAACTAGATAGAAAATGCAGACAAGAAAATCCGGCTGCTGTTGAGGCTGAAGTACAAGCGTTGATTTTCGAGAATTCGCTAGACAGTGACGCGGTCATCTACACAGATGGGTCGGTCATCCGACATGTGAGAAGCTCATGGGCCTTTACAGCTCGGGCCGGAGGGAGAATTGTGAAGGAGGACTCTGGTGCTTTCACTGAAACCACAAGTAGCCTGACCATGGAAGTCATGGCAGTAAGTAAAGCAATAACATGGCTCGAGACACAGACATTCACTAGGGCTTGTTTCCTTAGCGACTCAATGAACATGATCAAGAGGATAGAGGAGGGGTCGATCCGAAGAGAATGGTTGCTGCCTCTGAAGCGGTCTCGGCTGGCAAAGATTAGTTTCATCTTCGTGCCAGGGCATGCGGGAGTACAAGGAAATGAGCGGGCTGACAAGCTCGCAGGTGAGGCCACTGTTGAGGGCGGACGCGCCATGGACCAGGCTGACATTCTGAATGCTCTACGAGAAGTGAGACTTTTGCAAGAACCAAGTGATGACTGTGAATCTACAACAATGGCCAGACTGCGAGAGCAGCAAATTAAAAGAGAGGTGGCCAAACAAGAACACTACGCAGGAAGCCAAAGAAGATTGATAAACCAACACAGAACTGGCGTCGTTAGCCGCTACACGCTGCGGGATTTGCTGAGGAGGGGATCCGAGCACTTATGGACTGAATGGTCCGATGTGCAACGAGGATGATCTGTCGACTAACTAACTATCTTAGCTAAACTTCTCTTTCCTATTCCTTGGCGAATATTCAGCACAGTTCATTTCATTTTGTAACGAGCCACTTGGAGCTGTACGTTGGATATTCATGGGCCTAATCTATAGTTCAGCCATATAGTTTTTGTCCCTAGTCAGTTTCTGACTATTTGGGGTTGCTCGCCAGTGAAAAATACTTTCATCTAGCCGGTGGGGCACCCCGACTTCTGACAATGATGATGATGATGATGTTGATATATATATATATATATATATATATATATATATATATATATATATATATATATATATATATATATATTAGGGCTGCAGAAGTTAACGATTAATTAATCGATTAATCGTTAATTTTTTCTAAAGATTAATTTTTGTTTAACTATTAATCGAAAACTTTTCTCCCATCACTTATACAAATGAACCGGATGTCGAAAAATTGTAGGACATTTTAAACATAGTGCTGCCAACACAACCGAGTTGCAAAATTGTGTAAGCTGCAGCAAGATGTACCAAGATGGAACAGTATTTTTATTATGCTACAGAGTCTTCTACAGGCCAGAGAAGCATTAGCTGTCTACATGTCAGATGAAAGGATGCAATACAAAGGTCCAAAACTGTCAGATTCGGATTGGGAGAAGATTTCGAAATGTGTCACAGTTTTGGACTTATTCTGTCAGATCACGGTCCTGCTTGGCGGTCAAGATTATGTTTCATGTAGCTGTGTATTTCCACTGATATCATCGTTGACAAAGCATATGACTGTACACGATGATGATCCGGCTACATTTAAGGCAGCATCTTTTAATGACTTCAGTGAACGTGTAGCTAATATGACAAGTATTGAAATACTACAGAGTGCAACAGCACTTGATCCACGCTACAAATACCTGAAGTGTTTGTAAAAAGATGCGTATTGAACAACAAATAGCAGTTGATGTTCATGATAAGCAGATGGAGACTGCTGCAACAAATGATACTGACATTGACAATGAAACTATATGTGAACGAAATGAAAAGCGTATTAAGCTAATAGAGTCTGAAATGGAGAAGAAAGTGGCTGAATCGGTTAACCCTGTACAATGGTGGAAACTTAATGAACATCGATATCCAAAATTGACATTCCTTGCCAGGACCATTCTGTGCATATCGGCTACATTAGTTCCATGTGAACGATTGTTCAGCTCTGCTGGTTATATTGTTAATAAGACGCGCTCGTCACTTTAAGCAAATACTGTCAACATACTCGTCTGATTGCATAGTTGGCTATTAGATTACATATGAACAAGACAATCCAGTGCTATTTCGATTTTTGACAAATACGACTATTATGTGAGTTATGTGACTATAAATGTTTTGCTTTAATCGAAATTAACTATTAATTAATCTTTAATGTTTGAAAAGTTAACTATTAAATTTAAATTAATCGGTCGCAATCCTAATATATATATATATATATTCATTGGCACCTTTCCGTCTTGACAGACGATAGTTTGGTACATTGTGCTTCAAAAAGGCTTAATAACTACGATCCATGGCGGTGGCGAGTGTGGCTGGTAAGGCCGATTCTTGCTGCAAATGTTTGCCCACAGTAGGTGCATGTGAAAACATGGTCATTTCCACCATTTTGCACCATCTTACGTCTCTCACGCTCTGTGTGTGCTTTATCTGCAATCATTTTCTCCTTTGTCTTTATTCCATTTCTGATAGTTGTCCTCCGTGCAACACGTTCAGTGGCGACATGCTCCCAATGTGCATTATCAATGCCTGTATCAATCATGTCCCGCTTACACACATCTTTGTATCGTAGTAGAGGCCGACCCTGAGATCTCCTTTTTTTTTTTTTTTTTCCGCGTTTCCATCCTGTCTCAGGATATTGCGGTCAACACCAGCATCTTTCAGCTGTATGTTGATTCCTAGGCTAGATTACGCTCATCAGCACGCCACGACTTTCTGAGCGACCGGCTCCATACTCTCATAAGTCACTTTTGCAATTCGAACCACTGCTAATTCTCGTCGCGTCACGTGACGAGAGTATTCGGAGTTAGCGGAGAAAGCTGCTAACTCCTCGGCCATGGAGCCGGCCCTGAGATCTCCTACCCGTCTGTAATTCACCAAAAAAGATGTCCTTTGGTATTCTACCATCATCCATCCTCCTAACGTGTCCTATCCATCTAAGTCTACGAAGACTGAGCATGGAATACACCGTCACACAACCTGATCTTTCCAATACTTCAGTATTTGTGATTTTGTCTTGCCACTTAATACCAAGTATTCTTCGCAGACACCGCATATGAAAGCTGTTTAAACGTTTCTCTTGGCGTGAGTAAGTTGTCCAGGTTTCACTGCCATAAAGAAGAGTACTAAGGACACAGGCTTGGTAGACGAGGACTTTTGTTTTGGCAGTAAGCTTCCTGTTCTCCCAGACTCTTTTTGCTAACATGTTCATTGTTGTTGCTGCCTTGCCAATCCTGATGTTGATTTCCTGATCGAGGGATAATTTGCTATTTACCTCTGATCCTAGATATGTAAAATGGTCTACTATCTCCAGTTCAGCGTCGTCAATAAAGATTGATGGTACACCATGTGCACCTTGTGACATAATCTGTGTCTTCTTTTTGTTAATTGTTAAACCAAATTCAGAACAAGCATTGGAGAATGCAGATAGTAGATGTTGTAATTCTTCCTCAGAGTGGGTCGTAATCGCAGCATCATCCGCAAAAAGCAACTCTCTGATTAGTACCCTGCTAATTTTGGTCTTGGCCTTCAATCTCTGAGCATTATAGAGGCTACCATCTGAGCGTGAGTAAATGTATATACCGTCATCCTGATCACGAAAGGCATATTTCAGTAGAAGTGAAAAATATATCCCAAAGAGGGTGAGGATATATATATATATATATATATATATATATATATATATATATATATATATATATATATATATATATATATATATATATATATATATATATATATATATGATAAAGTGGGTATGTATAAGTAAAAGAAGACATGAGGTAGGTAATCATTAGATAGACAGGTGGTATATAGTAACTAGCTATAATGCACTTAAGTATACGTGTTTCAGGCATGCAATTAAATGGTAAGTAAGTAAATAAGAGAAATGAGAGCTGATAGCTAGGCATGTAAAGAGGTGATTAGGTAGACAGCTGTTGTTCGAGATGGAATGAAAAGTAACATATCTCATAAAGAATGAAAGATGTGAGAGTGGAAGAAATAAACTGATAACATTAAATATGAACGCAATAGAGGTGGAAATGACAGAATTTAAACAAAAAAGAACGAACAAGGAAGTGTCTACTTAATAAAGAAGGTGAAGAATTGTTTGTGACTTTGATCACCACAAACAAAGATGTTGTTTGACAACCTACCCTAGTTCGGTTGGTTACATCTTGGGCTACTTCTCTTCTCTGAAACAAGGAAAAACGAAAGCAAGTTAAAGTACCTTATACCGTGTTTGTGCGTATATTTGACCAGATCTATGTGAAAAGATAATCATTACGATTAATTTCATATTGTGAGGTACTTTAAATAATACAAATGGTGTTCACTTGAACACTATGTCAATAGTTCAGTCTGTTTCCTGTCTGTCCTCTATAAGCAACGGGGAGTTTGAGAAATGTCATCATGGTTTCATGACTCGTTGAAGCAAGCATCCCAGCTGCACCTCCACGGGGTAGTGGGTGGATAACACCCCGGGTGTGGCAAACATAGCTCTTGGTACTGAGTTACACCCGATATAATGGAACCACTTTGTAACTGAGCAGAGCAAGGCACTCACTTACTAAAACAAATCGAACATTCCATTAAAGACTAAGGTAGCATAATCGTGTACGAATGTGGAAGCAAATGGACACCAGCACATTATACAGTGGAAATCTTTAGATCACCGTAATACGAGGTGATGAAGATTATAATGATGATGACGATGATGATGATGATGATGATGATGATATTTATGATGGTTATTATGACGACCGTTATCTTCATATCCAAGATCATTGCATGGATGTCTTCAGTCTCAATCTTTAGCGGTTGGCTGAATACACACTCTAACATACGTATCCCAAACCGTCTTTTGATTATCCACGTATTCCAAACCGTCTTTTGATTGTACCCTCCCATTTAACGCCGTCATTTCATTGTATCATCCCATCCAAAGCCGTCTCTTCATTGTATCCTCCCATTCCACGCTGTCTGAAGATTGTATCCTCCTATTCCACGCCGTCTTTTTATTGTAATCTCCCATTCCACTCCGTCTTTTGATTGTACCCTTTCATTCGACGCCGTCGTTTGATTGCATCCTAACATTCCACGCCGACTTTTGATTGTATCATCCCATTCCACGCAGATATTTAATCCTCCCATACCATGCCGTCATTTAATTGTATCATCCCACTCCACGCCGTTTTTTTTATTGTATCATCCCATTCCACGCTGTCTTTTAATTGTATTCTCCCATTCAACGCCGTCTTTTGATTGTATCCCCTCTAAAAAAAAGTCGCTTAAAATCGAAAGGGTCGACTTCATTGCACCGGGTTTTATCCCAAATGGCTCGGTCTCTTTCCGCAGCGCGGTAAGCGTCGCACCAAGCACGAACTCCGTAGCCCTAGCGACGACCCACAGGAGTCTCTGAAAAATTTCACTCGTGAACCGAAGAACGCGGCTCGGAACCGAAAACCCCTTTTGTTTGTATCCTTCCATTACACGCCGTCTTTTGATTATATTCTCCCATTTCACGTCGTCTTTTGATTGTATCCTCCTAATCCACGTCGTCTTGTGATTGTATCCTCTCATTCCACGACACCATTTGATTGTATCCTCTCACGCAATGCCCCGAGTAATGTTTGTTTTTGACTCAATTCAACTCAACTCTAAATTTTATGACGTCTGTTTTATACGGCCAAAGTATTTAAGTTTCTGAAATATGGTTTTGTTCATGAGCCAAAATTCTTCGATTATTTTCTGTTAACTTCATTGTCCACTGTAGTCTAAGAATGTCTCTGGAACAATGAAGTCCACAAGCCTTGAGTTCTCTCCTATATTGTTTATGAAACGGACAACAAGAATACTCACCTCCAAGAGATCCCAGGCGTCGGCGACGACCAGGCTTACCACCAGCACTGCGAGTACAACAGTGATCTTCATCTTTGGAATGATAACTCTCTGAGTGCTAGTCTGTAACGGTTAGGAGAAATTACAGCCCTTTTATTACGCAAAACGGTATCAGTGTAAATCATTAGATTTGTCTAGTGTTCGATGTCATGTAATGATAAGCTTAAAGGAATACTAATCGTAATAAAATCGTGTTTCAGGTATGCATGAAACATAGATTAACAGGTATTGAATGGTACTTTTACAAGCAGTGGAAATATGTGCAATACAGATATCATACTTGATAATGTCCAAAATGAAAGCTGTCGTCATCTTCATCATCATGTGCCAGCCCGATTAGCGTGGGCGGTCTTGTATCGCCATCACACACGACCACCTGAGTCGTGAACAAACGCGGTGTTCTTGTCTCTGCCACGCCACCTGACCAAGTCATCTAGACATTTACCTCTCTACCTTCCCCTTGTTCTTTTCGCCACAATCTCGCCAGTTGTCACCAAGTTCTGCAGTTTATTTCTTCTCATAACGTGCCCCAGAAATGTTGACTCACCTCCACCTTGCCCAAGGGTCGGTTCCGTAGGCTAGTGGGTGGAAGGAGGTAATCCCGCTTTGGAAACACGGCTGCGGGCGATTTGGCAACAGATCGCCTTGCAATCGTTTTCATACACTGGTATGAGTGCAGGTCATTCAGAGAGCAATAGTAAACTACTGAACGTAAACTTGCAAAGAAATCACAAACAGCCAAAAATGAAATGCTTGGGTTGACTGCGACGCCATGTAAATGATATGCAAGTAACCTTTCTAACGACACTGGGAAATCGATAAAGTGTATAGAGGAGTAATAATGTAAAGAAGCATACATTGAATATTTTCACTCTTAAGTTAACATAATGATGAACATATAATTGGTATGAATATTGAGGTCTATGTGAAACATTCCTTGTGAGGCTCCACACCGCCTCTCATTTATAAACACACATATATACAGAGTGACAGAGAGATGAGATGACACAATGCACTCATTCTCTCATTCAAACACCTTTCTTTTCTTTATTCGTTCACTTGAGTGTTTTGAACTGGGCTGTTAGCTTGACTGTGGTTCGATCAGAGTGCTAGATACAGGGTTGATCATGTCACAATGTGTTCGAATAAATCACAGCAGTATAACCGCTGGACCCGTCAATGATGCTAAACAGTTACATAACACAATCTGTCTTCACACCACTTCACACCTATTATCTCTTATAAGATAAGAGGAAGAGAACTTTCATTCCTCCCTCTCTCATTCTCGTGTGTTGAACATTCGATGTGGATTGAAACTAAGGCTACAGACAGCACACAGATCATAGCTTGTCCTGTACTAAACCTGCTCTGAACGCAGTCAGAAAGCTAGTAGGATTTAGACTTAGGAATAGCGATCTGGGCTTAAATGAGCCTCTTCTCACAGCTCAAGACATAGTGTTTGTACAGCAACCCTCTTCCTCTATTGTCCATCTCAGCCTGCAGCTTTCTATCCTCCAATTCTTAAGCTATCCGGATTTCTCTCTCTTTCTGAATTATTTCAGCCTCTCTATCTTTTGCTTTCTTGTTGAAATTGCGAGCCATTCTTCGTCGAGCTTGACGTAGATTCACATTCGCTAATTGTTAAACCAAATTCAGAACAAGCATTGGAGAATGCAGATAGTAGACATTGCAATTCTTCCACAGAGTGGGTCGTTGTCGTATTTTATCTATGTGTCGTCCTTGGGGTGAGGGGAATCAACACCAACATCCTTTTAAACCAAAAACCTTATCCTGAGAATCTACCAGCTTTCTGTCGACAACACCCCGTCAGTCCCTGGACCCCCCCCCCCCCCCCTCTCTCTCTCTCTCTCTCTTACGAATGGACCATGCCCCCTCTCATTCTTTTCCAAAACATACTTACCCAACACTAGCTTTTAAAAAAAAAAACTTACAAAAACAATTTAATAAAGAAAAGTGTCAGGTGTGTGCCAAGTGTATGTGTAGAATGTCTGTCGTATAATCTAACGTGTATGTAGAGTCAGACCGAATAGCTCAGGAGCAAAGTCTGTTTCCTCACTGTACTGGCCACACAACAGCACCATATATGAGTGACAGAAAACCTCACCCAAATGATGTGTCTCTCAGGCCAAGTGTCGACTTCCTCCGATAGCTCTTGAACAGTCCGGATGCTTGGTCATCAATAGTGGAAACAGTCCAATATTGATCATCAATCTAACACACACAGTGCAAATACCCTTTCATAAAAGTTCTGGGATCAAAGAATCCTAAAGTTAATGTTACTGTCACTTTGGAAAAATAAAACCCAATGTTAGTATTTTACTGTTCATAGGAATTCCCAAAATGTAACACACACAGTTAATCGGTAATGATTGGAATTCACTATTTGTAACACATACTGTTAAGTTTCCAGGAATCTAGATCTACTAATGTTCCTAGTACAGATGTTATTGTTAGTGTCTTGATTTTGATGTGATGTAACCTATCACCTAGGAAACACTATTATATTATCATCGTTTCCTGCTCAGCAGAGGCCAGGTTCCTGCAGACCCTCTGGGTTATGGGCCCAGTGCAAAAGCCTCTCAGTAAACTCTGCCTTCAATACTCGAGCCATGACTTTTCTTCCAGCTGGTGGTAAATATGGTGGAACCTGTTGAAGAGAGAACACAACTGGTGAGAGCAACCCGATTCCAACCTTTATTAGATGAGTGTAGGCCACCGGAAATATAACAGAGAACCAAACTCTGTCATAAGGCCGAGGAGCTCATCACATCAGTCTGAGTAAGACAAGGAAAGACTAAAGGAAAAGGGCAGAAACCCAGCAGATGCCCTACTGGAAGATCCTACCATTTGACATTTCCATCACCCCCCCCCCCCCAACATCCTTTTTTTTTTTTTTTTTTTAGCATATCCTTTTTACAGGACTTAGCTGTCAACACCAGCATCTTTCAGCTGTATGTTGATCTCTTGGCAAGATTACGCTCAGTAGTTTGCCATTGCTTTCTGAGCGGCCGGCTCACATACCCCGTAAGTTACCGATGCGATTCGAACCACTGCTGATTTGAACCGTCATCACGTTACCTGACGAGAGTATACGAGATTACGGAGAAAAGTCATAACCTCTAAGCCACGAAGCCGGCCCAACATCCTTAATCTCCCTAAATATCATCCCACTACATTGCCCTTAACTCACTGAGTTAAATGATATCTCACACCAACTAGTTCAAGAATCGCGATGGGCTACTTTTGCCGACGCTCCTATAATACTTCATATCAACGCACATTATTACACTCGATTCCTAAGAATAATCTAATGTAGGTTTATTTAATTAATTAAATATCATATATTTATTCCTGCTTGAAATTGAGACTATTGAATAACACATTGGTTAAATGTCCGCCGATGCAAATCAACAATAGACACTATAGTCTCTCTATAGAAACAAACTAGGAATATTGCACACGTCCGTATCGCTTCACAACTTTTGGTCGACTAACCCCAAAGTTGTTTACCTCAACTGGTTTAATACTGGCTCTGAGTGACGTCACAAAACTGTCTAGACACTAGACAGTCTAGAATCTATTTTTCTCCCCCCAGTTTAGACTGGGTGGAAACAACCCGCCGTCTATTCCGCTTTAATCTGGGGACCTGTCCCGGCACTTCAAAAAGTCTTGCCTGCCTGTGATCTAGAGAATTCTTGTTCCCACAACAAAAGATCCTGCCGACTTTTACCCAGACAATCCGTCTACAGCTTCAAAGGATGGCTGCCACCAGTCTACGTATGGCTCGACAGTTTTTCCTCGATCAACAACACATTAAAGAATTGCCGGCTTAGTGGTAGACATTTGGCGCGACATTTTGTCATCGATCGACATTCCAAGATGTTATGTGACATAGGCCCCCTGCTTAAGAGAGTAGTCCGCATCAACTCTTTCTCCTTGGAGGTTCGATCCAGATGATCTAATCCTCTTCTTCAGGAGCTGGGTGTCTAGACAGGAAATCAGCTCCAACATTTTCCTTCCCACGTATATACTCCACAGTGAAGTGGTAGGGCTGAAGCAGCAACGACCACCGCATCAAACGGGCGTTGAGCTTCTGAGAAGTGGCCAGGAACATCAAGGGTTGATGATACGACTGGACCCGAAACTGAACTCCATACAAATAGGGCTGGAAATTTTGCACGGCCCATACGAGAGACAAAACACTCTCTCTCGACGGGCGAGTAATTCCTCTCAGCCGGGAGAAGTTTCTTGCTTGCGTATGCCATTGGTTTCAAAACCGAAGCATCGTCTTTCCCTTCCTGTAACTAGGCTGCCCCAATTCCAATCCCACTCGCATCCGTTCTCAACACAAATGGCTTGGAAAGGTCGGGGAGCTGTAAAACAGGTTTGCTGACCAAGGCCTCCTTCAACTGACTGTATGCACTCTCGCACTCGGGTGTCTTTACGATTAGATCCGGGAATCCCCTTTTCAAGGTTTCCGTTAATGGAGCTCCCAGTTCAGTGAAATGCGGGATGAATTGTTGGTGGAACCCACACAACGAGAGAAAGGATAGCACATCCTTCTTCGTTTTTGGCCTTGGAGCACATCTGATCTTTTCTAGGTTCTTCTCCTCTAGGACAATTTGTCCTGGAGTGATGGTGTGACATAGAAATTCCAGAGTCTGGTTACCAATCATGCACTTGGTTGGGCGGGCGGTAAGCCCTGCTTCCCTGAGCCTATTGAAAACTCTCTCCAAGGATTGCACATGGTCATCCATACTGTCACTAGCAATCAGTATATCATCCATGAACGAGATAATGGACGGATCCTGTAAGGGATCTAACAAGGTCCTCATCATGCGAGTAAACACACTAGGTGCATTGCTGAGTCCAAAGGGCATAACCTTGAAATCGTAGTGTCCACTGGGAGTACTGAAAGCTAGCAGGGGTCGAACCTCTGGTTTGACCGGGGTCTGAAAATAACCCCGACACAGATCCACTTTTTAGAAGTATCTAGCCTTATGGATCCTAGCGAATAACTGAGTTGGATTCGGCAAAGGTTGCACCTGAAATTGAGTATGACTGTTCAGAAGTCGATAGTCTATACACAACCGGTGTTCTCCACTTGGTTTCCGTAACAAAACCACCCCCGCGTTGTATGGGGATGTGGATGGTGCAATCACGTCATCCTTCAGTAGTTTCTGTATTTCCTCCTCCAGGGCCTTTTCTTTAGAGAATGGCACTGGGTAAACCTTTTGGCGAACAGGCTCTTGTGTGGTCAAGGTCATCTCGAATTCAACCAACCTCGTTCGTCCTGGTTTATCAGTCACTATCTGCTTATGAGACTCGAGAACCTGGATAATCTTTTCCCTCTCCTGGGCAGTCAGATCAGGGTTCACTTGCACATCCCTATAGGTTTCCTGGTGTACCAGGGGATATTCCCTGCCCTCGTTGGTTCCCGTTTCAGTCTCCACTGTGACTGCCATTGCCATGAGGTGGGCTGCTTTGTCTCCGGGTCTCTCCTCGTACTTCTGCAGGAGATTAATATGGAACATCTTCGACTTTCCCCGGACCTGGATCTGATAGTTGGTTCTGGAGACCACCCTTTTCACGGGAAATGGTCCTTGCCAACCTATTTCCGGTTTGTTGGTTCCCGTTGGGAGTAGCAACAAGACTTTGTCTCCCACCTCTAGAGATCTGTCTTTAGACCTACGGTTGTAGTAAGCCGCGTGTCTTTTTCTGACCTTTCTCAAGTTCTGAGTCGCCAGAGTCCATCCCTTGTGAAGTTTTTCTTTCAGTTCCTCCGTATTTATAAGAGGAGATCACTTCTTCTGACGTCCCCTCCTCAGTCCAACTCATCAACATGGCTTCCAACGGTCCTTTGATTGGACGACCAAACAGCAAAGTAGCGGGTGGTAGTCCTGTTGAGCCATGAGGTACTTCCCGATAGGCGAAATGCGCTGCTGGGATATATTCATCCCACCTATCAGGTTTTTCCTGTGCCAGTTTCCGGAGCATTGTCATAAACGTGCCGTTGAAACGCTCTACTTGTCCATTGGCTTAGGGTGGTAAGGGCTGGTATGTATATGGTTAGAGTGTAACACCATAAACACCTCCTCCATGAGTTTCCCACAAAACTGGGACCCATTGTCCGTCAGAATTTGATTAGGGAAACCTAATCTGGTAAAGGCCTCCATCAGTGCGTCCGCCACTCGTTTCGAGTCAATTGTGGTCAATGGTATGGCTTCACCGCACATCGTACAGCAATCTACCATTGTGAATATGTACATGTTCCTCTTCTTAGTCCTAGGAAGTGGACCCACGATATCGATGGCTACCCTCTCAAAAGGAGAGTTCATGATGGGCATTTCACCCAAGACCACCGGCGATGTCCAGTGTTTCGGTGCCACCCTCTGGCACTCAGGGCATGACTTCACATACCGACGCACATCACCGATAATTCCCGGCCAATAGTAATGGCAGGAAATTCGCTGCATGGTGGCTGCAATACCCATATGCCCACTAAATGAGATTGTATGCCCCATATGAAGAATCTGGGAACGGTAGGCCTTCGGGACCACCAACTGACCGTGTAGGTTGTCTCCACTTCCGGCTCTCCTGTAGAGTATCCTATTCTTCATATAGTACTGCCCCCGTTTTGGTAGATCAGCTCTTCTCTGCAGCTTCTTGTAGCAAGGACGTGAGGTTGCATCCTCACTCTTGGCAGTTCGCAACTCCCCCGGCAGTGGGTTAGTGACCATTGCTTCTGCCTGATCAGTTCTCGTCTGAGAGCGAGTCTGAATTGCTCCCATATGGATTGGCTAATACCAGCAACCGAGGATGACGGAAAAAATGCGATCGGTTAATACAGCGGCCTTGATTGTGCCGGTGACATATCTTGACCGAATCTCCACTTTGGCGATTGGCAACTTCATGGCTACAGCACTTTTCTGTGCAGGCTGGATCTTCATGGTCTCACCTGTGAATTGTTCTGGGTGTACCAGATCCGCAGAAATCACGGCCTCCCCGCCAAGTCCAGTGTCGTATAAACACTCAACTTGTCGGCCGTTAACCTTTACCAATTCCACTACAGGTGGCTTATCCTGGTCTGGAGTCTCTTCCTTGGCCTCGACCTGTTCGGTGGCCTCCACCTTAGGTTCCACTGAGCACACGACGAAATGAGAATCTCCTGACTTAAATCTGCAGTCTTTAGCATTATGCGTGTTCGACCTGCAGTGTTTACACCATTTCCCAGTCCTAGATTTTCTCAAGCCGGACTTCGGTGAGCTCTCCTAGTTGTGAGCCTCCTTGTCGACCTCAGCATTTTCAGTGGCAGCCTCCTTTGGACCCACTTTACACGCCGCGAAGTGAGGGATCTTAACCATCGATTTGCATTCCCTCGTATTGTGAGAGGGTGACTTACAAATCGAACACCACTTCTCAGTCCACGGTCGTTTTGGTGAATAGCTCGAAGTGCTCTTGCTTCCCTCCTTCGTCTTCTCCAAACTCTCCTCTGAAATTTTAACATATGGTTCCCCTTTATTGGTTCCTGTGTTTTTAGATTTCTTCCGGTCATGTTTCTCCTGACTTTTGGTGTTTATGGAAAGGGTTTTTCCCACCTCTCCAAGTACCTCGACAAACCGTTCTGCCAATTTCGTCACAATATCAATACGTTCCGCCCCTTGTTCTCCCAAGAATGTCCTGAGAGGTTTCGACATTTTCTATCGCATCTGGTCGACTATCATGAGCTCTTCCAGACTCTCATAGTCATGCGCGAACTCAGCCAAATCCACACACTTATGGAGATAGGATTTCAGACGCAGACTGTAGGCGGCAAACAACTCAACAGGTTCTCGTTTCGCTGTTCGAAATTTTTTCCGGTAGGTATGTGACGTAACTTCGAAACGTTTCAGCAGAGCCATTTTCAATTCATCGTAATTGTTCTCGTGTCCTGGCTGCAGGCGAGAATAAACCTCGTAACCTGTCTCGCGTAATCCCTGGGACAACTTAAGACACCATTTGTCACGATCCAGACCTATAGCAACAGACATGGCCTCGAAGCGTTGTAAGTACTGGTCGATCTTCTCTTTGTCTTCTTTATAGACAGCTAAAGGAAACTTCATAGCATGGTAACTATGCCCACCCACTGCGGTTGAGCCAGGGAGAGAGGAACCTGCCATTGCCACCTCAGTTTCCCCACTAGATTGCCTCTTAAGATCGAGTTCCCGCATTCGGTACTCATGCTCCCTAATCTGAGCTTCTTGTTCAGCTTCCAATCACTTAGCAGCTTGCTCCGCCTCAAGATTCTTAGCAGCTTGCTCAGCTTCAAGTTTCTTAACAGCTTGTTCAGCTTCCATTTTCTTAACAGC
This sequence comes from Cepaea hortensis, assembly GCA_963921405.1. Taxonomy (NCBI): domain Eukaryota; kingdom Metazoa; phylum Mollusca; class Gastropoda; order Stylommatophora; family Helicidae; genus Cepaea; species Cepaea hortensis. The sequence goes on from OY992876.1 coordinate 421,830,182, forward strand.
TTGTTCAGCTTCCAGTTTCTTAACAACTTGTTCAGCTTCAGGTTTCTTAGCAGCTTGCTCAGCTTCAAGTTCTAGCCTTCTAGTCGCTTGCTCAGCTTCTATTCTCTTAGTCTCTAACTCCATCTTTCTTAATTCCATCTCGGCCTTCCGATCTTCCCTTTCTGCTTGACGAAGATCTCTCTCCACCTCCTGTATGTAATCTGTTAGTGTAGAACCCGACAAGCCCATTCCTTCCCCCTTGCCCTTAGTTCTGCCATATATAGTTTAGGAGTGGCCATGGTTCAGGGAGGTGAGTCAGCAGGTTGAGTGTAAATTTCTCTAAAAATATATAGATATTTACTAGTTAAATTTTATCTATATATTTAACATTACACAGCACAACACAAAACAATCTCTCAGTGACAAGAGTAGAATTAGGACCAAAGACCTATGTAGACGTGTGAAGTGTGAACAGGTAAGATATGTGTCTGAACTCCTATCCACATTCACACTAGCTGGATCCTCATTAATCTGATATCACCGTCCCGTGTCGAGATATCCCGTGTCAAGCAATCCCGTGTCAAGATATCCCGTGTCAAGATATCCCGTGTCGAGATATCCCGTGTCAAAATATCCCATGTCGAAATATCCCGTGTCGAACCCCAAGTAATGTCGTATTTTATATAAGCGTCGTCGCTGGGTTGAGGGGAATCAACACCGACATCCTTTTACCCCAAAACCTTATCCTGAGAATCTCCCAGCTTTCTGTCCACAACACCCCGTCAATTCCTGGATCTCTCTCTCTCTCTCTCTCTCTCTCTCTCTCTCTCTCTCTCTCTCTCTCTCTCTCTCTCTCTCTCTCTCTTACCAATGGACCATGCCCCCTCTCATTTTTTACCAAAACATACTCACCCAACACTAGCTTTTAAAAAAACAAAATTGACAAAAACAATTTAATAAAGAAAAGTGTCAGGCGTGTGCCAAGTGTATGTGTAGAATGTCTGTCGTATAATCTAACGTGTATGTAGAGTCAGACCGAATAGCTCAGGAGCAAAGTCTGTTTTCTTACTGTACTGGCCACACAACAGCACCATATATGAGGGACAGAAAACCTCACCCAAATGATGTGTCTCTCAGGCCAAGTGTCGACTTCCTCCGATAGCTCTTGAACATTCCGGATGCTTGGTCATCAATAGTGGAAACAGTCCAATATTGATCATCAATCTAACACACACAGTGTAAATACCCTTTCATAAATGTTCTGGGATCAAAGAATCCTAAAATTAATGTTACTGTCACTTTGGAAAAATAAAACCCAATGTTAGTATTTTACTGTTCATAGGAATTCCCAAAATGTAACACACCCAGTTAATCGGTAATGATTGGAATTCACAAATTGTAACACATACTGTTAAGTTTCCAGGAATCTAGATCTACTAATGTTCCTGGTACAGGTGTTATTGTCAGTGTCTTGATTTTAATGTGATGTAACCTATCACCTAGGACAAACTCTTATATTATCATCATTTTCTGCTCAGCAGAGGCCAGGTTCCCGCAGGCCCTGTGGGTTATGGACCCAGTGCAAAAGCCTCTCAGTAAACCCTGCCTTCAATACTCGAGCCATGAATTTTCTTCCAGCTGGTGGTAAACATGGTGGAACCTGTTGAAGAGAGAACACACCTGGTGAGAGCAACCCGATTCCAACCTTTATTATGTGAGGTTAGGTCACTGGCCGCACTCAGAAATATAACAGAGAACCAAACTCTGTCATAAGGCCGAGGAGCTCATCACATCGGTCTGAATCATGGTAAGACAAGGAAAGACTAAAGGAAAAGGGCAGAAACCCAGCAGATATCCTACTGGAATATCCTACCATTTGACATTTCCTTCATCCCCCCTCCCAACCATCCTCAATCTCCCTAAATATCATCCCACTACATTACCCTTAACCCACTGAGTTAAATGATATCTCACACCAACTAGTTCAAGTAACGCGTTAGGCTACTGTTGCCGACGCTCCTATAATACTTCATATCAACGCACATTACTACACTCGATTCCTAAGATTAATCTAATGTAGGTTTATTTAATTAATTAAATACCATATATTTATTCCTGCTTGAAATTGAGACTATTGAATAACACAATGGTTAAATGTTCGCCGATGCAAATAAACAATAGACATTATAGTCTCTCTCTAGAAACAAACTAGGAATATTGCACACGACCGTATCGCTTCACAACTTTTGGTCGACTAACCGCAAAGTTGTTTACCTCAACTGATTTAATACTGGGAGTCTGAGTCTGAGTGACGTCACAAAACTAGACAGTCTAGAATCTATTTTTCTCTCTCCTGTTTAGACTGGGTGGAAACAGCCCGCAGTCTATTCCGCTTTCATCTGGGGACCTGTACCGGCACTTCAAAAAGTCTTGCCTGCCTGTGATCTAGAGAATTCTTGTTCCCACAACAAAAGATCCTGCCGACTTTTACCCAGACAATCCGTCTATAACTTCAAAGGATGGCTGCCGCCAGCCGACGTATGGCGCGACAGTTTTTGCTCGATCAACAACACATTAAAGAATTGCCGGCTTAGTGGTAGACATTTGGCGCGACATTTTGTCATCGATCCTCATTCCATGATGTTATGTGACAGTCGTAACTGCAGCATCATCTGCAAAAAGCAACTCTCTGATCAGTACCCTCCTAATTTTGGTCTTGGTCTTCAGTCTCTGAGCATTGGAGAGGCCGCCATCTGAGCATGAATGAATGTATATACCACCATCCTGATCACGAAAGGCATATTTCAGTAGAAGGGAAAAGTTTATTCCAAAGAGGATGAGAGCTAGTACACAACCTTGCTTAACTCCACTCTTGATTTCAAACTCTTCAGAAGTTGCACAATCAAACTTGATTATACCCTTCATGCCTGTGTGGAACGATTCCACAATGGACAGAAGAGTTGGTGGGCAGCCAATCTTCTTTAGTGCCTTGAACAGACCCTCACGACTGACCAAATCAAATGCCTTTGTGAGGTCGATGAAGGCAATAAACAGTAGTTGATTCTGTTCACGGCATTTTTCTTGCATTTATCGCAATGAGAATATCATATCAATGGTAGACCGGTTCTGTCGAAAGCCACACTGTGATTCGGGGTAGACTTGATCTCCTAGGACTTGAAGTATGCGCAGAACAATTCTGGCAAATACTTTTCCAACAATACACAGAAGTGAGATACCCCTATAGTTGTTGCAGTCGCTCCGATCGCCCTTGTTCTTGTACAGTGTTATGATGCTTGAATCTTTGAATTCCTGTTGGACTTGTCTTTCTCGCCAGCATAGCTCTATTAGCTGGTGGATCTGTAGAGTGAGTGTGTCTTGCCCACTCCTGAAAACCTCTATTGGAATCCCATCCTTACATGGAGCCTTGCCAGATGCAAGTTCATTTATAGCACACTTAACTTCTGTTATGGTGGAAAGTGTGTCCAGGTGGTCAAGAGTTGGTAGAGCCTCTATGGCGTTGAGGGCATCATCCGCTAGTTTGGTCTCACTTGAGTAAAGCTCCAAATAGTGCTCTACCCATCTGTCCATCTGCTGTTTCTTATCAGTGATGATTTCTCCAGTCAAGGTTTTCAATGGTGCACTTCTTTTGATCACTGGACCACAGGCTTTCTTTATTCCTTCATACATGCTTTTTATGTTTCCCTTATCACTTGCGATTTGAATGGACTCACATAACTTGATCCAATAATCATTTGCACACTGCCTGGCTGCCTTTTGCACATCCTTCCTAGCTTGCCTTAGCTCACTCAGAGTGTTACGCGTTGGTCTTTCTTTATTTTTTAAGAAAGCTATCTTTTTCTTATCAATCAAGGGCTGCAGAGTCTCGCTGTTTGCCGCAAACCAGTCCTGCCTCGTATGATCCACAGTGCCGTAAACCCCAATGGTAGTTTTATAAAGAGTTTCTTTAAGTTGACCCCACTTTTCATTTACTGTACAATTTTCTGGTGTATCAGTGAAAGCGTCTTCAAGTTGCTGTTGAAACTGAAAGCACTATACAGGATCGTGAGTGTTAATAATATTAATCATGGGGCTAGATGTGTGTTTAGCTGTGTAGATTTTCTTTGGTCTCAGTCTAACCCTTGCAACAACCAAAGAATGATTCGTATCACAGTCAGCACTGTGGTAACTTCGAGTCAATGATACATTGTTCAGATGTTGTCTCCGTGTGATGATGAAGTCCAGCTGGTGCCAATGGCCGGATCTTGGTTGTTTCCATGTGACCTTATGCATCTCTTTTGTTTTAAAAAAGGAGTTTGTAATACATAGGTCATTACTGGCGCAATGCTCCAGCAGCCTTTGCCCATTTTCATTCATGCGACCGATGTTGTATTTTCCAAGGCATTCGCCATGAACTCGAGTCCTTGCCCACACGAGCATTGAAATAATTGAGCATATAAATGTAGTCAGATTTTGGAACTGCCTTGATCACGGAGTCTAACTCCTCATAGAACGAATCCTTCACATCATCAGAGGAATCGAATGTCGGTGCATATGCAGTAATAATGGTGGCAAAAGCACAAGAGGTTGCCAAGCGCAGGGATAATAATCTTTCAATTCCTCCTGCTGGAATTTCAATCATTCCCAGTCGCGAATTCTTCTCTTCAAAGCCCAGACCGTGTTGCCTTTTTCCTACCCTTCCAAAAAAAGGTGTAATTGTTTTCCCTGAGTGACCCTCCCTCAGCGAGGCGAGTCTCGTGACGGCCAACAATATCAATGTTAAGACGATTGAGTTTGGCATCAATGACAGCTGTTTTTCTCACACCGTCAATATTGGTCAAGTGAGTGGAAAATCCTTGACACATGGTTCTTACGTTCGAGGTTGCAAGCCGTAGCTTGAGGTTTCTATATTTATTTTTACCTGGTGCATTGGTATTACAGCGTGTGATTCGGATTTTGTCCTAGCCCCAAGACCCTTTGAAGCAGGCAGGCTGTCGCGGATCAGCACCCAACTGGCCGGGGGATGCCCAGCTTTTGCGGGCGGTAGCTGATCAGTGACACCTGTAGGTGTCTCCCACCGCCAGAGGCAACGCGTGGTGCCCCATGTCTACGCCAATTGACAGGGACTTATAACCCGTAACAGTTGCCTCTCGCTTTGATTCCGAGACCAGTTAAGACCAGGGATGGAGTTATTGCTTCTCCATAGCACAAAGCCTGGGCTAAAATATAGAGATCATGTGTTGCCCACGCAGCATGATCCCTCTCTCGGCCTGCCTAGTTCACTCCAGAGGAAAGGTAACACCCCTACATTTGGAACAAGACAAGCTGCAGAAGCTGCCGGATCAGCAAAGCAATGCTCTAACTGTCCGCCTGTCGGAGCTTCGATCCTAGACCAGCCGCCAACCAAGGCTTAGGGCCTGGTCTGCCCTGCCATGACATTTTGTTTTTAGCTTGCATTTCCTCGCACCAGGTTAAGGCTTGTACCCTCCCAATTGCGCTCTTCCCCCCGACGCCGTTGGCACAATGTGGGGTGTCGGGTTTGGTAAGCGCCGCCCCACGTTCGGCGCTAACAGAAAGCAGGTAGTACCGTCTACTGTCATACGGTAGCTCAGTCATATCTGACTAAGACCTGACATAACACATAACATAACACAATATTGGGGCAGAAGCCAGCACTTCACAGCATAACGGTAACACTTGAATGTAGTTCACCGCGCACAATCTGAGCACCCGTCTACATCAACATGCAGACAGCGATGCACAGATAGACAGATTATTCCCACAGGATTTGTGCAACTAATCCACTCTTGATGCCGCCTAGCCGGTCTGGCAAATCTCTGGTTAAGCTGTCTGGTTTAGAGACTTTGGCAGCTCAATCTGCCAGCCGGCTGTTGTCTATTATAATTAAGTCAGTGAGTAATCGTTCTTTTTCTACTTCAACAATGGGACGCAGAGGTGTTTTCAAGGCACCAGGGCCCTTTTCTATACTGGCCAAGACCTACTAACACGTCCTTGTCGTGCGTCCTGGGCAACAGGTCCCTTCGGAGTCCTGGCCAACGTAGTAGGATCGCTGATTCTTCCGAAGTCAGAGAGTATTTGCTTGCACGGCGAGGAACCACCAGTCTGCACACCAATAAGCCAGACATGGGATAACGGATACTCACGCAAACTTCAGTCGAGTATGACATCACACTGATGTTGGAATCCAGAATGTCTTTATCCGACATACAGGACTTCACGCTGAAGTTCACTGCCAGCGAATGCAAGCAAGCTACTTCAAGAATATATTCGGTATATGGCGCTTGGCCCGTCGTTACGTTTGTTCATGCGCCCACGTTCGATTATTTACGTGCGTCTATATAATTTCTCGCCGGCTCCCTTGTCTAGGCGTTACACGACTTTCTGAGTAATCCCGTATACTCTAGTGAGTAACGTGACGTGCGCGGGAATCCGTAGCGGTTCTCTCCACGTCGGTAACTTACGGTGTATGTGAGCCGGTAACTCAGAAAGCAATGCCTAGCTACTGAGCGTAGTCTTGCCAAGAAATCAACAATCAGCTGAAAGATGCTGATGTTCACAGCGATGGCCTATAAAGCATATGCAAACCAAAAAATATATATATACTAGCTGACTCGGCCCGGCTTCGCCCAGACCCTAGTGGGGAGCATCTCATTAAATTCATATAAGTAGTCATATAAGTTCTCGTTCCCGTTCCCGACTGTCTGTCTGTCTGTCTGTCTGTCTGTCTGTCCACTTACAAAAAGCATTAGAAAGAGCACTTGAAAGAACTTTACATCTTCCCCCAACAATTAACTTGGGTAAATGGAACGGCGGCAGCAAAGAGGAGGGAGGAGGAGGGTGGAGGAGGAGGAGGAGAGAGGATGAGGAGCGAGAAGGAGGAGGGAGGGGAGGAGGAGAAGGGAGGAGGAGGAGCGAGGAGGACGAGCGAGGAGGAAGAGGGAGGAGGAGGGGGGAGGAGGAAGAGCGAGGAGGAGGAAGAGGGAGGAGGAGGAAGAGGGAGGAGGAGGAGGGAGAAGGAGAGAGGAGGAGAAGGGAGGAGGAGGAGAAGGGAGGAGGAGAGAGGAGGAGGAGGGGAGAGGAGGAGGAGGGAGAAGGAGAGAGGAGGAGGAGGGAGAGGGAGGAGGAGAGAGGATGAAGAGGGAGGAGGAGCGATGAGGCGGAGGGAGTAGGAGGAGGGAGGAGGAGGGAGGAGGAAGAGGTTAAAGGAGGAAGGAGGAGGAAGAGGGAAAAGGAGGAGGAAGAGGGAAAAGGAGGAGGGAGAAGGAGGAGGGAGGAGGGGAAGGAGGAGGAGGGAGGATGAGGAGGGAGGAGGAGGAAGAGGGAGGAGGAGGAGGGAGGTGGATGGAGGAGGAGGGAGGTGGAGGGAGGAGGAGGGAGGAGGTAGAGGGAGGAGGAGGGAGGAGGAGAGGAGGGAGGAGGAGAGGGAGGAGGAGGGAGGAGAAGGGGGAGAAGGGAGGAGGAGGATGGAAGAGGAGATGGAGAAGGGAGGAGGAGGAGGGAGGAGGAGGAGGGAGGAAGTGGGAGGAGGAGGAGGGAGGATGGAGGAGGAAGAAGAGAGGAGGAGGGCGGAGGAGGAGGGAGGAGGAGTGATTAGGAGGAGGAGGGAAGAGGAGGGAGGAGGAGGAGGAAGAGGATGTAGGAGGAGGAGGGAGAGGGAGGAGGGGAGAGGGGAGGAGGAAGAGGGTAGAAGGAGGAGGAGGGGAGAGGATTATAACGCATATGCCTTTAGATAACTGTCTGTCTCTCTGTCTATCTGTCTGTCTGTCTGTCTGAGCCGGCCCGGCTTTACCCAGTCCCTGGTTGGGAGCATCTCATTTAATTCATATAAGTAGTCATATAAGCTCCCGTTCCCGACTATCTGTCTGTCTATCTATCTGACCCGGCGTGGCTTCGCCCAGCTCCTGGCGTTGAGCGTCTAATTAAATTCATACAACAACAAAAAATAACTTAAAAGAATGTCCTTCCACACACCATCCATTATTTTTAATGAAAACTGTTTTTAATCACCAACTTCTTTAAGCATAAAAAGATGAGTTACAATGTTATGCATTATGCATTATTTTTATGAAAACTTTGAAAATGTCTTAAAGATTATATCATTATTTATTATAACTCATATGCCGGTATATAACTATAGACAAAGAGTTTATAAGTCTTTGAAAACCATGCAACAATATGACTATAAAGTATATAGCAATGTTATTAAAAGTTATGCCCCTTGAAATAACTTTTACAGAGTTAAGTTCCCTTGCTATATTGAAATTATAATGAAAAATGAAATATTAAATAATATTAAGTAAGTAGCCGATTTCACACTAAAAACATGTGACAGTTGGCAGCGCGGGAATGAGAGGAAGACGTGTAGAAAATTTCATCTCAATCGGATGGACCGTTTGCGCACGCATAAAGGACATACACACATACATCCTTTTTTAAATATAAGAAGATAATTTCTCATGTCAGTCCGTTTCTTTAGTCCGTCGCTCCCACTCTCCTTTACGTCCGTCCCTTCCTTTACGTTCGTACTTTCCTCACTTTACGTTCGTCCATCAGTCTATCTTTTTTCGTTCGATTATCCTTCGCTTCCTTTACGTCCTTCAGTCCTTTCTCCCTTTACGTTCGTCTTTCCCTCACCTTACGTCAGTCGGTCTGTCCCCCCTTCTACGACTGTCCGTCCTCCGTCCTTCTCTTTTCGTCCACCCTTCCGTCCCTCCCTTTTCGTCCAGTCCTACATTTACGTCCGCCCGACCCTCCCTCCCTTTAGCAAATAGACGCACGTGAACGCGTGTAAACGGCAGCGTTGGAATAAAGAGACAGAAAGTTGAACGGATGTAAACGGAAGGTCTGAAGCATATACACAAGACGGAAGGGCGGGCTGACGTAAATGGAAGAACGGACAGAAGTAAACGGAGGAAGGACACTTAAAAGGAAGGACGAATGGACATAAAAGGAAGAACGGTCGGTCGTGGACGGACGTAGATGGGAATCAGGGGAAATGGGTTAAGAGAGAGAGAGAGAGAGAGAGAGAGAGAGAGAGAGAGAGAGAGAGAGAGAGAGAGAGAGAGAGAGAGAGAGAGAGAGAGAGAGAGAACGAACGAACGAACAAACTTTATTTTCGAAGGGTAACAAATTGGGCACGCAGGCCCGTCTTACATTCGGCCCTTCCAATCACTCATCTTTCGTTCATCAGTGCATAGTGCATTCACATAGGAAAACAACATTGTCAAATGAATGTTGTAAGCATAAACAATGCATGTTACCATGTTATGAGACACACCCCCACCCACCCACCCATCTATCCATCCGCGTGTCTCCACACACACATCCACCACCCAACCACACACATACCCACAGGCACATACATGACCTCATCCATCCACGCATCCCCCAACCAACACATCCCAAACACACCCACACATACACCATCTGCCTACCCACACACACACATCTCCCACCCATCACACATACCCACCCACACACATGCATGCAACCACCCATCCATACCCACCCACACGCACACATCCTCCACCCATCCATAACCTACCAACACTAACCCATCCACATATCCTCCACAACCCACCCACACACCCCCAAACACTCAGCCAAACACACATCCCCCAACCACATTTCCAACACCCAAACACACACACATATTCCCGCAAACTCACATATCCTGCACTTACCCACACACAAAACCCGAAGCCACCCACACATCCCCACTTGCACACATATCACCCACCACATAATTTCCCCCACCCACACATCCCCTCCCACCCCAACCTACACACACTCACCCTCCCACACATCCTCCACCCACCCACTCGCCAACCATCCCACCCGGATCTCCAAACCCAAATCACACATCCCTTAACTGCACATATCACCATCCATACACTCACACACACACACACACACATCTCCGCACCCATACACACATCCTCACCCATCAACGACTTCGTCATCCAAAAACACACCCCACCACCCACATATACCCCACCCACACACATCCGCCTTCTCACCCACACACACATCCCCCATCCACCCACTCACGTACTCATCCATCAGCCACTTACACCCACACATCACTCACCCACCCATCAACACATGCATATTTCATCTACCCTCCCACACACACCCAACCACCCAGCCAAACAAACTCTCCCATCCTCACATACATCCTTCATCCACCCGCACATCCCACACCTCCCTCATCCCACACAACACCCCACCCATAAACGCATCCTCCACACACACATCCCCAACATGCATTCCCCATACACATCCCCGCCCACACATCTCTCACTCACACACACAAATCTCCCCACCCACCCACACATCCCCCACCTACAAACATCCTCACCGGCCACACATACATCCTCCACCCATTCACATTTATCCCATTCATACTCACACACTCAGACCCACACATACATATCACACTCACAGACACACCCCCACACCCATCCTCCGCAACCCACACACATCTCCCACACATCCATTCACCCACCCAAATACACATTCCCTACTCACACCCCCAACCAACCAACACCCACATATTTCCAACCATCCTCCCAAATATCCCCACCCACACACACATCCCTCACACACATACATCCCCACCAACCACACATCCCTTCACCCATTCACACATCACGCATCAACCCACATACATCCCCCACACACAACCCCTTCACACATACATTCCCCCCACCCCCCACACACACATCCCTCACATACACACCCACACACACATCCTCACATCTAGACACATACATGATGCCTCACATGATCACTGAAACTAAAAAGAACAAACTTCCACACTTTACACACAGTTGAGACACTGACGATTGTCGTGAGCATTGTCGCAAAAATTGTACATATACATTGTGTAGCGTAAAAAATTGGGAATTGAGAGAGAGAGAGAGAGAGAGAGAGAGAGAGAGAGAGAGAGAGAGAGAGAGAGAGAGAGAGAGAGAGAACGAACGAACGAACGAACGAACGAACGAACAGACTTTATTTTCAAAGGGTAACAAATTGGGCACGCAGGCCCGTCTTACATTCGGCCCTTCCACTCACTCAGCTTTCTTTCATCAACAGTGCATAGGAAAAAACATTGTCACATGAATTTTGTAAACATAAACAATGCATATTATTATGTTATGAGACACATCCACCACCCACCCACACATCCCCCATTCACTCCAACACGCCCACCCAACCACACACATAACCCACACACACATACATTCCCCCACCCATCCACCACATCCCTACACCTACACATCTCCCCACCCACACACACCTCTCACCCACCACACATCCCATCCACCCACACTCCAAGCACACATACATTCAATAACCCACACATCCCCCACCTACACACATCTCCCCACCCACTCACATATCCTCTACCCGTCCCATTACCCACCAACAATCACTCACCCACATATCCTCCTCCACCCACACACCTCCACCCACCCAGCCAAACACACATTCCTCAGCCACACACACATCTCCCCGTCAACTCACATATTCCGCACCTACCCACACACAAATTCCGCACCCACCCACATAATCTCCCATCTTCCCCAGCCCACTCACAGATCCCGAGCCCACACCTACACACATCCCCCACCATCTCCTAACCTGCACACACTCACCCACCAACATATCCTCTACCCACCCACACATCCTCTACCCACCCATCCCCCAACCAAACATCCCTTAACCACACACCCTTACTCATATACAATCACCCACCCACACATCCTCTAGCCAATCACACATCCTCATCCACCCATCCCCCAGAGAGAGAGAGAGGGAGAGAGAGAGAGAGAGAAAGAGAGTGTGAGAGAGAGAGAGAGAGAGAGAGAGAGAGAGAGAGAGAGAGAGAGAGAGAGAGATTGTAATGTCAGATGCCAACGTCGAGTATGTACAGAATGTATCCAATGATTCTCAAACTGTGGTACATCTACTCTTGGATTTCTTTCACGATTCATACGAATATCTGACCGCACAATTGTTACAGTGATTCACAAACTGGTGGACATTTATTATATTCTTAGCTATCTGCTAAAACTTACGTAGATTATATGATGACAGCGTTTGTGTGTTTGCTTCTTGTTCTCAAACAGTGGTACATCTGCTCATCAATGTCTGTTAGAAGATACTGTGAGTATCTAGTAGCAAACTGATACCAGTTGTTCTCAAACAGTGGTACATCTGCTCTTCAATGTCTACTACAAGGTACAGAATTATGTAGTATCAGAATTTTATCAGTGATTCTCAAATTCATCACCATCATCACATTCATCCCCTATAAACTTGGGTGGTCATGATCCGCAATCATCCCATTAGTAAAGTGTTCTTGCCCAATTATGCCAAGTGATAAAGTATTCCATGTACGCGGAGCTGAAAATGAAAACCTTAAAATGTTTTGTTTGACACTTTGAGTTGTCCAAACAGATGAAAATCACTCGGGGCTAAGTCTTGCGAGTATGGGGGATGTGGTACACACTGAAAGTGAAGGTCTTCGATGGTTTCAGACTTGCATCACTATATCTCATCAAGTATCTCATTCATATACTCACTGTCATTCTTATCATTCATCCCACTGCAGTATTCTTGCCATCTTTCTAGAATTTGTTTAGATTATGTTAATGTATTTCCAAACTTGTCACAGATAACAATGGTTACGTGAAGCCATGTGTGCAGGTACTGGATGAAGCCAACAGACAGTTGTAGGTTGTCTCCAGCTCCACGAAGGTAAGCAGAGGATCTCACTGATAGGAAGGAAAGCAATGGCAAACTACATTCTTTACAGATGCCAAGAATATCATGTATTGCAAACTCATCAAATTAATGCACAAAAGAATTAATGATATCACTAACAAAAGACCACACACATCAACGGGTTGCCTAAAAACCAAAGATGCTAAAATCGTAATAGAAAAAGATCCGATTTTACATGCGTGGTCAGATTATGTGAGAGACCTATATGATGATACAAGAGAAGAACAATATGGTCATCGGAATAATAATGAAAAATCATCAATTTTGAAGATGGAAGTTCAGAATGCTCTTAAACATATGAAAACTAGCAAGAACCCGGGTACAGATATTATCACGATAGAAATGATCAATGCCTTATGGAAAATGGACTAGACCAAGTCACCAAACTGCTGAACTTAATATATGATACTGGAGATATACCTCCTGAAATATGACAAACGACAACTAGTGAAAAAACATTCCCATATGTATGGCACGTTACACCTTCCTTGGGTATTTATAATGCCCATGTTAAACATTGCCTTAGTGAGTCATTTGTTATTGTTTATTTTTCATGCGTTTTAATGCTTATTGCTCTTTTGTTGTCAAAAATTTGCTTCATAAGTGATGTTGAATGAAAGAATGTATGAGAGGAAATAGAGAAGAAGGGCAGAATACCAGACGGGCCTGCGTTCCCAATTCTTAACCCTTCGAAAATACAGATTTTCGTTCGTTCGTTCATTCGTTTTAATTCTATATTTATTGCAATCCAGAAGAAATAAATTAGTGTAATTATCTACATAACGAAGATTTTGCTGACAATTATCATGAAAAGAGTTAGGAAGAAAATACAACCCGATATATGAAAAGAACAATGTGGGTTTGTAGAAGGCAAGTGTACAGTAAATGCTGTGTATTTACTGAAAACAGTAATTGAACGTTCTATAGAAGTAAATACAGATATATATCTTTGCATTATTGACTACACAAAGGCTTTCGATAAAGTGAGATATGTCGACATGATAAGGATGCTTGAAGATCTACAAATTGATGGAAAAGACCTAAGACTTGTAAAAAACATATATTGGAAACAACAAGCTGCCATCACAAGTGATACTGATGTAAATCAATATCAGCCTATTAAAAGAGGTGTGAGACAGGGATGTGTAATGTCTCCAGATCTTTTGTCCCTGTACAGTGAGAATATTTTCAGAAATATGGACGATATGGAAGGAATCAACATTGGGTGACGATACATCAATAACATTAGATATGCAGATGATACAGTCTTGATTGCAGACAATGAACAGGACCTGCGACATTTAGTAGATGCGCTTGTTGCACACAATGAGCAACTAGGGTTAGAATTGTGTAGTAGGAAGACACAGATTACGGTCGTCACCGGGAAGATGGAAATACCACAATTTGATACACAAGTAAATGGGCATACTCTTAAGTAAGTTAATCTGTACAGTTTCTTGGAACAGTCATGCCATCTGATGGGAGATGCCTTGAAGAGATTATAACAAGAATTGACATTGTGAAGGTAGCCTTTCGCAAGTTGAAAAACATACTGACCAATAAACATATATTAATTGAAACGAGAAAAAAGAGTGTTGAAGTGCTACATAGAACCTGTACTTTTTTGTGGATCTGAAGCGTGAACAATGTGCAGTCAAGCTGAAAAAAACATCTGATGGCTGTGGAAATATGGTTTCTGAGGAAAATGCAAAGAATACCATGGACAGACAGAAATACCAATGAACAAGTCATTTAAGAAACGAATGAAGATTGTAAACTGATTAGAGACATTAGACGTAGACAGTCACAATTTGTTTGGCATGTTATGAGAAGCAATGAGTTGGAGAACTTGGTGACAACTGGCAAGATCGAAGGGAAGAGACCACGGAAAGAACGAGAAGTTAATACCTGGATGGCTTGACCACGTGGCATGGACAATGCAGGAACACGGCTCTAATCGACGACTCTGGTGGTCGAGTGAGATGGTAAAACATGACCGCCCAAGTTTATCGGCATGGCACATGATGGATGGATGGTAGCGAAAGACGACACCAGTTTTGTGTTGGTTTATTAATCTTCTTTGGCTTCCCGCATAGTGTTCTTGTTTTGCCACCCATCGTTTTACTTGCTGTTCTCGCAGCCTGGCCATGGTTGTAGATTCACTGGCATCACTTGGTTCTCGCGAACGACTTAAATCTCGTAGAACATTCAGAATGTCAGCCAGGTCCATGGCTCCGCCACCTTCCACAGTAGCCTTGATTGCAACCTTGTCAGCCCTCTCATTTCCTCGTATACCCGCATGCCCTGCCATGAAAAGGAAACTATCTTTGCATGCCGAGAGCACTCCAGAGACAGCAACCACTCTCTTCGGATCCACCCCATTTCTATCTTCTTGAGCACGATCATTGAGTCACTAAGGAAACATGCCTTAGTGAATGTATGTGTCTCGAGCCATGTTATTGCTTTATTTACTGCCATGACTTCCATAGTTAGGCTACTTGTGGTCAAAGCAAAAGCAAAAGAACCTTCCTTCACAATTCTCCCTCCAGCCTGAGCCGTAAAAGCCAATGAACTTCTCACTCGTCGAACGACCGACCCATCTGTGTAAATGACCGCATCACCCTCCAAAGAATTCTCAAAAATAAAAGCCTGTACTTCCGCCTCCACGGCAGCTGGATTTTCTTGTCTGCATTTTCTGTCTTTTTGGATGCAAACAGAAACGGACGTACAGAAAGAAATCTGTTGGCATTTGTACCGACTCCTCGACAGGTTCTAAGTTCTCAAATGAACACACCTGTTGAAGAATGTCTTCATCTTGGCCCATCCACGACTTTTCTCTATTTAACCTGCTGCCCTATACCTTCTTAATTTCCCTGTGCAGTGGATGTTATGTGTTTGCGTAGACTCTGAGATAGGCACGTGTTCTGCAAATTTGAGTTCTGTCCCCAATGGTTGGAAAATCAAGATGGTAGCACATCGCCCTACATGCTATCTCTTGTGCATCCAAGAATAATTCGCATACCTCCGTTCTGTTTCCTTTCCATTCTTTCCATCTGCGTACGGCTGATAGTCAGGATCCCCATCGCATACTCCAAATCAAAAAGGACCAAACCCTCGTAAAGAAGACATAGATGGAGCGGCTCACAGCTTGCCGCCGCCATCACCCGTATCGCAGCCAAATCTCGCTTAGCCTTTGTAATCACCCGGTCTATGTGCTCATGATAAGCAAGGCTTCGATCAAAACGTATCCTCAGGTAGTTCATTGCCTGCATTCTTTCCACTGTCTCTGAACACAGATTTACAGTTGGTGTTGGAGTGTTGACAATATGGTTGTTCAAAGAGAACCATGTCACTGCTGCCTTCGTTGGGTTGACCATTGTCCCAGATTCCACACATCAAGAGCTTATGCGATTTAGTTCTGTTTATAGATCCATAGCAACCCGATCTCTATACTTACCCTGACGACACACTAACACATCGTCGTCATATGACAATGTCCTCCCCTGTCCTATGATCTGCTCGTCGATAATTCTCACAGTGTAGGTGTTGAACAGCACCGGAGATAATGGTGATCCCTGTGGCAGGCCCGGATATATTGTTGTTGGTTCAGAAGTCCAGCTGCCACATCTAAAGACTACTCTCCGTTGGAAGAGGGATGCGGCGATCCAACTAATGAGGACTGGACTTAACTTGAGTTCAAGAAGCTGAAACATTAAGAAATCCAATGGTACTCTGTTGTTCGCATCCTCAAGATCAATCGCCGCAGCACCTATTTCAATGCCTGAGTGGAAGCCTTCATATACATCATGGGCAAAAACTGCTGCATTGGTCCAGGTTCTCTGTTTGGACGGTATCCTCCAAGGGTAGGTTGGAAATAACCTTCCCTCTCTAGCTGGCCTGATATTTTTCTAGCAATTAACATCTTCAGCAGCTTGCCTATTGTATTTTGCATGGTTATTACTCGATATCCCTGAATGTTTGTGTGGTCTTTGCCAGGCTTCGTCAAGGGAGTCAGATAGCTGTGTAACCACTCTTCCTTGATGCTAGTTGACCCCTTTAACACAACATCCGTTCCATTCCAGCCATGGATAGCCGTCTCAAGCTCGGAAACAGATGAGTTGATATTTAGACATTCATGTAGTGTCGATCGTGTATTAGTTTAATCGATTTTTGTTTGTTTGTTCTGTGCTGACGAAGGCTTTGGCCGCAACGTTCATTGTTGTTTGTAGTTGTGCTTTGGTAAGCTCTCAACCTACTTCTCGTTTTTCAGTGATTCATTCATTCCTTGATGCTAGCACTCCCTATGCTATTGTTGTATATCTGCAGTTTCTCTAGCTCGTTGTGGGTACACATATTGATGTCGACATACCTTATACCACCTGGCCCTGGTGTGCTGTTTATTGTTCGTCGAAGCACAGCCCTGATCTCTTTCACTGTCTCTATGCACCTTTCCGTCTTGACAGACGATAGTTTGGTACATTGTGCTTCAAAAAGGCTTAATAACTACGACCCATGGCGGTGTCGAGTGTGCCTGGTAAGGCCAATTCTTGCTGCAAATGTTTGCCCACAGTAGATGCATGTGAAAACATGGTCATTTCCACCATTGTGCACCATCTTACGTCTCTCACGCTCTGTGTGTGCTTTATCTGCAATCATTTTCTCCTTTGTCTTTATTCCTTTTCTGATATTTGCCCTCCATGCAACACGTTCAGCGGCGACGTGCTCGCAATGTGCATTATCAATGCCTGTATCAATCATGTCCCGCTTGCACACATCTTTGTATGGTAGTAGAGGCCGACCCTGAGATCGCCTACCCGTCTGTAATTCACCAAAAAAGATGTCCTTTGGTATTCTACCATCATCCATCCGTCTAACATGTCCTATCCATCTAAGTCTACGAAGACTGAGCATGGAATACACCGTCACACAACCTGATCTTTCCAATACTTCAGTATTTGTGATTTTGTCTTGCCATTTAATACCAAGTATTCTTCGCAGACACCGCATATGAAAGCTGTTTAAACGTTTTTCTTGGCGTGAGTAAGTTGTCCAGGTTTCACTGCCATAAAGAGGAGTACTAAGGACACAGACTTGGTAGACGAGGACTTTTGTTTTGGCAGTAAGCTTCCTGTTCTCCTAGACTTTTTGCTAACATGTTCATTGTTGTTGCTGCCTTGCCAATCCTGATGTTGATTTCCTGATCGAGGGATAATTTGCTATTTACCTCTGATCCTAGATATGTAAAATGGTCTACTATCTCCAGTTCGGCGTCGTCAATAAAGATTGATGGTACACCATGTGCACCTTGTGACATAATCTGTGTCTTCTTTTTTGTTAATTGTTAAACCAAATTCAGAACAAGCATTGGAGAATGCAGATAGTAGATGTTGTAATTCTTCCTCAGAGTGGGTCGTAATCGCAGCATCATCCGCAAAAAGCAACTCTCTGATTTGTACCCTCCTAATATTGGTCTTGGCCTTCAATCTCTGAGCATTATAGAGGCCACCATCTTAGCGTAAGTGAATGTATATACCGTCATCCTGATCACGAAAGGCATATTTCAGTAGAAGTTAAAAGTATATCCCAAAGAGGGTGGGGGATAGTACACAACCTTGCTTAACTTCACACTTGATTTCAAACTCTTCTGAAGTTGAGCCATCAAACTTGAGTATACCCTTCATGCCTGTGTGGAACGATTCCACAATGGACAGAAGAGTTGGTGGGCAGCCAATCTTCTTTAGTGCTTTTAACAAACCCTCACGACTGACCAAATCGAATGCCTTTGTGAGGTCGATGAAGGCAATAAACAGTGGCTGATTTTGTTCCCGGCATTTTTCTTGCATCTGTCGCAATGAGAATACCATATCAATGGTAGACCGGTTCTGACGGAAGCCATACTGTGATTCGGGGTAGACTTGATCTCCCAGGACTTGAAGTCTGCGCAGAACAATTCTGGCAAATACTTTCCCAACAATACACAGAAGTGAGATACCCCTATAGTTGTTACATTCGCTCCGATCGCCCTATCTGATGTAATCGCCTTGGCAACATGTCCGCCTCTCATGTCTGTCTGGTTTCTCTGCTGTAGATAGTAAACATAAAGGGCCTTACCCTTATTCTCGTCAGACTTCTGCCAGATAAGGTCAGCACTTTGGAAGTCAGGAACACTCATATTCTTGACTACCCCATGCATACTTTTATGTAGTCGCCATAACAATTTCTGTTGCTTGTCTGTACTTATTCTTTGACACAACTCCGCCCAGTTTTCAGTTTAAACCATGTTAACCAGTTTTTTTTTTTTTTAAATAGCTAACTCTGGTGTCCATCTCGCTTTCCAAGTGCAGAATAAGATTAGGATGGGCAATTCTGTTCTTCTTGGCGTTTTGCCATTTCCTTACAGCACCACGCTTATCTAACCATGCCTTTTCCACCTCGTAATTCCACCAAGGTGGCTGCCCACAGCTTTTTTTTTGTCTGCCATGATGATTCCTGCGCTTGTCTCACCACATCTTGCCCTGAACTGTCTTAATTATAGGTCTCGACTGTTGACTTGTGCTGCCTGGTTCTCCCTTTCTCCACCAATATGCTGCAATGGTCACTGCCATGGTGCCCTAGGACACCCCATCTACATATTGTAGTGAGTGAAAGGAGAAACCAGCGATAATGGTACCATTAGCGCCACCACCAATATCATCGTTGTCACCAATAGCATCATAATCATCATCACCACTGTAGGACGGTGGGTGAAGATATAAGGAAATGATTCCTCAAATATTAATCGCCAACTGTATAAGAAACGTGAACTGGCTCAAAAAGACTGTCTAGGGGTATAACTTATGAATAAAAGGATGTTTCCTAACAGAGGTCAATAGAGCACTGGACGTTTACCGAATCTTCAAGAGGAGAGAACTCACTCTTTGTAAACCATGTGATTTTCCAGCCCACAGCAATCTCCATAGCAACGTTGTCTCTGGAATAATATTATCAATGTGAACACACATTTAAAAAAAACTTAAACACCATCTAACAAGTAAACAAACAACCATTGTTTTCAACAAACAACGTTATATTAAGATAACCTGGGGAAAGGAGAAAAATATCTGTCGGTTCATAGAGCATGGCATAATCATACACCCACAATAAAAATGAATAATAACATCTTATTAAACACTATACCAATCACTCTAAGTAATTAATTAACTATTCAGATGTTGTCGTGATGAAGGAATGAAACACCATCTTCCTCGCTCTACTGAAATGTTCAGGAATTTCTAGTTCTCACGGAAAAAAGTTCATGGTTTGACATGAACAAAGTGAATGTCAATGTGTAAATCAAACAGAGTAACAGTCCATGTCTAATTAAACCACATAATCCATTATTTGTTCTTAGCACACAGAAGGTGTGAATGTCTATAACCAGTAACAAAGGGGCTGCAAAAGTTCCTTTCCGTATGGGGGTACGAATGTCCATCTTTTACACACAGTGGGTGTAAATGTTCATAACTAATAACACAGGGATTGCAACAGTTCATAAGCCTGCAGTTGTTGGCACGGGGGAAAACATGACGTGGTAATAAAAGAGGCTCAGCGGCGTTTATCATGCTGGGGTTGATGTTCGGACAAAAGAGAGGCGGTAATGGTTAAGGGTGAATCACTCTTCCGGAGACTGGAAAAGCATCTTCTCCTCCTGCCCAGAGAAATATGACCCTCCTATTGAAAGTAATCATTTATAATAATGTCCCATCTTCAGTTCATAAAAATGTCCCATCTTCATCCAAAAAAGACCATGTCTGCTCAAAGAAGTCTACCGCAGTGCCCAACAATCAACATGAATGTTTCATCATGAATTTATAATATAAAACACCGCAATAAAAACAACAGCCGAACTGGCCAACACGTCTGGTTATGTCAGGGCATTTCTGTAAACTGCACCTCAACAGACAATTTCTCCTGTTAATTTCTAATGTTCCTCATTATCATATATTATTTTAATAGAAGTTGACTGTGCCTCTTCAAATGAGAACATCAGAATTGTGCCGAGAACATGACGTCACTACTACGTAGGCGTGCGGTTGACAATCCTACATTACTAGCGTCAAGGGGAAAGTAACTTGCAGTTATCTTCAGTGATGAAATAGGGGTAAACTTGAAAGCTCAGGCCTTGTAGAAACCCAAGGGGAACTATTTTAAACAAGAGAATTAACTTTACCTGTGATCGCACCTTTTCGTGGCCCCAAGATCAAACGACAGATGTTGAATTTCACAACTATATGTAGATTTTGTTGACAACTCCAATCATTTCCATTTCATCAAAGGGAGCAGAAGTGGGGGAAGGGGGGGGGGGTGTGAGGGGAGGGGAATGGACTAATGTTAAATTTAAAATCAACAGGTGTTCCTTGTCCGGATACACTTTAACACTGAATTATTGTTCTCTCTATATCCTTGCTGTGTTTCCGAATTTTCAGAGGCTGAACAAAATATCTCACAATCACCACCACTACCAACATAACTACCACCACCAATATCATCTACATAACGTTAAAGACTCTTTTAAGAGCGCCGCTCTCTTCACGTCCTTGCCAATCAGCTTCCCGAATCTTTGTCAGTTCCCTTGATTCATTCATGCTCATGCTCTGCTTGATTGTAATGTCCTGTTGTCGCAAGACGGCCGGAGATTGGTCTCGCAGCTTATGGTCAGAGGGATATCACCAAGCGATTTCTCGCCTGAGGGACAAAAGTAGCTGACTTGCCTCCCTTTAACCCATCGAGATTTCATTCTCTAGAATATTCTAGATAAGCGAACCCTCACTCAGCGTAACTACGCAGTTGGGAGGCGCCACGCGGACAGCCCGAGAAAGGTCACTTAGAGTGTAAGCGGAGTTCGAAAGTCGACTATTGACCCTGGCCAGTTGAAGTGCAGCTGTGTTATTCACAGGACGTCTGTTATAGTTGCTGAGAGAGTTATATAAATGGCAGTTACAGAGGCCCTATAGTTTCCACAACAATTAACGAAGTCGAAGACACTTCCGGTTTCAAGATGGCGACGGACGGTCGTGTTGTTTTGTGTTTGTTAACTTTTTCGCGTAGGGGATGGATTTATTCATCTCTTGCGTGTAATTGGTGTGCCAGGATGTAAAACCAGGAGTTTCTATTCAAGATCTGCGCGGGTGCTACGGAGTTCGTGCATCGAGCGAAGTCATCCTTGAGTGAATTTTCAGCAGCGTGTATGGTTCTCAGCAGTCTGTGTTTACGTTTTTTCAACATGGCGGAACAACGTGTGTTTTCCAACCGGTCAGCAGTCAACATAACGAAGCGGCGTGGTAGCCGAGCAGGGAGAAAGAAGAAAGGTAAGCGCGGTGGTTTGAGACGTTTTAGACTCAAGTGTCACCGTCTAGGACTCAGGAACATCCGTATTCTATATTGGAACTGCCAGTGTAAAACAACGGGGCTCTATTTTAGAAACCCTAGTTTACAGGAACGACATTGTAGCACTCCAGGAGACGAGACTGGGCGATCAGCTACTCCGAATTGCCGGCTTCAAATGTTTCTACAACAGACGACATCTGGGAACGGCGATTCTCGTTCGCGACAGCATGGTGGCGTCAGAGCTAGACATGTCCAGTTGGGACAGTGACGATATACAAATACAGGCGTTGAGAGTTCATTCCAGTACACCATTCGTGTTGGTTAATGTTTATGCCCGCAATGCGAGTGTGGACGAACAGAAGTGGCAGTGCTTAAGTGGCATATTAGGCCACGAGAGAAATGTTATTTTCTGTGGTGACTTCAACGCTAAAGGCAGATCATGGGGAAACACTTCCTCCAATACACAAGGGGAGGAGCTCGAGACTGCACAGGAAACCATCGACCTGGTGTGTATCAACAGTGGCTGTGTCACCAGGACAGCAAGCCGTCCAGGCGTGAGGACAGTGCTATTGATCTGGCGCTAGTTTCACCTTCACTCACTACAGTGTGTAGATGGGGTGTCCTAGGACACCATGGCAGCGACCACCACCCTTGCAGCATATTGGTGGAGAAAGGCAGAACCAGGCAGCACAAGCTAAAGGTAAAGACGTTCCATTATGACAGTACAGGGCAAGATGTGGTGAGTAAAATAAGACGTGACAAGCGCAGAACGTTTCAGGGCAGGAAAAAAAGCTGGGAGCAGCCACCGTGGTGGAGTTTCGAGGTGGAGAAGGCTTGGGTGGATAAGCGTAGTGCTGTAAGGAGATGGCAAAATGCCAAGAAGAACAGAGCTGGTCATCCTAGTCCCTGCTTGCACTTAGAAAGAGAGATGCACACAAAAGTAAGCTTTTTAAAAAAACTGGTCAAGGTGGTTAAAAGCGAAAAATGGGCAGAGGTGTGTCAAAGAGTAAGCACAGACAAGTCACTGAAATTGTTCTGGCGACTACATAAAAGCATGAGTGGTGTAGTCAAGAATAAGAGCATTTCTGACTTCCAAGGTGCTGACCTCATCTGGCAGAGGACTGACGAGGACAAGGGCAAAGCCCTCTTTGAACGCTACCTTGAGCAGAGCAACCAGACAGACATGGGAGGCCGAAATCTGGCCAAGGAGGTCACCTCAGACAGATGCAAGGCCCAGAACACTTTGGATGAAGACACAGTGACAGTGAAAGAAATCAAGGCTGTGCTTCGACGATCAAAAAACAGTGCTTCAGGTCCTGATGGCATAAGATACGAAGACATAAATAGGTGTACCGACAATGAGCTAGAGAAACTAGCAGACATGAACAACAACAGTATAGGGAGTGCTAGCATCAAGGAGGAATGGTTACACAGCTATCTGATTCCCTTGCCGAAGCCTGACAAAGACCACAAAAAAATTCAGGGATATCGAATTATAACCATGCAGAATACAATAGGCAAGCTGCTGGAGAAGGTAATTGCCAGGAAAATATCAAGCCAACTAGAGAGGCAAGGTGTTTTCCACCTACCCTGGGTGGGTACCGTCCAAAAAGAGAAACCTGGACCAATGCAGCAGTCTTTGCCCATGATGTCTATGAAGGTTTCCACTCAGGCACTGAAACCGTTGCTGCAGCGATTGATCTTGAGGACGCATACAACAGAGTACCACTGGATTTTTTAATGTTTCAGCTTCTTGAACTAAACGTAAGTCCATTCCTCCTTAGTTGGATCGCTGCAGCCCTCTTCCAACGGAAAGTAGTTTTTAGATGTGTGTCAGTTGGACTTCGGAACCAACAACAATATATCCTGGCCTACCACAGAGATCACCATTATCTCCGGTACTGTTCAACGCCTACACAGTGAGAATCACCAGTGAGCAGATCACTGGACCTGGCAGGACATTGTCATATGCCGATGATGTTTTAGTGTATCGTCAGGGTAAGGATAGAGAGGAAGTTGCTGTGGAACTACAAACCGAACTCAATCGCATAAGTACTTGGTGTGATGAAGCTGGGGCAATGGTCAACCCAACAAAGGCAACAGTGACTTGGTTCTCGTTGAATAATCATATTGTCAACAATCCAACACCAACTGTAATTATGTGTTCAGAGACGATGGAAAGAACGCAGGCAATGAATTACCTGGGGATACGGTTTGATCGAAGCCTTGCTTATAATGTGCACATAGACCAGGTAATAACAAAGGCCAAGCGGGGTTTGGCAGCGATGCGGGTGATGGCGGCAGCAAACTGTGAGCAGCGCCATCTATGTCTTCTGTACGAGGGGCTGGTCATGTCTGTTTTGGAGTATGCAATGGCAATCCTGACTCTCAGCCATAAGCAGATAGAAAGGATGGAAAGGATACAGAAGTAAGCTATGCGCATTATTCTTGGATGTACAAGAGATACAGAATGCAGGGCGATGCGCTACCTTCTTGATTTTCCAACCATTGAAGAGAGAATACAAGTTTGCAGGGCACGCGCCTACCTCAGAATTAACGCAAACACACAACATCCACTGCATAGTGAAATTAGGAAGGTGAAGGGCAGCAGGTTAAAAAGAGGACGGTCGTGGATGGGTCAAGCCGAAGACATTCTTCAACAGGTGTGTTCACTTGAGGACTTAGAACATGGCGAGGAGTGGGTGCAAGTGCCAACAGACTTCTGCACATCCTTTTCAGTTTGCATCCAACTAGATAGAAAATGCAGACAAGAAAATACGGCTGCTGTTGAGGCTGAAGTACAAGCGTTGATTTTCGAGAATTCGCTAGACGGTGACACGGTCATCTACACAGATGGGTCGGTCGTTCGACATGTGAGAAGCTCATGGGCCTTTACAGCTCGGTCCGTAGGGAGAATTGTGAAGGAGGACTCTGGTGCTTTCACTGAAACCACAAGTAGCCTGACCATGGAAGTCATGGGAGTAAGTAAAGCAATAACATGGCTCGAGACACAGACATTCACTAGGGCTTGTTTCCTTAGCGACTCAATGAACATGATCAAGAGGATAGAGGAGGGGTCGATCCGAAGAGAATGGTTGCTGCCTCTGAAGCGGTCTCGGCTGGCAAAGATTAGTTTCATCTTCGTGCCAGGGCATGCGGGAGTACAAGGAAATGAGCGGGCTGACAAGCTCGCAGGTGAGGCTACTGTGGAGGGCGGATGCGCCATGGACCAGGCTGACATTCTGAATGCTCTACGAGAAGTGAGACTTTTGCGAGAACCAAGTGATGACTGTGAATCTACACCAATGGCCAGACTGCGAGAGCAGCAAATTAAAAGAGGGGTGGCCAAACAAGAACACTACGCAGGAAGCCAAAGAAGATTGATAAACCAACACAGAACTGGCGTCGTTAGCCGCTACACGCTGCGGGATTTTCTGAGGAGGGGATCCGAGCACTTATGGACTGAATGATTCGATGTGCAACGAGGATGATCTGTCGACTAACTAACTAACTAACTAACGAAGTCGCTTCCTTGTTATGAAGGTAACTGAATTATTGTTATAGCAGTTTGGTGTCAAGATGATTGCGCGTCCAAGTGATCCCTGTAGGCGTGGTGTAAAGTTAGCTCATGCATATTAACGAGACCTGATTAAGTGGGACATAGCCAAAATTGGGTGTGGGCAAGATGGCTTTACAATCCATGATTAAATGGCATCCTATATGAAAGCAGCTATAATATAGCCACTTAAGAAGGGAAATATAGACTCAGGGCATTGAGGCCTCTAAAAAGAATATATGCATGACCTGTCTTCATGATAGTAATCGTCGGATGGGGTCGACGTGGTGGATAGGTGCGACGTGTACATCCTAGGAACACGGCGGACGACGGGGTGAGTCAGCGGGACACCTAAACCCTATCGAGTGATACCTCGATCGACAGTGGGGGGGGGGGGGGGAACGAACGACGACGTTTGCCAGTGTCGGCAGAAGTGTCGGACGATCGACGGAGATGATGAAGACCGTCTCCATAATTTCGGATGGCTACTGGATTTTCTTTTTCCACTTTCCTCTTAACTGTCCTGTACCTATTTAGTCCTTGAGGAGGAACACTAGGAATGGGTATTAGTTATTCTTGATGGGGACAGTGAGCGAAGTGGAACCGAGGGGGTAGATAATCTTCGGTAATATATACTGCTGTTCCAGTGAACAGCGACAACGTTCTAACTACTCACCTGATTAGAAAGGGGTTAGAGAACGGGGTTGGATATCACCTGCTACACGGAGGACAGACCAAGTATTTAAACTATGAGGAAGCTCACCTGCTATATGGAGGTGGAACCCATGTATTTACCTGAAGATGGCAGTTGACTAGAATGGAGTTACACCTGGCTCACAGCGAAGATAGGACAAAGGTTGATACCTGAGAGGGTTTCGCAGATATCTGGGATTGAGAGCCCATAGAGAAACGAGGAGTGAGAAGAATAGAAAAAAAGGTTATACAGAGTCGTTGAATATCCCTGCAACTGGGTCATTACGCCTAATACTAATGCCTAACCTTTCATGCAATGAATGACTGAGACTTTTACAGGGGAATTCTGCACCTCACCTATGACTGACCGAATGGACTTGTCCAAGCTGCATCCCAATCTTGAGTGACGAAGCGGTTCCCGGAGCTGTCTGACAGATGAGAATCCAGGTTCATCCCAGTCCACGCCATAGCACATGCGGAAGGTCACAGGAACATATATATTTTTATATAATGTATCCTTTGCATTTGAGGGCATAACCTCATGTTCTGGTTGCGCGCTAAATGCTTTTACACGTTGCTATCACTAGGCCGTTTCTTTGCAAAGCTTATCTCGGAGTGTGTGCTGACCCAACAATCTTAGGCCAGGCAAGAGAGAGGAACATGGATCGACCAGAAGCCAGTGTCGGCGTGAGCTTCCTAGAGATGGAGCAGCTCTCAGTCATTCCAGCGGAAGAAGTTTCCACCTGCCTAGAGTCTTCGCCGGTCAGCCCAACCGTCCAGGATCAGCCACGTAACAGCCAGCATCACCTATCTCCTATACCTCAGTTAGTTATCAGTTAATAGTATACTGCTATCTCAAGGGATGGCGGGTAGAGACGTTATATAATTCACACTATCGTCATGTATCTGGCACTGTCGCTACCTGACATTGTGTGTTGAACTGAGTCATATAGTTTTGACCCCAGACATCGGAGTCCTATGAATGTGGACTGTTGGTTTTAACTGTTTTCAAACCGACTAAGACTAGAGTCTGTACACCCACGTGTATTTTAGGGACTTGTTGTGAACAATCGCCTAGTACGAGGATATTATGGATGAAACGACCTTCATGCCATCATCGTTGGTGAACTCGCCGGCCACCGCAGCCTAAACCCGAGAGAAGTCCACGAAGTGGGTTGCCAAGAAGTGACATCAGTTTCCCGAGGGCGACTAACTATCCCTGCTACCACGCCTGTCCAGTCCATTCCAGGGAGGATCTGCCGCGGCCGGTTGAGACGACGCAGACAGCAGACAGGGTGGATCGAAACATGCACGGCCTAATGATGAGAGCTGTGATCCTACCCTGCTGACTCGGGGCCTATCTAGACTCTAACTGCCCACCTCTATCTATATCTATCTCGTTGGACGCTTTTTTGTACAATACAGTCATGCCTTATGTTTTTGTTTCTAAACCAGAGTTGAGTCAATTTGTCAGGACGTAGCACTAGAGGTTAGGGCCCATTGGCTGAGAGAGTGAACGAAAGCTGAGTCCAGAGGTCGGAAGAGTTTGTAGACTGCAAGCACCTGTACCCAGACATAGAATTTATCCCAGGGTATACATAGTGGTAATAGCTCCCCTCACCACAGGGATAATTGCTACACCTGTGTCCATCATTGTGCTTATCTTCTTCTTCTTCTTCTTCTTCTTCTTCTTCTTCTTCTTCTTCTTCTTCTTCTTCTTCTTCTTCTTCTTCTTCTTCTTCTTCTTCTTCTTCTTCTTCTTCTTCTTCTTCTTCTTCTTCTTCTTCTTCTTCTTCTTCTTCTTCTTCTTCTTCTTCTTCTTCTTCTTCTTCTTCTTCTTCTTCTTCTTCTTCTTCTTCTTCTTCTTCTTCTTCTTCTTCTTCTTCTTCTTCTTCTTCTTCTTCTTCTTCTTCTTCTTCTTCTTCTTCTTCTTCTTCTTCTTCTTCTTCTTCTTCTTCTTCTTCTTCTTCTTCTTCTTCTTCTTCTTCTTCTTCTTCTTCTTCTTCTTCTTCTTCTTCTTCTTCTTCTTCTTCTTCTTCTTCTTCTTCTTCTTCTTCTTCTTCTTCTTCTTCTTCTTCTTCTTCTTCTTCTTCTTCTTCTTCTTCTTCTTCTTCTTCTTCTTCTTCTTCAACCCCAGCATATAATGTCAGTTTATGATTTACTAGGCAATTTAATGTTCAAGATGCTGCCGTTGCTTTCTAAACGTTCGACGACTCATACAGTCTTAATAAACGCAATGTGGCCTGGGGCTGATATCGAACCTTGGATTCCGTATGTCGGTGAGTTGTTGGCTACATCCACCGACTTGTCCTCCCCTGCATGAAAATAGTAATAAAATCCTGGTAGGTCCATTGCAGATCAATAGCCTTCTTTGTTCATGTGCTGAGAAAAGAGGCATTGGAGAACATCGTGACAATTGGAAAAATCAAGGGGAAAAGAGACAGAGGCCGACCAAGATAAATGTTGCTGGATGGACTGAGGCGATGGCACGGAGGAATGTCATCAGCAGAGTTTGATGCAGAAAACTAAAGCCGAGATCTGTGGAGAGTCATGAATGCCTACGCCAGCCGACATGGCACTTGATGAAGAGGTTTGCATGGCGTCGCCCTCACACCGCTCAGAGATATGTGTCTCGATCTCTTGTCAGTTTTCTTGCCTTATGACACTCTTGCCAAATTTGTCTGCAATAGTTAGTCGACAGATCATCCTCGTTGCACATCGGACCATTCAGTCCATAAGTGCTCGGATCCCCTCCTCAGCAAATCCCGCAGCGTGTAGCGGCTAACGACGCCAGTTCTGTGTTGGTTTATCAATCTTCTTTGGCTTCCTGCGTAGTGTTCTTGTTTGGCCACCCCTCTTTTAATTTGCTGCTCTCGCAGTCTGGCCATTGTTGTAGATTCACAGTCATCACTTGGTTCTTGCAAAAGTCTCACTTCTACTTCTCGTAGAGCATTCAGAATGTCAGCCTGGTCCATGGCGCGTCCGCCCTCAACAGTAGCCTCACCTGCGAGCTTGTCAGCCCGCTCATTTCCTTGTACTCCCGCATGCCCTGGCACGAAGATGAAACTAATCTTTGCCAGCCGAGACCGCTTCAGAGGCAGCAACCATTCTCTTCGGATCGACCCCTCCTCTATCCTCTTGATCATGTTCATTGAGTCGCTAAGGAAACAAGCCCTAGTGAATGTCTGTGTCTCGAGCCATGTTATTGCTTTACTTACTGCCATGACTTCCATGGTCAGGCTACTTGTGGTTTCAGTGAAAGCACCAGAGTCCTCCTTCACAATTCTCCCTCCGGCCCGAGCTGTAAAGGCCCATGAGCTTCTCACATGTCGGATGACCGACCCATCTGTGTAGATGACCGCGTCACTGTCTAGCGAATTCTCGAAAATCAACGCTTGTACTTCAGCCTCAACAGCAGCCGGATTTTCTTGTCTGCATTTTCTATCTAGTTGGATGCAAACTGAAAAGGATGTGCAGAAGTCTGTTGGCACTTGCACCCACTCCTCGCCAGGTTCTAAGTCCTCAAGTGAACACACCTGTTGAAGAATGTCCTCGGCTTGACCCATCCACGACCGTCCTCTTTTTAACCTGCTGCCCTTCACCTTCCTAATTTCACTATGCAGTGGATGCTGTGTGTTTGCGTTAATTCTGAGGTAGGCGCGTGCCCTGCAAACTTGCATTCTCTCTTCAATGGTTGGAAAATCAAGAAGGTAGCGCATCGCCCTGCATGCTGTATCTTTTGTACATCCAAGAATAATGCGCATAGCTTCATTCTGTATCCTTTCCATCCTTTCTATCTGCTTATGGCTGACAGTCAGGATTGCCATTGCATACTCCAAAACAGACATGACCAGCCCCTCGTACAGAAGACATAGATGGCGCTGCTCACAGTTTGCTGCCGCCATCACCCGCATCGCTGCCAAACCCCGCTTGGCCTTTGTTATCACCTCGTCTATGTGCACATTATAAGCAAGGCTTCGATCAAACCGTATCCCCAGGTAATTCATTGCCTGCGTTCTTTCCACCGTCTCTGAACACAGCATTACAGTTGGTGTTGGATTGTTGACAATATGATTATTCAACGAGAACCAAGTCACTGTTGCCTTTGTTGGGTTGACCATTGCCCCAGCTTCATCACACCAAGTACTTATGCGATTGAGTTCGGTTTGTAGCTCCACAGCAACCTCCTCTCTATCCTTACCCTGACGATACACTAAAACATCATCGGCATATGACAATGTCCTGCCAGGTCCAGTGATCTGCTCACTGGTGATTCTCACTGTGTAGGCGTTGAACAGTACCGGAGATAATGGTGATCCCTGTGGTAGGCCAGGATATATTGTTGTTGGTTCCGAAGTCCAACTGCCACATCTAAAAACTACTTTCCGTTGGAAGAGAGCTGCAGCGATCCAACTAAGGAGGAATGGACTTACGTTTAGTTCAAGAAGCTGAAACATTAAGAAATCCAGTGGTACTCTGTTGTATGCGTCCTCAAGATCAATCGCTGCAGCAACGGTTTCAGTGCCTGAGTGGAAACCTTCATAGACATCATGGGCAAAGACTGCTGCATTGGTCCAGGTTTCTCTTTTTGGACGGTACCCACCCAGGGTAGGTGGGAAAACACCTTGCCTCTCTAGTTGGCTTGATATTTTCCTGGCAATTACCTTCTCCAGCAGCTTGCCTATTGTATTCTGCATGGTTATAATTCGATATCCCTGAATTTTCTTGTGGTCTTTGTCAGGCTTCGGCAAGGGAATCAGATAGCTGTGTAACCATTCCTCCTTGATGCTAGCACTCCCTATACTGTTGTTGTACATGTCTGCTAGTTTCTCTAGCTCATTGTCGGTACACCTATTTATGTCGTCGTATCTTATGCCATCAGGACCTGGAGCACTGTTTTTTGATCGTCGAAGCACAGCCTTGATTTCTTGCACTGTCACTGTGTCTTCATCCGAAGTGTTCTGGGCCTTGCATCTGTCTGAGGTGACCTCCTTGGCCAGATTCCGGCCTCCCATGTCTGTCTCCCATTTGTCTGCAATGCCCTACAATAATTTGATAATTATTTACACTAAAATAATTAGATAACTATTTGCACTAACATTATGAGATCATTATAGGAAACAAAGAAGCTCTAATTTTAACTGTCTGACATACATAGAGGTGGCCAAGTGACATGTCAACTGTTTGATATACATGGAGGTGACTAGGTGACATGTCAAGTGTCAAGTGCTCACCTCATAACTCGAATCATTGTCATAACTGTCATTACTATCGGCATCTCTCTTTACTGATCTTGGTCCATCAGAGGGTCGTGATCCACCAGAGGAACGGGGTCTATCAGAGGGTCGGGGTCCACCAGAGGATCGGGCTCTAACAGGGAGTGTGGGTGTCGGTCTGGGTCTGGGTTGTCTTGGGGGTGTTTCTCGTCGTTCAAGTGGTCCCTGAAATAATGTCATGTGATAAAGGTAAATACACACGTGGGTTATTTTTTGAGAGAACATAAAATGTTAGTGTACTACATAGAGATGGCCAGATGGCATGTCAAGTTGCTGACAAATGTAGTGGTGGCCAGATGGCATGTGAACTGTCTGACAGACATAGAGGTGACCAGGTGGCATCTCAGCTGTCTGCCAGACATAGAAGTCGCAAGGTGGCATGTCAAATCTCTGACATAAATAGAGGTGGCCAGGTGACATGTCAACTGTTTGACATACATAGAGGTGGCCAGGTTGGATGTCAACTGTTTGACATACATAGAGGTGGCCAGGTTGGATGTCAACTGTTTGACATACATAGAGGTGGCCAGGTTGGATGTCAACTGTTTGTCATACATAGAGGTGGCTATGTAACATGTCAATTGTTTTACATACATAGAGGTGGCCAGGTGACATGTCAAGTGTTTGACATACAAAGAGGTGGCCAGGTGACATGTCAAGTGTTGGTCATACATAAAGGTGGTCATGTGACATGTCAACTGTTTGATATACATAGAGGTGGCCCGGTAACATGTCAAGTGTTTGATATACATAGAGGTGGCCAGGTGACATGTCAAGTGTTGGTCATACATAAAGGTGGTCATGTGACATGTCAACTGTTTGATATTCATGGAGGTGGCCAGGTAACATGTCAACTGTTTGACATACATAAAGGTGGCCAGGTGACATGTCAAGTGTTTGACATACATAGAGGTGGCCATGTGACATGTCAGCTGTTTGACATACAAAAAGGTGGTCAAGTGACATGTCAACTGTTTGATATACATAGAGGTGACTAGGTGGCATGTAAAGTGTTTGATATACATAGAGGTGGCCATGTGACATGTCATGTATTTGACATACGTAGAAGTGGCCATGTGACATGTCAACTGTTTGACATACATAGAGGTGGCCAGGTGACATGTCAACTGTTTGATATACATAGAGGTTGCCAGGTGGCATGTCAACTGTTTGACATACACAGAGGTGGCCAGGTCACTTGTTAACTGTCTGACAGACATAGAGATGTCCATGTGACATGTCATCTGTCTGACAGACATAGAGATGGCCAGGTGACATGTCATCTGTCTTACAGACGCAGTGGTGGCCAGCCGGCATGTCATCTTTCTGACAGACGTAGAGATGACCAGGTGGAATGTCACTACAATAGATGGCGCATTATTCGCACTATAATAATTAGAGCATTACTTGCACTAAAAAATTTGAGCATTACTTGCACCAAAATAATTAGAGCATTACTTGCCCTAAAATAATAATGGCATTACCTTCACTAAAATAATTATAGCATTACTTGCACTACAATAATTACAACATTACTTGCACTAAATT
The DNA here is from genome assembly GCA_963921405.1 of Cepaea hortensis. Lineage (NCBI taxonomy): Eukaryota > Metazoa > Mollusca > Gastropoda > Stylommatophora > Helicidae > Cepaea > Cepaea hortensis. Next base: position 421,863,410 of record OY992876.1, read on the forward strand.
AATTAGAGCATTACTTGCACTAAAATAATTAGAGCATTGCTTGCACTAAAATAATTAGAGAAATTCTTGCACTGAAATAAATATATCATTTCTTGAAATGAAATAACAAGATCATTTCTTGTAAAACATTAATGAGAGCATTACCTGAATGCCTATCCGCCCTATTGGGGACCGGAAGTAGTCCCATTATGTGTATATACCAACGAGCACTCGATGGGTTACATGGTCATAGTTACATCGGTCTCCTTTACTCCCCAGAACAGACTCTAGTACCTATATCACACTGGGTGGGGCTGGGGGGATGTGGATACAGAAAGAAGAATCCTCGCTGTGCGGGAGACTCGAATATATGCCCACTAGGTTGACAGGTAGGCGTGTGCTAGCCACACAGTATAGGCGACGTCGATCGTAGGCTTGGTGGTGGTATTACTGAATGACAATGTGAGTGAATGAATGAATCAATCAGTCAATAAATCAATTAAGAAAGGAAGGAAGCAAACAATGAATACATCAATCAATCAGTTGTTGAAGTAATGGATCAATCAGTGAATTATTTAATCAATCAATCAGTAAAGGAAGGAATAAATCAATAAATTAAGGAATGAGACAATAAACCGATGAAGGAAGGAAGGAATCAAGAAATGAATCAATCAATCTACGAAGGAAAGAAGACATCAATTAATCAATAAAAGACAGAAACAATCAATCAATCAATACATGGAGGAATTTATCAATAAATCAATAAAGAAAAGAAGGAATCAATCAATAAAAGAATGAATGAATTAATCAATGAAGGAAGGAATCAATCAATAAAGGAAAGAAGAAATCAATCAATAAAGAAAAAGTTAATCAACGGAGGAATGGATAAATAAATCAACGAAAGGATGAAGGAATCAGTCCATGAAGGGATCAATCAATCAAAGACGGAATGAATAAATCAATCAAGGATGGAGGGAATAAATCAATCAAGGAATAAATCAACCAAAGAAGGAATCAATATATACATGAAGGAAGGAAGGAAGGAAGGAAGGAAGGAAGGAATCGTTCAAGGGAGGAAGGAATAAAGGAAAGAATCAATCTATGAAAGAAGGAATGAAGGAAGGAAGAAAAGCATCAAGGAAGGAAGGAATCAATGAATAAAGGAATATAAAAATGAAGGAATAAATTTATGAAAGATGAAAGAATGAAGGAATGAAGGAGTGAAGGAATAAAGGAATCAATAAATGAATCAGTCAATAACACCCCTGTATACATTATCATTATTACTATTGGAATCGCACACCTGAGGTTGGCCATTTCGATCCTGGAAAGTTGCCCAGACTATATCTTCAGTCTGCAGTTTGCCACAGCACGAAGGGGTGCCAATGGTGGGTCTTGTGGGTCCTGGCTCTGATCTTGCAATGTGGGGACGAACTAACGAACTTTAATGTCAAAGGGTCACAAACTTGGCAGGCAGACATTCCATGTAATCTTTCTGCATTACGAACGGGGAAGGTGACAGAGGCATTGGCCAGGTAAGAGGCTGAATTCCCATGGCCACAGTTGTTTGGGTGTTGTGAGGGTACGGAGCACCAGGTGCACAAGGATCTTCTCCGCGAGGGAGGGGAGGCTTGAGAGCAGACATGTTCGCAGGTAAGAGACAGACACGGAATAACGCCAGGACAACACAAACGACAGTACGTCTCTCACGGCAGGAGGAAGACGCACTGAGTCATAACTCGGACGAGTGTTAAGGAGGTAAAAGAGCCGAAACATTCGGGAAAGAGGGACCGCTTCTGGTGATCAGAAACCCACTGTCGTGCTTGATCCGCGGAGTTTTTATCACTCACTCACTAGTATTACCTTACTCCGTGGCGATGGTGTTACGGACGCAGTTCGTAACCCGTATACTCGCGTTCGAAAGACAGCTGCGTTCGATTTGGCAGCAGATCGCCTTGCGTTTGATTTTACGAAATGGTATGGTTGCCGGCCGTTTAGAAAGCAATGGCAAACTACTGAAAGTAAACTTGCCAATAGATCACAACAGAAAAAAATAATGGAGTTGACTACAACGTCCTGTAAAGGATTTACAACTATCTTTTAACTCACTAGTATTACACTTAGGAAAAATCTAGGTAGATTACCTCAATGCCACAAGCCATCTGTTAATATAAGTTAAGTTAGTTGCATATCCTTTACAATACGTTGCAGTCAACTCCAGTATTTTTTTTTTTTTGCTGTTGGAGATCTCTTGGCACGCTTACGTTCAGTAATTTGCCATTGGTTTCTGAACGGCCGGCACCCATACCATTTCCTAAAATACCAACGCACGGCGGCCTGCTGCCAAATCGCCCGCAACAGTGTTTCGAACGCGGCTATGCGGGATTACGAACTGCGCCCGTAATGCCTTCGCCAAGGAGCGGACATATTATTATAACAGAGATATATTAATTAAAATATGCATATATACAAAACATGGCCAGAATCTCTCTGGACAACAATGCTACTATTTTACTGCATGAGGGTGACGTTCTCTTCCACATGAACCGGTATCTGGAGGCATCGGACAGGTTCTACATGGCTGTGACATTGGACAGCAGGCTATTGGAGGCTTACCTGCCACCGCAGATTTCTTACAGTAAACTCGGTAACTGATTGTGTCTGTGTGTCCACGGATTGGCTGTTTATCTGTTATATTTTTTTTTCACATTAATAACAATTTAATAACTTGCAATAATGGGGGGGGGGGGGGGGGGGGGGAAGGTAATGTGTAAAGTTAACAGCATAACGAGCAGCATTGACTCCAACATGGTAGACTGATCAATGACCTTGTACGTGTGATATTGACACATTGAAATACTAAGGATGATGGGTGCTGGCCCATTCTTGTCACATTTCTTCCCCCCTTTCTTTCAGCCCTTCGAAGCTGGGGCTCCTCGTGTTTCTCAGCATAACCCTCTTTTTAAGGGGGGGGGGGGGCGGTGGCCGGAAAGGGAAAAAAAAGGGGGGGGGGGGTAGGGCTTCGCCTTTGATTTTACCGTCACCTCCTGGCATATTGTATAGGTTTATTGGCTAAGTGTTCTGTATGAAACACAGACAACACAATCTGATAGTTCTGCAAACACGAACGGTACTTCTTGTTTATCTCTTAGTATCTGAGACAGAATGACTGTGACTGGTGCACCAGCAGAAACACGGGTAGGTAACGGTAGTCATGCATAGGTGGGTATATTAATAGACATACAGGCAGAAAAACAGACAGACAAACTGACAGACAGGTCGGTAGATTGATTCATGTAAGGATGGGTAGATAAATAGACAGACAGGCAGACAGAGACTGACAGACAAAAACACATTCAGGAACAAACAAGACAAAGACATACAGGGGCAACAAAAAATGTATAGGCTAGGGACAAAAAAGGACAAAGAGACATACAGGGACAAACATGACCAAATAAAATGTCATATATGGACAAATAAGACAAAGAGACATACAGGGACAAACAGGTCAAAGAGACATACAGGGTCAAACAGGACAAAGAGACATACGGGGACAAACAGAACAAAGAGACATAGGGACAAACTGGTCAAAGAGGCATACGAGGACAAATAGGACAAAGAGACATACAGGGACAAACATGACAAAGAGACATACAGCGACACTGGACACAGTGACATACAGGCATAAAAAGGGCAAAGAGACATACAGGGACATACAGGACAAAAAGACATACAAGAACAAAAAGAACAAAGAGACATACAAGGACAAGCAGGACAAAGAGTCATATAGTGACAAAGAAGATAAAGAGACACAGGGACACACAGGACAAAGAGATGTATAGGTACAAACAGGTAAAAGAGACATAAGGACAAACAGGACAAAGAGACATACAAGGACAAACAGGACAAAGAGACAAATAGTTGTAAAGAAGACAAAGAGACATACAGGGACACGCAGGAAAAAGAGACATATAGGGATACGCAGAACTAAGAGACGTACAGGGACACGCAGGGCAATGAGACATGCATGGGCAGATAAACAGACAGACGAGTAGATAGACTGATTCATGCAAGTATGGTTATACGAGTAAATAGACAGACTGGCAGACAGGCAGAGGGAGAATTGGTGGATGGATGAATTGATGGGTGGATAAATGGATGAATGCATACATAAACAGACAGGCAGTCAGGTGGGTTGGCAGACGAGCAGACATATCGATCGATAGAGCAGACAGACAGACAACAGATGCATACGGAGACAGACACTTAGATAGGTAGGTGGACAGGCAGAAGGTACGGGTGGATGAATGGATGAGCGTAGGGATGGATGAAAAGCGGACATAAAACAGACAACCAACCAGATGCTCGGAAATATATAAAGACAGACAGGCTGACACACAGATATTGTACAATCACACGGAATAACAATATCTAGTGTTATCCATCGAGCACTGGAATGTAAAATATTCCTCCCCATGTTGCTTTACAGCAAAAGGGGAAGGTAATGGTGATGACAGATGAGTAAACGATCTCGGGATTGGACTATACTACTGTACAAAGAATCAAACAACCAGAGAGAAATGGTATTAAAGAAGAGGTACGTGAGATGACGAGAAAGACACAGAGTGTGAATCGCCGAATAACACAAAGGAAATTTGCACCTGTATTGATAAATCTGTGAATTAGAAAAGACAGTCTAGTTGATAGAAGAGATGAGATAGAAAACTGTGTATGATTTGGGAAAGACAGTACAGCTGGTAGAAAAGATGAGATATAAAACTATGCATGATTTGGGAAAGGCAGCACAGATGATAGAAGAAATGAGAAATAAAACTATGTATGAATTGGGAAAGACAGCACAGATGGTAGAAGAAATGAGATATAAAACTATGTATGAATTAGGAAAGGCAGCACAGAAGGTAGAAGAAATGAGATATAAAACTATGTATGAATTAGGAAATGCAGCACAGATGGTAGAAGAAATGAGATATAAAACTATGTATGGGAAAGGCAGCACAGATGATAGAAGAGATGGGATATAAAACTGCAGGGTGTATTTTTAATGACTGTGTATTGTTTGAAAATATTGCGGCCAAGTTTTGTATTTACCTATTATGTTGCATGAACTTTACAGAGGGTGAATTCAAAACTTGGACCGGCAATATTTTCAGACACTGCATAGCCGTTAAAAATACACCATATATGTATGAATTGGAAAGGCAGTACAGGTGGTAGAAGAAATGAGATGTAAATTTTGTATGAATTGGGAAAGGTAGCACAATTTGTAGAAGAAATCAGATATAAAACTGCGTTTAAATTGGGAAAGAAGGTACAGGTAATTTAAGAAATGAGATATAAAACTATGTATGAGTTGGGAAGGGCAGCACAGGGGGTAAAAGAAATGAGATATAAAACTATGTATGAATTGGGAAAGGCAATACAGGTGATGGAAGAGACGAGATATAAAACTATGTATGAATTGGGAAAGGCATAATAGATGGTAGAAGAAATGAGATATACAACTATGTATGAACTGGGAAAGGTAGCACAGGTGATAGAAGAGATGAGATATACAACTATGCATGAAAAAGAAAAGGCAATACAGGTGATGGAACAAATGAGTTATAAATCTATATATGAAGTAAGAAAGGCAATACTGGTGATAGAACAAATGAGATATAAATCTATGCATGGATTGGGAAAGGCAATACAGGTAGTAGAAGATTTCATATATAAAACTATGTATGAATTGGGGAAGGCAATACAGGTGATTGAAGAAATGAGATATAAAACTATGTATAAATTGGGAAAGACAGCACATGTGATAGAAGAGATTGAATATAAAGTGTATGATTTGCGAAGAAAGGTAGAATTAATAAAATAAATATAATTATAGATTAGCGCCAGCAACCTACGATGTGTAAGATGTATTTTCGGCTGTAAATGTATTTGCTTTTTTAATAGACTGAGAAGCATTTAAGCAGCCAGTCAGATAACTACATCGACAGACAGCCATATGAAAATCAACAGACAGCCAGATAACTATACCAACAGACAGCCTGATAACTATATCAACAGACAGCCAGATAGCTATCTCAATAGACGGCCAGATAACTAAATTGATAGATAGACAGATAAACAAACAACTTCAAAGATAGGCAGATGAAGACGTTGACAATCAACACACTCATGTGATATCAAAAACACGTACACATTCAAGATACCATCGCTGGAGCTATAGAGCTGGTGCTTTGTGGGATGATCCCGGCAAGCTGCTTGTCCTTCTGTGGATTAAGACCGACCTAGGTGGGTAACACACGGTGCAATATAGTCGGCTCCTCGACTTTAGCGATTTAGGCTTTAATGATTTATACTTTAGTGATACTTACGTTAGTGATTTAGACATTAGTGGTTTAGGCTTTAGTGGTTTAGACTTTAGTGATTTTGACCTTAGTGATTAGACTTGAGTGATTTAGACGTTAGTGATTTGGACTTTAGTGATTTAGACTTTAGTACAATCAGGCAGACAGACAACACAGTATTGATGTCAATAATTTCAACACACAAACAATGCTCAATGTTATATATTCCTTTTATTTGGGTACAGTTTCTATCATGGAGACTGAAGATAAGGTGTGAGTTTGTTAATGTTTCCATGTCCTGATCAACTTAGTGCAGTGTCATATTAGTGCAGTGTCATCTGTGGACATTGTCATCTGCGTAAAATGTCTTCTGCGTACAGTTTCATCTGCGCTCTGTTCCATCTATGTATTGTGTCATCTTTGTGCTGTTTTATCTGTGTACGGTATCATCTGTGTATGGTGTCTTCTGTAGTCCCATGAATACCACACGGCTCTAGCTGCTTCTATGATGTTATGATGTTGGTTAGTCCCACCACTGACAGAAATAGAACATCATGGATTAGTGGCAGATCGTCTGCTGTTATTTACACCATATTGTAAAATTATATAAATGATGTGGAAAATACAAAAGGTCTGTAATATGTTGGATTCCTTCACATTGCAACACAATGATGAAGCCGACAGAGTGGCAAAGGAAGGTGGAAGACTACCTCAGTCTGATATAGACATAATCTATAATGAGGCCAGGTGATTTATACGAAGCAATTAATAAACCAAGTGGAAATCAGAGCATCCAAGTCACCAGAGAGATGATGCATATTAGCTACTCAACCAGGACAACAGTAATGCTACTACGGTTACTACTACTACTACTACTACTACTACTACTACTACTACTACTACTACTACTACTACTACTACTACTACTACTACTACTACTACTACTACTACTGCTACTACTACTACTACTACTACTACTACTACTACGACTGCTGCTACTACTGCTGCTACTACTACTACTACTACTACTACTACTACTACTACTACTACTGCTGCTGCCGCTGCAGCTGCTGTTAATACTACTACTACTACTACTACTACTACTACTACTACTACTACTACTACTACTACTACTACTACTACTACTACTACTACTACTACGTCTACTAATACTACTACTACCACTATAACAACAACAACAACTACTACTACTACTACTACAGCTACTACTACTACTACTACTACTACTACTACTACTACTACTACTACTACTACTACTACTACTACTACTACAACTACTACTACTACTACTACTACTACTGCTACTACTACTACTACTACTAAAAACAACAACAATAACAACAACAACAACTACTACTACTACTACTACTACTGCTACTACTACTACTACTACTACTACTACTACTACTACTGCTATTACTACTATTACTACTAATACTACTACTACTACTATAAAAACAACAACAACAACAACAACAACTACTACTACTACTACTACTACTACTACTACTACTACTACTACTACTACTACTACTACTACTACTACTGCTACTACTACTACTACTACTACTACTACTACTACTACTACTACTACTACTACTACTACTACTACAGCAATTGATACTTCTAATGCTACTACAATTGTTGATTGTACTATGACAAGTACAGTTACAGCTACTACTACTATCGCTAGAACTACTACTAGTAAAGTAGCACTAATTCGTACAAGACACAACAGGCTGTAATACCACACGTTTAATGAACTAAAAATAGCAGACACTGATGCACGTGACCGCGGGACTGGTAAAATGACAGCCAAACATTTTCTGCAGGTTTGTCCAACATCTGCAGAACAGGCAAAAGCATTTAGCCTAACCTAGCTCTATTTGAAGGAAAACTTCATGGAGAAGCCCACAAGCTTAAGTTGGCTGCTGCATTCTTTGGATTAAGTCATATTAAAGCCTGAAAGCGATCGGTGAAGATCAAGCTATTAATGACGTCATTTCCTGCAGGTGTTTTCAATCACGAAAACATAAATCGAAATCTGTGATTGTCAGCAACTTATTTCTCCTTGACTTCCATATAGTGACATATTATCTGTGCGAGTTACCTGTTGTCAAGATATATGCATTGCTATTTCTAACATCCACGATATTCAAATCATAATTCTGTAAGATTACATCTACGCAGTTTTATATAATTCCTTACTTGTCTGCTAATTGTCCATGATTCGCCTCCGTACATCAGTATTGGCTCATTATAGATTTATTGAATGCCTTCAGTTAAAGTCTTGGTTTTCCAATTACTGGCCCGTGGTTAATGTTGCAAGTCGCTCCTGGTCTTGTTTTTATTGACAATAAGCTCGATGTTTTATAAGTAAGTCATTTATTTTTTTTTTTTTTCGCTCGCTTTAAATTCAGGGGTACTCCATACACGTGCTACTACTCCTAGTGCACTGGACTTATTGTTTTTTCCATGTGGATTTTTTTTCCCGCATATCCTTTACAGGACATCGCTGTCAACAGCAGCAGCTTTTAGCTGTCTGTTGATTTCTTGGCAAGATTACGCTCAGTAGTTTGCCATTGCTTTCTGAGCGGCCGGCTCAGTTATCCCGCAAGTCACCAGCGGGGGTCGAACCGCTTTCAGCTCTCGTCCGCTACGAGACTCTGCGTGATAAAGGGGATTACGGAGAAAGTGTTGTAACCCCTCGACCAGACTGACCGGCCCGTGTGGATTAGATGTTTCTATGACCAGTGTCCCTCACCATCGGGCGACCATATTCCGACTTCTAATGTACTTGCAATTTACGTTCCTAATTCAAGAACGAGAAGAAATTTTAGTCTAACCGACTGGTGTAGGGATTGAACCCTCTAGCTCGGCATTAGCACTCCGGAAGATTTAGAGACCGCGCTCTTGTCTATTCTGCCATTTTGACATTAAGTCATCAGTTTGATAAAGACAGTTGCTGTCTCGACTCGTCGATATATCCAGATTAGTGTTTCCGATTATCATAATATGTGCCCTCCACTATTCAGCCAGTTTTCTCTCTCTCTCTCATTTATCTCTCCAAGGCCTAATCTCTCCAAGGCCTGTAACACATTCATTTCTTTCTTTTCCAACGGTTGCCTTGTTCCTAAACGTTATAATTTTCTTCTTCTGTGTTATCTATAATTGGTGCGTAGAATTGCATGTCTCAATCTAACAGAATTAGATCTGATGTGGACATATGTCGTTTTACTAGCTTAGTTCTTTCTCTATCCATATATACATCTATATCCATATCTATACATATATGTCGCTTTACTATCTTTGTTTTTGTTTTCTCTATCCAAGACTATACTTATATGTCGTTTTACTGTCTTAGTTCTTTCTCAATCCAAGACTATACTCACATGTCGCTTTACTATCTTCGTTTTTTTCTCCACCCAAGACTATACTCCTATGTCGTTTTACTATCTTCATTCTTTCTCCATCCAAGACAATACTCACTCCCTTTAATTTCCTTGCCCTCCTGTGTAAATTACACTTTATTCGTGTATATGGGTACATTTCTCCTGCTCCTGTCTGTCATGTCTTGGATGAATGCATGAATTGGATTCATGTGAGGAAGACTTGCGCAATTCGTCGACCACACTCACTCACATGAGTCCATCTGAATCCAGTGGCAAGACAAGTCAAGACAACTAGAGACGAATACAGGTGCAGTGGCTTACCAGGGCACTCGACATGCCTTGCCGTAATCATTATGTGCCACAACGCTTTGCAGATAAACGCCGTCTTGCCCATTGAACCATAAATGTTCACATAATTCCAGCATATAAACACCCATGGGTGGTAGTTATTAGGCCGTTTTTAATGCACAATGTAACAAACTAATGTTAAGACGGCCAGGTACCAATACTTCTGTGTTGTTTGTCCATCAAGAATGATGATGACCATTCATTTCATCCAGTGGGGTTGAAAGTATGGAGCCGTGGGTTCTAAGATGGCTGATAAGGCCTATTTTGGCTCGAAATGTTCCTTGACAATGTGGACAAAGAATGCTTGACGTTTCTGGAGGAGGATTTCCTGCAGTGGTTTTTCTGCCCTGCCTTTTCTTTACAGCTCTTGCAGTCCTGGTTGCCTCACACATGACTGCACCTTTGTGTAATGATGCACGCCACGAATTTCGGTCTCTGGCTGCAGTCTCCCAGGTGTCATGATGAATTCCAAAAGCATTCAGAGAGATTTTCAGAGTGTCTTTAAAGCGTTTCCTCTGGCCACCTTGGGAACGTTTACCACAACGCAGTTCGCTGTAAAAATTCGTTTAGGGAGCCTGTCATCTGGCATGCGAGTTAAGTGACAAGCCCAACGAATCTGATTCTTCATCAGTAGAGTGTGGATACTGGGCATGGACGCTCTTTCTAGGACTTCAGTGTCTGGGATATTGTTTTGCCATTTAATCTTCAGTAGCTTCCTTAGGCAGACTGTGTGGAAGTTGTTTAATTTCCTAGCGTGTCGCCGATAAACAGTCCAGGTTTCACAAGCATATAGCAGTGTGGATAATACAACTGCTTTGTAGACTTTTAGCTTTGTTTGCAGGCTTATTCCAGTTCTGTCCCATACATTCTTGTACAGTCTGCCAAAGGCCGCACTGGCCTTGGAGATTCTTGCGTTCACTTCGTCATCAATTGTGGCAGCTTGTGACACAGTGCTGCCAAGATAGGTGAATTTGCCCACAACGCTTAGTCTATGACCATTCACTTTGATATTCGGCACAGTGTGATTATTCCCTGGAGCTGGCTGGTATAACTACAGTCTTCTCCAAGTTGTTATTGAGCCCAAAGTTGGCACAGGCATGTGAGAAAGCTGAAACATTATGTTGCATGTCCGCCTCTGAGTTGGCGTAAAGAGCGCAATCATCAGCAAACAGGAGCTCTCTGACGGTGTCGCTGTTAATTTTGGTTTTAGCTTTCAGCCTTCTGAGATTGAATAACTTTCCATTCATACGGTAGTTGATGTCTATTCCAATGTCGTCGTTCTCGAAGGCATTCATCAACATGGCTGAAAACATGAGGCTGAATAGTGTTGGTGCCAGGACACTTCATTGCTTCACTCCATTGGTGACAGGAAAGGGTTCAGACAGTTAACCATTTTCCTGTACTCTTGCTTGCATACCATCATGAAATAGCCGCACTATTTGGACAGACTTTTGTGGACAGCCATATTTTGCCATGATCTTCCACAGTCCTTCTCTGCTGACTGTAAAAAAAGCCTTGGTAAGGTCAATGAAAGTGGAGAACATTTCGCAGTTCTGTTCCTGACATTTCTCTTGCAGCTGCCTTGCAGCGAAAATCATGTCAACAGTTCCACGTTCTTTTCTGAAGCCACATTACTCTCAGGAAGAAGACCTTGATCGAGATGGGCCGGGAGGCGATTGAGAAGAATTCTGGCGAGTATCTTCCCTGCAATTGAAAGCAAGGAGATGCCTCGGTGGTTGTCACATGATTGACGGTTTCCTTTATGTTTGTAAAGGTGGACTATTGACACGTCCTTGAAATCTTGTGGCATGGTCTCGTTCACCCATATGTTTGTAAAGACTTGGTGAAGCCGCTCTGTTAGGACCGGCCCACCTGCCTTGTATATCTCTGCTGGGATGGAGTCAGGACCAGGTGCCTTGCCACTGGAGAGTTGCTGGATGGCTTTGTTTACTTCCACTATGGTTGGCAGGTCATCAAGTGTCTCATTGGTGGGAACTTGAGGAAGGCAGTTTATGGTTTCATCATCGAAGAAGGAAGTTGCATTTAAGATGTTGCTGAAGTGCTCTGCCCAGCGTTGACGGATTTCTTTCTTATCGGTGACCAATGTTCCCCCATCTGCACTGAGGAGGGGAGCTATGCCTGGTGATGTAGAACCATAGACCACTTTCAGTGAGTCGTAGAAGTTTTTCATATCATGTCTGTCAGCAAAGCCTTGAATTTCATCAGCTTTGCTGCTCAGCCAGGAGTCCCGCATGTGCCGAAGTTTCTGCTGCACTACTCTCTGAATGTTCTTGAAGGCATCTTTTTTTTATGTTGACTTCGGGTCATTCAAATGTGCCTTGGGGAGAAGATGTTTCTCGGCCAGCAATTGGTTGATGTCTTCGGAATTTTCATCAAACCAATCTTTATGCTTTCGGGGGGCTGGACCCAGGATTTCCATAGCAGTGTCGTAAATAATGTCCTTTAGGGCTCTCCACTATGTTTCTGTATCCTGTTTAGCAGCAGCATTGGGCTTGAGGCGGTCTTCCAGCATATTTTCAAACGACTGCTGCATGTCCTTGCTGTTTAGGCGGGTGACATTTAGTTGTTTTTTTTTTTTTGCATTTTTACCCCTTGAGGACGCCGTGGTGGTCTTATGTGAATGTTTATTTTCGAGACAATGAGACGATAGTCTGTCCAACATTCGGCACCACACATGGATTTTGTTACCCGAACGTCTTGTTTGTCACTTCTCCTGTCGATGACATAGTCAATGAGGTGCCAGTGTTTCGAGCGAGGGTGTTCTTCACATGTCTGAAGGAGGAGGAGTCCATTGCTGTTACAATTTCCGACTCCGTGTTTTCCAATAATGCCACTCCAAGAGGTGGTGTCCCTGCCTACTCTGGCATTGAAATCCCCAAGGAGTATAAGTTTGTGTCCTTTGGGAACAGATGTTAATACATTGTGCAGGTCCTCATAGAACTTGCTCATGACATCATCTTCGCTGGTCATAGTTGGTGCGTAGACACTCACAATGGTTGCATGCTTCCTTCCATTCAGCAGGGGCAACTTAATGGTCATGAGCCTGTCGTTTATAGCCTTTGGAAATCCAGCTAATTTGCAGACCAGGGCCGACTTAATGGCAAATCCCACACCTGATTGGCTTCTTTCCTCGCTTTTCCTTCCACTCCAGAAAAATGTGTAGCCGGCACCTATTTCACAGATTTGGCCTTCTTCTGCAAGTCGTGTCTCGCTCAAGGCTGCAATGTCGATGTTGTACCTGCCCAGCTCTCTCCCAATCAGTGCTGTTCGTCTCTCTGGACCCGACGCGCCGTCTCTGTCAAGTAGGGTGCGTACATTCCAAGTTCCAATTGTTAAGGGAATATGGTTTCCTCTTTTAGCTTTACTTGTTTTATCTTTGTTTGTATGTCGACCGCAGTTAGGGTACCCACCAACCGCGGCTAGCTGGTTAGGTAGTGATGAAGCAGACAATGTTTAGGGCACCTTTTCTAGCCCCTTCCTCATGCTATGGAGGTGAGCAGTGTGTCCCTATACAGGGCTGCTCAGTCGCTCAGGGGACTGCCGAATCCCACTGCTGCTCCGGTCAGTAGAAGACGACCATATGGTCTGAGCCGCCTGTGTGCAGGTCTGCAACTACGGCTGCCAGCGTACCCACGCCTGCCGCCTCGCCGCTCGCCCATCGCCACAGGGCTTGAAGGTGATATATGACGTTGGATGAAGAATGACTTGCGCGATTACTTGGATTAAAGTGAGGAAGAGTTGCGCAATTCGTCGACCTCACTCTCTCGCCTGAGTCCATCTGAGTCCAGTGGCAAGACAAGTCGAGACGACTGGAGACGAATACAGGTGCAGTGGATGACCAGGGCGCTCTACGTGCCTTGCCGTGCTCATTACGTTCCACAACGCTTTGCAGGTAAACGCCGTCTTGTCCGTTGAATCAGGAATGATTTCTTCCGCGCAGTCTGCCCAATCCTGTCTTCACATGCTGGGTAGGCATACCCTTGTTTACCGCTTGGTTTGACACCAAATCGGCTACCCACGCCTGGTTTAGCCAGCCTCTCACAGCTGTTGCCCGGGGGGGGGGGGGGGTGGCCGCTGTCACATGCTGACAGCTACTAGGAGCCACAGGCGCGAGCTGGGTGTCAGGCTTGGACCAGTGGGGGATGGGTCCTGAAAAGGACATAGTACATAGGACATAGGACATAGGACATAGGACAAAGGACAATACTACTGTATGTGCATACAGAAAGACTCCCATCATTACTTGCACTAAATAATTAAAGCATTACAGGAAACAAAGAAGCTCTACCATGCAGTAACTTAGTATTGGGTGTTAAATGAAACCGCTTACCTCATAACCCCAATCATTGTCATTACTGTCATTACTGTCATTACTGTCATTACTGTCATTACTGTCATTACTGTCATTACTATCATTGCTATCATCTCTCTTTTCTGGCCTTGGTCCACCAGAAGGTCGGGGTCCATCAGAGGGTCGGGGTCCACCGGAGGGTCGGGGTCCACCAGAGGGCCGGGGTCTGCGTCCTCTTGGGGGTCCCTGAAAAGATGTCAGGTCTTAAATGAAGGCACATGCACACGCGATTGAGAGGACATCAAATATCAGTGTACAATTGGGAGGTGACCAGGCTAGATTTCAACAGTTTGACAAACAGACATAGGACAAGCAGACAGACATAGTGATAAGCAGACAGGCATACAGTCATATTGGCAAGCAGACAGACATAAATACATCGAGACAAGTAGACAGATATATGGACAAGCAGAGGGACATACACAGCGACAAGAAGGCAGACGTAGGGACAAGCAGTCAGGCGGACATACATAGTGACAGACAGACATATAAACATAGAGATAAGTAGACAGATATATGGACAAGAAGACAGACATAGTGACAAAGCAGATATATAGACATACATTAGGGACAAGCAGACAGACAGTCATAGTGACAAAGAGACATATAAACATAGGGACAAGAAGACAGATACAAGGCCAAGAAGACAGACATAGTGACAAGCAAACAGACAGTCAGACAGACAGACATAATGACAGACAGACATATAAACATAGGGACACGCAAACAGGTATAGAGAAAAGAAGAAAGACAGACAGACGTAGTGACAAGCAGATAGACAGACATAGGGGTAGACAGGCAAAGATAGGGAAAGACAGATAAAGGGACAAAGAGACAGACAGACAAACATAGGTACAGAGAGACAGACATAGAGAGAGAGAAAGACAGACAGAGATAGGGACAGACAAGCAGACATAGGAACAGAGAGAAAAACATAGGGACAGACAGACAGACAGACAGACAGACAGACAGACAGACAGACAGACAGACAGAAAGACAGACAGACAGACATAGGAAGAGGTAGACAGACATATAGACAGTCATAATGACGGACAGACAGTACAACAACAATGAAGGCATTGAGTTTGTTAGTTAGTTGCATATTCTTTACAGGACACCGCAGTCAACCCCAGCATTGTTTGGCTGTTCGTGGTGGATAGGTGCGACGTGTACATCCTAGGAACACGGCGGACGACGGGGTGAGTCAGCGGGACACCTAAACCCTATCGAGTGATACCTCGATCGACAGGGGGGGGGGGGGGGGGGGAACGAACGACGACGTTTTCCAGTGTCGGCAGAAGTGTCGGACGATCGACGGAGATGATGAAGACCGTCTCCATAATTTCGGATGGCTACTGGATTTTCTTTTTCCACTTTCCTCTTAACTGTCCTGTACCTATTTAGTCCTTGAGGAGGAACACTAGGAATGGGTATTAGTTATTCTTGATGGGGACAGTGAGCGAAGTGGAACCGAGAGGGTAGATAATCTTCGGTAATATATACTGCTGTTCCAGTGAACAGCGACAACGTTCTAACTACTCACCTGATTATAAAGGGGTTAGAGAACGGGGTTGGATATCACCTTCTTCTTCTTCTTCTTCTTCTTCTTCTTCTTCTTCTTCTTCTTCTTCTTCTTCTTCTTCTTCTTCTTCTTCTTCTTCTTCTTCTTCTTCTTCTTCTTCTTCTTCTTCTTCATCTTCTTCTTCTTCTTCTTTTTCTTCAACCCCAGCATGTAATATCCGTTTATGATTTACTAGGCAATTTAATGTTCAAGATGCTGCCGTTGCTTTCTAAACGTTCGACGACTCATACAGTCGAAATAAATGCAATGTGGCCTGGGGCTGATATCGAACCTTGGATTCCGTATGTCGGGGAGTTGTTGGCTACATCCACCGACTTGTCCTCCCCTGCATGAAAATAGTAATACAATCCTGGTAGGTCCATTGCAGATCAATAGCTTTCTTTGTTCATGTGCTGAGAAAAGAGGCATTGGAGAACATCGTGACAATTGGAAAAATCAAGGGGAAGAGAGACAGAGGCCGACCAAGATAAATGTTGCTGGATGGACTGAGGCGATGGCACGGAGGAATGTCATCAGCAGAGTTTGATGCAGAAAACTAAAGCCGAGATCTGTGGAGAGTCATGAATGCCTACGCCAGCCGACATGGCACTTGATGAAGAGGTTTGCATGGCGTCGCCCTCACACCGCTCAGAGATATGTGTCTCGATCTCTTGTCAGTTTTCTTGCCTTATGACACTCTTGCCAAATTTGTCTACAATGCCCTACAATAATTTGATAATTATTTACACTAAAATAATTAGATAACTATTTGCACTAACATTATGAGATCATTATAGGAAACAAAGAAGCTCTAATTTTAACTGTCTGACATACATAGAGGTGGCCAGGTGACATGTCAACTGTTTGATATACATGGAGGTGACTAGGTGACATGTCAAGTGTCAAGTGCTCACCTCATAACTCGAATCATTGTCATAACTGTCATTACTATCGGCATCTCTCTTTACTGATCTTGGTCCATCAGAGGGTCGTGATCCAATAGAGGAACGGGGTCTATCAGAGGGTCGGGGTCCACCAGAGGATCGGGCTCTAACAGGGAGTGTGGGTGTCGGTCTGGGTCTGGGTTGTCTTGGGGGTGTTTCTCGTCGTTCAAGTGGTCCCTGAAATAATGTCATGTGATAAAGGTAAATACACACGTGGGTTATTTTTTGAGAGAACATAAAATGTTAGTGTACTACATAGAGATGGCCAGATGGCATGTCAAGTTGCTGACAAATGTAGTGGTGGCCAGATGGCATGTGAACTGTCTGACAGACATAGAGGTGACCAGGTGGCATCTCAGCTGTCTGCCAGACATAGAAGTCGCAAGGTGGCATGTCAAATCTCTGACATAAATAGAGGTGGCCAGGTGACATGTTAACTGTTTGACATACATAGAGGTGGCCAGGTTGGATGTCAACTGTTTGACATACATAGAGGTGGCCAGGTTGGATGTCAACTGTTTGACATACATAGAGGTGGCCAGGTTGGATGTCAACTGTTTGTCATACATAGAGGTGGCTATGTGACATGTCAACTGTTTTACATACATAGAGGTGGCCAGGTGACATGTCAAGTGTTTGACATACAAAGAGGTGGCCAGGTGACATGTCAAGTGTTGGTCATACATAAAGGTGGTCATGTGACATGTCAACTGTTTGATATACATAGAGGTGGCCCGGTAACATGTCAAGTGTTTGATATACATAGAGGTGGCCAGGTGACATGTCAAGTGTTGGTCATACATAAAGGTGGTCATGTGACATGTCAACTGTTTGATATTCATGGAGGTGGCCAGGTAACATGTCAACTGTTTGACATACATAAAGGTGGCCAGGTGACATGTCAAGTGTTTGACATACATAGAGGTGGCCATGTGACATGTCAGCTGTTTGACATACAAAAAGGTGGTCAAGTGACATGTCAACTGTTTGATATACATAGAGGTGACTAGGTGGCATGTAAAGTGTTTGATATACATAGAGGTGGCCATGTGACATGTCATGTATTTGACATACGTAGAAGTGGCCATGTGACATGTCAACTGTTTGACATACATAGAGGTGGCCAGGTGACATGTCAACTGTTTGATATACATAGAGGTTGCCAGGTGGCATGTCAACTGTTTGACATACAAAGAGGTGGCCAGGTCACTTGTTAACTGTCTGACAGACATAGAGATGTCCATGTGACATGTCATCTGTCTGACAGACATAGAGATGGCCAGGTGACATATCATCTGTCTTACAGACGCAGTGGTGGCCAGCCGGCATGTCATCTTTCTGACAGACGTAGAGATGACCAGGTGGAATGTCACTACAATAGATGGCGCATTATTCGCACTATAATAATTAGAGCATTACTTGCACTAAAAAATTTGAGCATTACTTGCACCAAAATAATTAGAGCATTACTTGCCCTAAAATAATAATGGCATTACCTTCACTAAAATAATTATAGCATTACTTGCACTACAATAATTACAACATTACTTGCACTAAATTAATTAGAGCATTACTTGCACTAAAATAATTAGAGCATTGCTTGCACTAAAATAATTAGAGAAATTCTTGCACTGAAATAAATATATCATTTCTTGAAATGAAATAACAAGATCATTTCTTGTAAAACATTAATGAGAGCATTACCTGAATGCCTATCCGCCCTATTGGGGACCGGAAGTAGTCCCATTATGTGTATATACCAACGAGCACTCGATGGGTTACATGGTCATAGTTACATCGGTCTCCTTTACTCCCCAGAACAGACTCTAGTACCTATATCACACTGGGTGGGGCTGGGGGGATGTGGATACAGAAAGAAGAATCCTCGCTGTGCGGGAGACTCGAATATATGCCCACTAGGTTGACAGGTAGGCGTGTGCTAGCCACACAGTATAGGCGACGTCGATCGTAGGCTTGGTGGTGGTATTACTGAATGACAATGTGAGTGAATGAATGAATGAATCAGTCAATAAATCAATTAAGAAAGGAAGGAAGCAAACAATGAATACATCAATCAATCAGTTGTTGAAGTAATGGATCAATCAGTGAATTATTTAATCAATCAATCAGTAAAGGAAGGAATAAATCAATAAATTAAGGAATGAGACAATAAACCGATGAAGGAAGGAAGGAATCAAGAAATGAATCAATCAATCTACGAAGGAAAGAAGACATCAATTAATCAATAAAAGACAGAAACAATCAATCAATCAATACATGGAGGAATTTATCAATAAATCAATAAAGAAAAGAAGGAATCAATCAATAAAGGAATGAATGAATTAATCAATGAAGGAAGGAATCAATCAATAAAGGAAAGAAGAAATCAATCAATAAAGAAAAAGTTAATCAACGGAGGAATGGATAAATAAATCAACGAAAGGATGAAGGAATCAGTCCATGAAGGGATCAATCAATCAAAGACGGAATGAATAAATCAATCAAGGATGGAGGGAATAAATCAATCAAGGAATAAATCAACCAAAGAAGGAATCAATATATACATGAAGGAAGGAAGGAAGGAAGGAAGGCAGGAAGGAAGGAAGGAAGGAAGGAAGGAATCGTTCAAGGGAGGAAGGAATAAAGGAAATAATCAATCTATGAAAGAAGGAATGAAGGAAGGAAGAAAAGCATCAAGGAAGGAAGGAATCAATGAATAAAGGAATATAAAAATGAAGGAATAAATTTATGAAAGATGAAAGAATGAAGGAATGAAGGAGTGAAGGAATAAAGGAATCAATAAATGAATCAGTCAATAACACCCCTGTATACATTCTCATTATTACTATTGGAATCGCACACCTGAGGTTGGCCATTTCGATCCTGGAAAGTTGCCAAGACTATATCTTCAGTCTGCAGTTTGCCACAGCACGAAGAGGTGCCAATGGTGGGTCTTGTGGGTCCTGGCTCTGATCTTGCAATGTGGGGACGAACTAACGAACTTTAATGTCAAAGGGTCACAAACTTGGCAGGCAGACATTCCATGTAATCTTTCTGCATTACGAACGGGGAGGTGACAGAGGCATTGGCCAGGTAAGAGGCTGAATTCCCATGGCCACAGTTGTTTGGGTGTTGTGAGGGTACGGAGCACCAGGTGCACAAGGATCTTCTCCGCGAGGGAGGGCAGGCTTGAGAGCAGACATGTTCGCAGGTAAGAGACAGACACGGAATAACGCCAGGACAACACAAACGACAGTACGTCTCTCACGGCAGGAGGAAGACGCACTGAGTCATAACTCGGACGAGTGTCAAGGAGGTAAAAGAGCCGAAACATTCGGGAAAGAGGGACCGCTTCTGGTGATCAGAAACCCACTGTCGTGCTTGCTCCGCGGAGTTTTTATCACTCACTCACTAGTATTACCTGTCTCCGTGGCGATGGTGTTACGGACGCAGTTCGTAATCCCGTATACTCGCGTTCGAAAGACAGCTGCGTTCGATTTGGCAGCAGATCGCCTTGCGTTTGATTTTACGAAATGGTATGGTTGCCGGCCGTTTAGAAAGCAATGGCAAACTACTGAACGTAAACTTGCCAATAGATCACAACAGCAAAAAATAATGGAGTAGACTACAACGTCCTGTAAAGGATTTACAACTATCTTTTAACTCACTAGTATTACACTTAGGAAAAATCTAGGTAGATTACCTCAATGCCACAAGCCATCTGTTAATATAAGTTAAGTTAGTTGCATATCCTTTACAATACGTTGCAGTCAACTCCAGTATTTTTTTTTTTGCTGTTGGAGATCTCTTGGCACGCTTACTTTCAGTAATTTGCCATTGGTTTCTGAACGGCCGGCACCCATACCATTTCCTAAAATACCAACGCACGGCGGCCTGCTGCCAAATCGCCCGCAACAGTGTTTCGAACGCGGCTATGCGGGATTACGAACTGCGCCCGTAATGCCTTCGCCAAGGAGCGGACATATTATTATAACAGAGATATATTAATTATAATATGCATATATACAAAACGCCGGCTCCATGGCCGAGGGGTTAGCAGCTTTCTCCGCTAACCCCGAATACTCTCGTCACGTGACGCGACGAGAATTAGCAGTGGTTCGAATCGCAAAAGTGACTTATGAGATTATGGAGCCGGTCGCTCAGAAAGTCGTGGCGTGCTGATGAGCGTAATCTAGCCTAGGAATCAACATACAGCTGAAAGATGCTGGTGTTGACCGCAATATCCTGAAACAGGATGGAAACGCGGAAAAAAAAAAAAAAATATATATATATATATACAAAACATCGCCAGAATCTCTCCGGACAACAATGCTACCATTTTACTGCATGAGGGTGACGTTCTCTTCCACATGAACCGGTATCTGGAGGCATCGGACAGGTTCTACATGGCTGTGACATTGGACAGCAAGCTATTGGAGGCTTACCTGCCGCTACAGATTTCTTACAGTAAACTCGGTAACTGATTGTGTCTGTGTGTCCACGGATTGGCTGTTTATCTGTTATATTTTTTTTCCACATTAATAACAATTTAATAACTTGCAATAATGGGGGGGGGGGGGGGGAAGGTAATGTGTAAAGTTAACAGCATAACGAGCAGCATTGACTCCAACATGGTAGACTGATTAATGACCTTGTACGTGTGATATTGACATATTAAAATACTAAGGATGATGGGTGCTGGCCCATTCTTGTCACATTCCTTCCCTCCTTTCTTTCAGCCCTTCGAAGCTGGGGCTCCTCGTGTTTCTCAGCATAACCCTCTTTTTAAGGGGGGGGGGGGGGTGTGGCCGGAAAGGGGAAAAAAGGTGGGGGGGGGGGGGTGGGTGGGTAGGGCTTCGCCTTTGATTTTACCGTCACCTCCTGGCATATTGTATAGGTTTATTGGCTAAGTGTTCTGTATGAAACACAGACAACACAATCTGATAGTTCTGCAAACACGAACGGTACTTCTTGTTTATCTGTTAGTATCTGAGACAGAATGACTGTGACTGGTGCACCAGCAGAAACACGGGTAGGTAACGGTAGTCATGCATAGGTGGGTATATTAATAGACATACAGGCAGAAAAACAGACAGACAAACTGACAGACAGGTCGGTAGATTGATTCATGTAAGGATGGGTAGATAAATAGACAGACAGGCAGACAGAGACTGACAGACAAAAACACATTCAGGAACAAACAAGACAAAGACATACAGGGGCAACAAAAAATGTATAGGCTAGGGACAAAAAAGGACAAAGAGACATACAGGGACAAACATGACCAAATAAAATGTCATATATGGACAAATAAGACAAAGAGACATACAGGGACAAACAGGTCAAAGAGACATACAGGGTCAAACAGGACAAAGAGACATACGGGGACAAACAGAACAAAGAGACATAGGGACAAACTGGTCAAAGAGGCATACGGGGACAAATAGGACAAAGAGACATACAGGGACAAACATGACAAAGAGACATACAGCGACACTGGACACAGTGACATACAGGCATAAAAAGGGCAAAGAGACATACAGGGACATACAGGACAAAAAGACATACAAGAACAAAAAGAACAAAGAGACATACAAGGACAAGCAGGACAAAGAGTCATATAGTGACAAAGAAGATAAAGAGACACAGGGACACACAGGACAAAGAGATGTATAGGTACAAACAGGTAAAAGAGACATAAGGACAAACAGGACAAAGAGACATACAAGGACAAACAGGACAAAGAGACAAATAGTTGTAAAGAAGACAAAGAGACATACAGGGACACGCAGGAAAAAGAGACATATAGGGATACGCAGAACTAAGAGACGTACAGGGACACGCAGGGCAATGAGTCATGCATGGGCAGATAAACAGACAGACGAGTAGATAGACTGATTCATGCAAGTATGGTTATACGAGTAAATAGACAGACTGGCAGACAGGCAGAGGGAGAATTGGTGGATGGATGAATTGATGGGTGGATAAATGGATGAATGCATACATAAACAGACAGGCAGTCAGGTGGGTTGGCAGACGAGCAGACATATCGATCGATAGAGCAGACAGACAGACAACAGATGCATACGGAGACAGACACTTAGATAGGCAGGTGGACAGGCAGAAGGTACGGGTGGATGAATGGATGAGCGTAGGGATGGATGAAAAGCGGACATAAAACAGACAACCAACCAGATGCTCGGAAATATATAAAGACAGACAGGCTGACACACAGATATTGTACAATCACACGGAATAACAATATCTAGTGTTATCCATCGAGCACTGGAATGTAAAATATTCCTCCCCATGTTGCTTTACAGCAAAAGGGGAAGGTAATGGTGATGACAGATGAGTAAACGATCTCGGGATTGGACTATACTACTGTACAAAGAATCAGACAACCAGAGAGAAATGGTATTAAAGAAGAGGTACGTGAGATGACGAGAAAGACACAGAGTGTGAATCGCCGAATAACACAAAGGAAATTTGCACCTGTATTGATAAATCTGTGAATTAGAAAAGACAGTCTAGGTGATAGAAGAGATGAGATAGAAAACTGTGTATGATTTGGGAAAGACAGTACAGCTGGTAGAAAAGATGAGATATAAAACTATGCATGATTTGGGAAAGGCAGCACAGATGATAGAAGAAATGAGAAATAAAACTATGTATGAATTGGGAAAGACAGCACAGATGGTAGAAGAAATGAGATATAAAACTATGTATGAATTAGGAAATGCAGCACAGATGGTAGAAGAAATGAGATATAAAACTATGTATGGGAAAGGCAGCACAGGTGATAGAAGAGATGGGATATAAAACGGGTGTATTTTTAATGACTGTGTATTGTTTGAAAATATTGCGGCCAAGTTTTGTATTTACCTATTATGTTGCATGAACTTTACAGAGGGTGAATTCAAAACTTGGACCGGCAATATTTTCAGACACTGCATAGCCGTTAAAAATACACCATATATGTATGAATTGGAAAGGCAGTACAGGTGGTAGAAGAAATGAGATGTAAATTTTGTATGAATTGGGAAAGGTAGCACAATTTGTAGAAGAAATCAGATATAAAACTGCGTTTAAATTGGGAAAGAAGGTACAGGTAATTTAAGAAATGAGATATAAAACTATGTATGAGTTGGGAAGGGCAGCACAGGGGGTAAAAGAAATGAGATATAAAACTATGTATGAACTGGGAAAGGCAATACAGGTGATGGAAGAGACGAGATATAAAACTATGTATGAACTGGGAAAGGCAATACAGGTGATGGAAGAGACGAGATATAAAACTATGTATGAATTGGGAAAGGCATCACAGATGGTAGAAGAAATGAGATATAAAACTATGTATGAATTGGGAAAGGCATCACAGATGGTAGAAGAAATGAGATATAAAACTATGTATGAATTGGGAAAGGCAATACAGGTGATGGAAGAGACGAGATATAAAACTATGTATGAATTGGGAAAGGCAATACAGGTGATGGAAGAGACGAGATATAAAACTATGTATGAACTGGGAAAGGCAATACAGGTGATGGAAGAGACGAGATATAAAACTATGTATGAATTGGGAAAGGCATCACAGATGGTAGAAGAAATGAGATATAAAACTATGTATGAATTGGGAAAGGCAATACAGGTGATGGAAGAGACGAGATATAAAACTATGTATGAATTGGGAAAGGCATAATAGATGGTAGAAGAAATGAGATATACAACTATGTATGAACTGGGAAAGGTAGCACAGGTGATAGAAGAGATGAGATATACAACTATGCATGAAAAAGAAAAGGCAATACAGGTGATGGAACAAATGAGTTATAAATCTATATATGAAGTAAGAAAGGCAATACTGGTGATAGAACAAATGACATATAAATCTATGCATGGATTGGGAAAGGCAATACAGGTAGTAGAATATTTCATATATAAAACTATGTATGAATTGGGGAAGGCAATACAGGTGATTGAAGAAATGAGATATAAAACTATGTATAAATTGGGAAAGACAGCACATGTGATAGAAGAGATTGAATATAAAGTGTATGATTTGCGAAGAAAGGTAGAATTAATAAAATAAATATAATTATAGATTAGCGCCAGCAACCTACGATGTGTAAGATGTATTTTCGGCTGTAAATGTATTTGCTTTTTTAATAGACTGAGAAGCATTTAAGCAGCCAGTCAGATAACTACATCGACAGACAGCCATATGAAAATCAACAGACAGCCAGATAACTATACCAACAGACAGCCTGATAACTATATCAACAGACAGCCAGATAGCTATCTCAATAGACGGCCAGATAACTAAATTGATAGATAGACAGATAAACAAACAACTTCAAAGATAGGCAGATGAAGACGTTGACAATCAACACACTCATGTGATATCAAAAACACGTACACATTCAAGATACCATCGCTGTAGCTATAGAGCTGGTGCTTTGTGGGATGATCCCGGCAAGCTGCTTGTCCTTCTGTGGATTAAGACCGACCTAGGTGGGTAACACACGGTGCAATATAGTCGGCTCCTCGACTTTAGCGATTTAGGCTTTAATGATTTATACTTTAGTGATACTTACGTTAGTGATTTAGACATTAGTGGTTTAGGCTTTAGTGGTTTAGACTTTAGTGATTTTGACCTTAGTGATTAGACTTGAATGATTTAGACGTTAGTGATTTGGACTTTAGTGATTTAGACTTTAGTACAATCAGGCAGACAGACAACACAGTATTGATGTCAATAATTTCAACACACAAACAATGCTCAATGTTATATATTCCTTTTATTTGGGTACAGTTTCTATCATGGAGACTGAAGATAAGGTGTGAGTTTGTTAATGTTTCCATGTCCTGATCAACTTGGTGCAGTGTCATATTAGTGCAGTGTCATCTGTGGACATTGTCATCTGCGTAAAATGTCTTCTGCGTACAGTTTCATCTGCGCTCTGTTCCATTTATGTATTGTGTCATCTTTGTGCTGTTTCATCTGTGTACGGTATCATCTGTGTATGGTGTCTTATGTAGTCCCATGAATACCACACGGCTCTAGCTGCTTCTATGATGTTATGATGTTGGTTAGTCCCACCACTGACAGAAATAGAACATCATGGATTAGTGGCAGATCGTCTTCTGTTATTTACACCATATTGTAAACTTATATAAATGATGTGGAAAATACAAAAGGTCTGTAATATGTTGGATTCCTTCACATTGCAACACAATGAAGAAGCCGACAGAGTGGCAAAGGAAGGTGGAAGACTACCCCAGTCTGATATAGACATAATCTATAATGAGGCCAGGTGATTTATACGAAGCAATTAATAAACCAAGTGGAAATCAGAGCATCCAAGTCACCAGAGAGATGATGCATATTAGCTACTCAACCGGGACAACAGTAATGCTACTACGGTTACTACTACTACTACTACTACTACTACTACTACTACTACTACTACTACTACTACTACTACTACTACTACTACTACTACTACGACTGCTGCTACTACTGCTGCTGCTACTACTACTACTACTACTACTACTACTACTACTACTACTACTACTGCTGCCGCTGCAGCTGCTGTTAATACTACTACTACTACTACTACTACTACTACTACTACTACTACTACTACTACTACTACTACTACTACGTCTACTAATACTACTACTACCACTATAACAACAACAACTACTACTACTACTACTGCTACAGCTACTACTACTACTACTACTACTACTACTACTACTACTACTACTACAACTACTACTACTACTACTACTACTACTACTACTGCTACTACTACTACTACTACTAAAAACAACAACAATAACAACAACAACTACTACTACTACTACTACTACTACTACTGCTACTACTACTACTACTACTACTACTACTACTACTACTACTACTACTACTACTACTACTACTACTACTACTACTACTACTACTACTACTACTACTACTACTACTGCTATTACTACTATTACTACTAATACTACTACTACTACTATAAAAACAACAACAACAACAACTACTACTACTACTACTACTACTACTACTACTACTACTACTACTACTACTACTACTACTACTACTACTACTACTACTACTACTACTACTACAGCAATTGATACTTCTAATGCTACTACAATTGTTGATTGTACTATGACAAGTACAGTTACAGCTACTACTACTATCGCTAGAACTACTACTAGTAAAGTAGCACTAATTCGTACAAGACACAACAGGCTGTAATACCACACGTTTAATGAACTAAAAATAGCAGACACTGATGCACGTGACCGCGGGACTGGTAAAATGACAGCCAAACATTTTCTGCAGGTTTGTCCAACATCTGCAGAACAGGCAAAGGCATTTGTCCTAAACTAGCTCTATTTGAAGGAAAACTTCATGGAGAAGCCCACAAGCTTAAGTTGGCTGCTGCATTCTTTGGATTCAGTCATATTAAAGCCTGAAAGCGATCGGTGAAGATCAAGCTATTAATGACGTCTTTCCTGCAGGTGTGTTCAATCACGAAAACATAAATCGAAATCTGTGATTGTCAGCAAACTTATCTCGCCCTGACTTCCATATTGTGACATATTATCTTTGCGAGTTACCTGTTGTCAAGATATCTGCATTGCTATTTCTAACATCCACGATATTCAAATCATAATTCTGTAAGATTACATCTACGCAGTTTTATATAATTCCTTACTTGTCTGCTAATTGTCCATGATTCGCCTCCGTACATCAGTATTGGCTCATTATAGATTTATTGAATGCCTTCAGTTAAAGTCTTGGTTTTCCAATTACTGGCCCGTGGTTAATGTTGCAAGTCGCTCCTGGTCTTGTTTTTATTGACAATAAGCTCGATGTTTTATAAGTAAGTCATTTATTTTTTTTTTTTTTCGCTCGCTTTAAATTCAGGGGTACTCCATACACGTGCTACTACTCCTAGTGCACTGGACTTATTGTTTTTTCCATGTGGATTTTTTTTCCCGCATATCCTTTACAGGACATCGCTGTCAACAGCAGCAGCTTTTAGCTGTCTGTTGATTTCTTGGCAAGATTACGCTCAGTAGTTTGCCATTTCTTTCTGAGCGGCCGGCTCAGTTATCCCGCAAGTCACCAGCGGGGGTCGAACCGCTTTCAGCTCTCGTCCGCTACGAGACTCTGCGTGATAAAGGGGATTACGGAGAAAGTGTTGTAACCCCTCGACCAGACTGACCGGCCCGTGTGGATTAGATGTTTCTATGACCAGTGTCCCTCACCATCGGGCGACCATATTCCGACTTCTAATGTACTTGCAATTTACGTTCCCAATTCAAGAACGAGAAGAAATTTTAGTCTAACCGACTGGTGTAGGGATTGAACCCTCTAGCTCGGCATTAGCACACCGGAAGATTTAGAGACCGCGCTCTTGTCTATTCTGCCATTTTGACATTAAGTCATCAGTTTGATAAAGACAGTTGCTGTCTCGACTCGTCGATATATCCAGATTAGTGTTTCCGATTATCATAATATGTGCCCTCCACCATTCAGCCAGTTTTCTCTCTCTCTCATTTATCTCTCCAAGGCCTAATCAACCTGTAACACATTCATTTCTTTCTTTTCTAACGGTTGTCTTGTTCCTAAACGTTATAATTTTCTTCTTCTGTGTTATCTATAATTGGTGCGTAGAATTGCATGTCTCAATCTAACAGAATTAGATCTGATGTGGACATATGTCGTTTTACTAGCTTAGTTCTTTCTCTATCCATATATACATCTATATCCATATCTATACATATATGTCGCTTTACTATCTTTGTTTTTGTTTTCTCTATCCAAGACTATACTTATATGTCGTTTTACTGTCTTAGTTCTTTCTCAATCCAAGACTATACTCACATGTCGCTTTACTATCTTCGTTTTTTTCTCCACCCAAGACTATACTCCTATGTCGTTTTACTATCTTCATTCTTTCTCCATCCAAGACAATACTCACTCCCTTTCATTTCCTTGCCCTCCTGTGTAAATTACACTTTATTCGTGTATATGGGTACATTTCTCCTGCTCCTGTCTGTCCTGTCTTGGATGAATGCATGAATTGGATTCATGTGAGGAAGACTTGCGCAATTCGTCGACCACACTCACTCACATGAGTCCATCTGAATCCAGTGGCAAGACAAGTCAAGACAACTAGAGACGAATACAGGTGCAGTGGCTTACCAGGGCACTCGACATGCCTTGCCGTAATCATTATGTGCCACAACGCTTTGCAGATAAACGCCGTCTTGCCCATTGAACCATAAATGTTCACATAATTCCAGCATATAAACACCCATGGGTGGTAGTTATTAGGCCGTTTTTAATGCACAATGTAACAAACTAATGTTAAGACGGCCAGGTACCAATACTTCTGTGTTGTTTGTCCATCAAGAATGATGATGACCATTCATTTCATCCAGTGGGGTTGAAAGTATGGAGCCGTGGGTTCTAAGATGGCTGATAAGGCCGATTTTGGCTCGAAATGTTCCTTGACAATGTGGACAAAGAATGCTTGACGTTTCTGGAGGAGGATTTCCTGCAGTGGTTTTTCTGCCCTGCCTTTTCTTTACAGCTCTTGCAGTCCTGGTTGCCTCACACATGACTGCACCTTTGTGTAATGATGCACGCCACGAATTTCGGTCTCTGGCTGCAGTCTCCCAGGTGTCATGATGAATTCCAAAAGCATTCAGAGAGATTTTCAGAGTGTCTTTAAAGCGTTTCCTCTGGCCACCTTGGGAACGTTTACCACAACGCAGTTCGCTGTAAAAATTCGTTTAGGGAGCCTGTCATCTGGCATGCGAGTTAAGTGACAAGCCCAACGAATCTGATTCTTCATCAGTAGAGTGTGGATACTGGGCATGGACGCTCTTTCTAGGACTTCAGTGTCTGGGATATTGTTTTGCCATTTAATCTTCAGTAGCTTCCTTAGGCAGACTGTGTGGAAGTGGTTTAATTTCCTAGCGTGTCGCCGATAAACAGTCCAGGTTTCACAAGCATATAGCAGTGTGGATAATACAACTGCTTTGTAGACTTTTAGCTTTGTTTGCAGGCTTATTCCAGTTCTGTCCCATACATTCTTGTACAGTCTGCCAAAGGCCGCACTGGCCTTGGAGATTCTTGCGTTCACTTCGTCATCAATTGTGGCAGCTTGTGACACAGTGCTGCCAAGATAGGTGAATTTGCCCACAACGCTTAGTCTATGACCATTCACTTTGATATTCGGCACAGTGTGATTATTCCCTGGAGCTGGCTGGTATAACTACAGTCTTCTCCAAGTTGTTATTGAGCCCAAAGTTGGCACAGGCATGTGAGAAAGCTGAAACATTATGTTGCATGTCCGCCTCTGAGTTGGCGTAAAGAGCGCAATCATCAGCAAACAGGAGCTCTCTGACGGTGTCGCTGTTAATTTTGGTTTTAGCTTTCAGCCTTCTGAGATTGAATAACTTTCCATTCATACGGTAGTTGATGTCTATTCCAATGTCGTCGTCCTCGAGGGCATTCATCAACATGGCTGAAAACATGAGGCTGAATAGTGTTGGTGCCAGGACACTTCATTGCTTCACTCCATTGGTGACAGGAAAGGGTTCAGACAGTTAACCATTTTCCTGTACTCTTGCTTGCATACCATCATGAAATAGCCGCACTATTTGGACAAACTTTTGTGGACAGCCATATTTTGCCATGATCTTCCACAGTCCTTCTCTGCTGACTGTAAAAAAAGCCTTGGTAAGGTCAATGAAAGTGGAGAACATTTCGCAGTTCTGTTCCTGACATTTCTCTTGCAGCTGCCTTGCAGCGAAAATCATGTCAACAGTTCCACGTTCTTTTCTGAAGCCACATTACTCTCAGGAAGAAGACCTTGATCGAGATGGGCCGGGAGGCGATTGAGAAGAATTCTGGCGAGTATCTTCCCTGCAATTGAAAGCAAGGAGATGCCTCGGTGGTTGTCACATGATTGACGGTTTCCTTTATGTTTGTAAAGGTGGACTATTGACACGTCCTTGAAATCTTGTGGCATGGTCTCGTTCACCCATATGTTTGTAAAGACTTGGTGAAGCCGCTCTGTTAGGACCGGCCCACCTGCCTTGTATATCTCTGCTGGGATGGAGTCAGGTCCAGGTGCCTTGCCACTGGAGAGTTGCTGGATGGCTTTGTTTACTTCCACTATGGTTGGCAGGTCATCAAGTGTCTCATTGGTGGGAACTTGAGGAAGGCAGTTTATGGTTTCATCATCGAAGAAGGAAGTTGCATTTAAGATGTTGCTGAAGTGCTCTGCCCAGCGTTGACGGATTTCTTTCTTATCGGTGACCAATGTTCCCCCATCTGCACTGAGGAGGGGAGCTATGACTGGTGATGTAGAACCATAGACCACTTTCAGTGAGTCGTAGAAGTTTTTCATATCATGTCTGTCAGCAAGGCCTTGAATTTCATCAGGTTTGCTGCTCAGCCAGGAGTCCCGCATGTGCCGAAGTTTCTGCTGCACTACTCTCTGAATGTTCTTGAAGGCATCTTTTTTTTATGTTGACTTCGGGTCATTCAAATGTGCCTTGAGGAGAAGATGTTTCTCGGCCAGCAATTGGTTGATGTCTTCGGAATTTTCATCAAACCAATCTTTATGCTTTCGGGGGGCTGGACCCAGGATTTCCATAGCAGTGTCGTAAATAATGTCCTTTAGGGCTCTCCACTCTGTTTCTGTATCCTGTTTAGCAGCAGCATTGGGCTTGAGGCGGTCTTCCAGCATATTTTCAAACGACTGCTGCATTTCCTTGCTGTTTAGGCGGGTGACATTTAGTTGTTTTTTTTTTTTGCATTTTTACCCCTTGAGGACGCCGTGGTGGTCTTATCTGAATGTTTATTTTCGAGACAATGAGACGATAGTCTGTCCAACATTCGGCACCACACATGGATTTTGTTACCCGAACGTCTTGTTTGTCACTTCTCCTGTCGATGACATAGTCAATGAGGTGCCAGTGTTTCGAGCGAGGGTGTTCTTCACATGTCTGAAGGAGGAGGAGTCCATTGCTGTTACAATTTCCGACTCCGTGTTTTCCAATAATGCCACTCCAAGAGGTGGTGTCCCTGCCTACTCTGGCATTGAAATCCCCAAGAAGTATAAGTTTGTATCCTTTGGGAACAGATGTTAATACATTGTGCAGGTGTCCTCATAGAACTTGCTCATGACATCATCTTCGCTGGTCATAGTTGGTGCGTAGACACCCACAATGGTTGCATGCTTCCTTCCATTCAGCAGGGGCAACTTAATGGTCATGAGCCTGTCGTTTATAGCCTTTGGAAATCCAGCTAATTTGCAGACCAGGGCCGACTTAATGGCAAATCCCACACCGGATTGGCTTCTTTCCTCGCTTTTCCTTCCACTCCAGAAAAATGTGTAGCCGGCACCTATTTCACAGATTTGGCCTTCTTCTGCAAGTCGTGTCTCGCTCAAGGCTGCAATGTCGATGTTGTACCTGCCCAGCTCTCTCCCAATCAGTGCTGTTCGTCTCTCTGGACCCGACGCGCCGTCTCTGTCAAGTAGGGTGCGTACATTCCAAGTTCCAATTGTTAAGGGAATATGGTTTCCTCTTTTAGCTTTACTTGTTTTATCTTTGTTTGTATGTCGACCGCAGTTAGGGTACCCACCAACCGCGGCTAGCTGGTTAGGTAGTGATGAAGCAGACAATGTTTAGGGCACCTTTTCTAGCCCCTTCCTCATGCTATGGAGGTGAGCAGTGTGTCCCTATACAGGGCTGCTCAGTCGCTCAGGGGACTGCCGAATCCCACTGCTGCTCCGGTCAGTAGAAGACGACCATATGGTCTGAGCCGCCTGTGTGCAGGTCTGCAACTACGGCTGCCAGCGTACCCACGCCTGCCGCCTCGCCGCTCGCCCATCGCCACAGGGCTTGAAGGTGATATATGACGTTGGATGAAGAATGACTTGCGCGATTACTTGGATTAAAGTGAGGAAGAGTTGCGCAATTCGTCGACCTCACTCTCTCGCCTGAGTCCATCTGAGTCCAGTGGCAAGACAAGTCGAGACGACTGGAGACGAATACAGGTGCAGTGGATGACCAGGGCGCTCTACGTGCCTTGCCGTGCTCATTACGTTCCACAACGCTTTGCAGGTAAACGCCGTCTTGTCCGTTGAATCAGGAATGATTTCTTCCGCGCAGTCTGCCCAATCCTGTCTTCACATGCTGGGTAGGCATACCCTTGTTTACCGCTTGGTTTGACACCAAATCGGCTACCCACGCCTGGTTTAGCCAGCCTCTCACAGCTGTTGCCCGGGGGGGGGGGGGTGGCCGCTGTCACATGCTGACAGCTACTAGGAGCCACAGGCGCGAGCTGGGTGTCAGGCTTGGACCAGTGGGGGATGGGTCCTGAAAAGGACATAGTACATAGGACATAGGACATAGGACATAGGACAAAGGACAATACTACTGTATGTGCATACAGAAAGACTCCCATCATTACTTGCACTAAATAATTAAAGCATTACAGGAAACAAAGAAGCTCTACCATGCAGTAACTTAGTATTGGGTGTTAAATGAAACCGCTTACCTCAAAACCCCAATCATTGTCATTACTGTCATTACTGTCATTACTGTCATTACTATCATTGCTATCATCTCTCTTTTCTGGCCTTGGTCCACCAGAAGGTCGGGGTCCATCAGAGGGTCGGGGTCCACCGGAGGGTCGGGGTCCACCAGAGGGCCGGGGTCTGCGTCCTCTTGGGGGTCCCTGAAAAGATGTCAGGTCTTAAATGAAGGCACATGCACACGCGATTGAGAGGACATCAAATATCAGTGTACAATTGGGAGGTGACCAGGCTAGATTTCAACAGTTTGACAAACAGACATAGGACAAGCAGACAGACATAGTGATAAGCAGACAGGCATACAGTCATATTGGCAAGCAGACAGACATAAATACATCGAGACAAGTAGACAGATATATGGACAAGCAGAGGGACATACACAGCGACAAGAAGGCAGACGTAGGGACAAGCAGTCAGGCGGACATACATAGTGACAGACAGACATATAAACATAGAGATAAGTAGACAGATATATGGACAAGAAGACAGACATAGTGACAAAGCAGATATATAGACATACATTAGGGACAAGCAGACAGACAGTCATAGTGACAAAGAGACATATAAACATAGGGACAAGAAGACAGATACAAGGCCAAGAAGACAGACATAATGACAAGCAAACAGACAGTCAGACAGACAGACATAATGACAGACAGACATATAAACATAGGGACACGCAAACAGGTATAGAGAAAAGAAGAAAGACAGACAGACGTAGTGACAAGCAGATAGACAGACATAGGGGCAGACAGGCAAAGATAGGGAAAGACAGATAAAGGGACAAAGAGACAGACAGACAAACATAGGTACAGAGAGACAGACATAGAGAGAGAGAGAGACAGACAGACAGAGATAGGGACAGACAAGCAGACATAGGAACAGAGAGATAAACATAGGGACAGACAGACAGACAGACAGACAGACAGACAGACAGACAGAAAGACAGACAGACAGACAGACATAGGAAGAGGTAGACAGACATATAGACAGTCATAATGACGGACAGACAGTACAACAACAATGAAGGCATTGAGTTTGTTAGTTAGTTGCATATTCTTTACAGGACACCGCAGTCAACCCCAGCATTGTTTGGCTGTTCGTGATCTCTTAGCAAGTTTACGTCCAGTAGTTTTCCATTGCGTTGTGAACGACCGGCACTCATACCATTTTATAAAAAACAAACATGATGCGGTCTGCTTCCAAATCGTGTGTTGTAAAGTGCTTTCTTAGTAGTTATTGATACATGTTTGTTCTTTAGTATTGGTGCCATTTGTCCAATGAGTTGGTTTGCCTTATTGCATCTATTTTCGATCTCGTCTTGTGATCTGCCAAGTGATAATATTATACTTCCTAGGTACTTGAAACTCTTTACTTGTTTCAAGGGATGTTCGTTTAGATGAATTGTTGTTGTTTTTTCTTCTTTAGTTATAGTCATTACCTCTCTTTTGCGTGTGCTAATTGTGATGTTATGTTCCCTACATATTTCGTTTAGACTATTCATGTGATCTTGTAATTCAGCTTCTGATTTTGCTATTAGTGCCTGGTCGTCCGCAAACAGGAGTTCTCTAATGGTTAGATATGCAGATGGTTCTTCTTCTGTGTTCTCATCATGCGGTATTCTTGCGGCCTCTGTGTGGCTGGTTTCTTTACATATGTTGTCTATATATGTTGTGAACAAGAGAGGGGACAGGGCACAACCTTGTTGTACTCCAGATCTTATCGTGAAGGGTTCTAAGTGTCCTCGTGTTGCTCTCACTATGCATTTACTGTTGTTGTATAAGCTTCTACATATGTTTGTTAGATGTGTACTTATTCCATGGTGTTTAAGGATTTCCCACAGCTTGTTTCTATCTACTCTATCAAATGCTTTTTCTTCGTCGACAAAGGCTAAGTAGAGTGTTTCATTGAATTCGATTGAATTTTCTATAAGTTGTCTAAGAGCAAAAATGGCATCTGTGCATCCTTTGTTTTTCCTAAATTCAAGTTGTGTTTCGCCTTGCTGGGGTTCTATAGTAGTTTGTAATCTTTTCTCAAGAATTGTACCAAGTATTTTCCCAGTATGACTCAACAGTAAAATGCCTCTGTATTGTGTGCAATCTCTTTTACTGCCTTTGTTTTTCCAAATTTGGATAATTATGGCGTTTCCCCAATCTCGTGATGCTTGTTGGTATACATAAACATGGTTGAATAGTCATATAATTATTACGATTAATTTCATATTGTAAAGTACTTTGAGTAAAACAAATGACACTCACTAGCGCACTATGTCACTAGTTCAGACTATTTCCTGTCTGTCCTCTAAAAGCAGCGGAGAGTTTGAGAAATGCCACCATGGTTTCATAACTCGTTGAAGGAAACATCCTAACTGTATTGTCTCTTGATTTCCCTCTTTATGATTTCCAGTGTTCCATCTAGTTGGAATGTTCTCACATTCCATGCCCCAATGACAAATGCATTGCTTCTTAATTGGCATAAAGCCAGACTCTCATCATTACTTGCACTAAAATAATTAGAGAAATGGTTGTCCTATCATAATTAGAGCATTGTGGAACAAAATAATTAGAGCAAAACATGCGCTAAGTTAATTTTAGCATTAATTGCACTAATTTACTTTAAGCATTATTAGCACTAAAATAATTAAAGCCTTAGTGTTACTTCTTTAAATGTATCATTGCTTGCATTAAATTAATTAGAGTATTACTTGCTTGTACACATATAATGAGAGCATTACAGGCACCAAAGAAGCTCTACTTTACATTAACATAGTATTGAGTGTTGAATGAAACCACTCACATCTACACTAGCTTCGTTACTTTGACTTGGGCTAGTTTCATTACTTGCGCTGACATCTCGGGCCTCTTGACTTCTCTGAAACAGGAAAAAAACGAAAGCAACTTAAGGTACGTAATACTGTGTTTGTATCTACAAATAATCAGATGTATATTAAAATATAATTCTCATCTCATATCATCTCATAATGTCCCTCTTGCACATTGCGGTTTCGGGGTAAAGTAAAAACATCGTGAGAGTGTCCGATTATGGGCTTCATGTATCGATATTCCCATAGACTCTGCTATTCCCTCCGTCCAATGTTTGCGTAGTGGGCCTCTTCCTCTGTTTCTATCTGGTCTGTATGTCATTGCTTGTTGTGTTATGCTGTTAAATGGTAACCTATTTGCATGGCCAAACCATTTGACTTGCTGCTTTCTAATAAAATCTAGTGCTGCTATAACCCCCACTTTAGTCCTGATTTCTTCATTTCTCATCTTAACACTTCTTGATACGTTGAGTATTCTTCTCAGGAATCTCATTTCTGTTGTTGTGATTTTTCCTTTCTATTATTCTGTCATTGTCCAGGTTTGGCATTGGTAGCATAGAGTTGGTAGGAAGATTGTGTTGTAAAGTGCTTTGTTAGTAGTTATTGATACATGTTTGTTCTTTGATATTGATGCCATTTGTCCAATGAGTTGGTTTGCCTTATTGCATCTATTTTCGATCTCGTCTTCTGATCTGCCATTTGATGATATTATACTTCCTAGGTACTTGACACTCTTTACTTGTTTCAAGGGATGTTCGTTTAGGTGAATTGTTGTAGTTTTTTCTTCTTTAGTTATAGTCATTACCTCTGTTTTGCTTGTGCAAATTTTGATGTTATGTTCCCTACATATTTCGTTAGGACTATTCATGTGATCTTGTAATTCAGCTTCTGATTTTGCTATTAGTGCCTGGTTGTCCGCGAACAGGAGTTCTCTAATGGTTAGATTTGCAGATGGTTCTTCTTCTGTGTTCTCGTCATGCGGTATTCTTGCGGCCTCTGTGTGGCTGATTTCTTTACATATGTTGTCTATATATGTTATGAACAAGAGAGGGGACAAGACACAACCTTGTCGTACTCCAGATCTTATCGTGAAGGGTTCTAAGTGTCCTCCCTTTTCTCTCACTATGCATTTACTGTTGTTGTATAAGCTTCTACATATGTTTGTTAGATGTGTACTTACGCCATATTGTTTAAGGATTTCCCACAGCTTGTTTTTATCTACTCTATCAAATGCTTTTTCTTGGTCGACAAAGGCTCAGTAGAGTGTTTCATTGAATTCGATTGAATTTTCTATAAGATGTCTAAGAGCAAAAATGGCGTCTGTGCATCCTTTGTTTTTCCTAAATCCAAGTTGTGTTTCGCCTTGCTGGGGTTCTATAGTAGTTTTTAATATTTTCTTAAGAATTGTACCAAGTATTTTCCCATTATGACTCAAAAGTGAAATGCCTCTGTATTGTGTGCAATCTCTTTTTGCTGCCTTTTTTTTTTCCAAATTTGGATAATTATGGCGTTTCCCCAATCTCGTTATGTCTGTTGTTCTACATAAACATGGTTGAATAGTCATATAATTATTACGATTAATTTCATATTGAGAAGTACTTTGAGTAACACAAATGATGCTCACTAGAGCACTATGTCACTAGTTCAGACTGTTTCCTGTCTGTCCTCTAAAAGCAGCGGAGAGTTTGAGAAATGCCACCATAGTTTCATAACTCGTTGAAGGAAACATCCTAACTGTATTGTCTCTTGATTTCCCTCTTTATGATTTCCAGTGTTCCATCTAGTTGGAATGTTCTCACATTCCATGCCCCAATGACAAATGCATTGCTTCTTAATTGGCATAAAGCCAGACGCTCATTACTTGCACTAAAATAATTAGAGAAATGGTTGTCCTATCATAATTAGAGCATTGTGGAACAAAATAATTAGAGCACAACCTGCGCTAAGTTAATTTTAGCATTACTTGCACTAATTTACTTTAAGCATTATTAGCACTAAAATAATTAAAGCCTTAGTGTTACTTCTTTAAATGTATCATTGCTTGCATTAAATTAATTAGAGTATTACTTGCTTGTACACATA
Source organism: Cepaea hortensis (assembly GCA_963921405.1). NCBI lineage: Eukaryota > Metazoa > Mollusca > Gastropoda > Stylommatophora > Helicidae > Cepaea > Cepaea hortensis. The sequence continues at coordinate 421,901,941 of OY992876.1, forward strand.
TAATGAGAGCATTACAGGCACCAAAGAAGCTCTACTGTACAGTAACATAGTATTGAGTGTTGAATGAAACCACTCACATCTACACTATCTTCGTTACTTTGACTTGGGCTATTTTCATTACTTGCGCTGACATCTCGGGCATCTTGACTTCTCTGAAACAGGAAAAAACGAAAGCAAGTTAAGGTACGTAATACTGTGTTTGTATCTACAAATAATCAGATGTATATTAAAATATAATTCTCATCTCATATCATCTCATAATGTCCCTCTTGCACATTGCGGTTTCGAGGTAAAGTATAAACATCGTGAGAGTGCCCGATTATGGGCTTCATGTATCGATATTCTCATGGACTCTGCTATTCTTTACGTCCAGTGTTTGCGTAGCGGGCCTCTTCCTCTGGTTCTATCTGGTCTGTATGTCATTGCTTGTTGTGGCATGCTGTTGAATGGTAACCTATTTGCATGGAAAAACCATTTAACTTGCTGCTTTCTAATAAAATCTAGTGCTGCTATAACCCCCACTTTTGTCCTGATTTCTTCATTTCTGATCTTATCACTTCTTGATACGTTGAGTATTCTTCTCAGGAATCTCATTTCTGTTGCTGTGATTTTTCCTTTCTATTATTCTGTCATTGTCCAGGTTTGGCATTGGTAGCATAGAGCTGGTAGGAAGATTGTGTTGTAAAGTGCTTTCTTAGTAGTTATTGTTACATGTTTATTCTTTGGTATTGGTGCCATTTGTCCAATGAGTTGGTTTGCCTTATTGCATCTATTTTCGATCTCGTCTTCTGATCTGCCATTTGATGATATTATACTTCCTAGGTACTTGACACTCTTTACTTGTTTCAAGGGATGTTCGTTTAGGTGAATTGTTGTTGTTTTTTCTTCTTTAGTTATAGTCATTACCTCTGTTTTGCTTGTGCTAATTGTGATGTTATGTTCCCTACATATTTCGTTAGGACTATTCATGTGATCTTGTAATTCAGCTTCTGATTTTGCTATTAGTGCCTGGTTGTCCGCGAACAGGAGTTCTCTAATGGTTAGATTTGCAGATGGTTCTTCTTCTGTGTTCTCGTCATGCGGTATTCTTGCGGCCTCTGTGTGGCTGATTTCTTTACATATGTTGTCTATATATGTTATGAACAAGAGAGGGGACAAGACACAACCTTGTCGTACTCCAGATCTTATCGTGAAGGGTTCTAAGTGTCCTCCCTTTTCTCTCACTATGCATTTACTGTTGTTGTATAAGCTTCTACATATGTTTGTTAGATGTGTACTTACGCCATATTGTTTAAGGATTTCCCACAGCTTGTTTTTATCTACTCTATCAAATGCTTTTTCTTGGTCGACAAAGGCTCAGTAGAGTGTTTCATTGAATTCGATTGAATTTTCTATAAGATGTCTAAGAGCAAAAATGGCGTCTGTGCATCCTTTGTTTTTCCTAAATCCAAGTTGTGTTTCGCCTTGCTGGGGTTCTATAGTAGTTTTTAATATTTTCTTAAGAATTGTACCAAGTATTTTCCCAGTATGACTCAACAGTGAAATGCCTCTGTATCGTGTGCAATCTCTTTTTGCTGCCTTTGTTTTTCCAAATTTGGATAATTATGGCGTTTCCCCAATCTCGTTATGTCTGTTGTTCTACATAAACATGGTTGAATAGTCATATAATTATTACGATTAATTTCATATTGAGAAGTAATTTGAGTAACACAAATGATGCTCACTAGAGCACTATGTCACTAGTTCAGACTGTTTCCTGTCTGTCCTCTAAAAGCAGCGGAGAGTTTGAGAAATGCCACCATGGTTTCATAACTCGTTGAAGGAAACATCCTAACTGTATTGTCTCTTGATTTCCCTCTTTATGATTTCCAGTGTTCCATCTAGTTGGAATGTTCTCACATTCCATGCCCCAATGACAAATGCATTGCTTCTTAATTGGCATAAAGCCAGGCTCTCATTACTTGCACTAAAATAATTAGAGAAATGGTTGTCCTATCATAATTAGAGCATTGTGGAACAAAATAATTAGAGCACAACCTGCGCTAAGTTAATTTTAGCATTACTTGCACTAATTTACTTTAAGCATTATTAGCACTAAAATAATTAAAGCCTTAGTGTTACTTCTTTAAATGTATCATTGCTTGCATTAAATTAATTAGAGTATTATTTGCTTGTACACATATAATGAGAGCATTACAGGCACCAAAGAAGCTCTACTGTACAGTAACATAGTATTGAGTGTTGAATGAAACCACTCACATCTACACTATCTTCGTTACTTTGACTTGGGCTATTTTCATTACTTGCGCTGACATCTCGGGCATCTTGACTTCTCTGAAACAGGAAAAAACGAAAGCAAGTTAAGGTACGTAATACTGTGTTTGTATCTACAAATAATCAGATGTATATTAAAATATAATTCTCATCTCATATCATCTCATAATGTCCCTCTTGCACATTGCGGTTTCGAGGTAAAGTATAAACATCGTGAGAGTGTCCGATTATGGGCTACATGTATCGATATTCTCATGGACTCTGCTATTCTATACGTCCAGTGTTTGCGTAGTGGGCCTCTTCCTCTGGTTCTATCTTGTCTGTATGTCATTGCTTGTTGTGGTATGCTGTTGAATGGTAAACTATTTGCATGGCCAAACCATTTGACTTGCTGCTTTCTAATAAAATCTAGTGCTGCTATAACCCCCACTTTAGTCCTGATTTCTTCATTTCTGATCTTATCACTTCTTGATACGTTGAGTATTCTTCTCAGGAATCTCATTTCTGTTGCTGTGATTTTTCCTTTCTATTATTCTGTCATTGTCCAGGTTTGGCATTGGTAGCATAGAGCTGGTAGGAAGATTGTGTTGTAAAGTGCTTTCTTAGTAGTTATTGATACATGTTTGTTCTTTGGTATTGGTGCAATTTGTCCAATGAGTTGGTTTGCCTTATTGCATCTATTTTCGATCTCGTCTTCTGATCTGCCATTTGATGATATTATACTTCCTAGGTACTTGAAACTCTTTACTTGTTTCAAGGGATGTTCGTTTAGGTAAATTGTTGTTGTTTTTTCTTCTTTAGTTATAGTTATTACCTCTGTTTTGCTTGTGCTAATTGTGATGTTATGTTCCCTACATATTTCGTTTACACTATTCATGTGATCTTGTAATTCAGCTTCTGATTTTGCTATTAGTGCCTGGTCGTCCGCGAACAGGAGATCTCTAATGGTTAGATTTGCAGATGGTTCTTCTTCTGTGTTCTCGTCATACGGTATTCTTGCGGCCTCTGTGTGGCTGGTTTCTTTACATATGTTGTCTATATATGTTATGAACAAGAGAGGGGATAGGACACAACCTTGTCGTACTCCAGATCTTATCGTGAAGGGTTCTAAGTGTCCTCCCGTTGCTCTCACTATGCATTTAATGTTGTTGTATAAGCTTCTACATATGTTTGTTAGATGTGTACTTACGCCATATTGTTGAAGGATTTCCCACAGCTTGTTTTTATCTACTCTATCAAATGCTTTTTCTTGGTCGACAAAGGCTCAGTAGAGTGTTTCATTGAAATCGATTGAATTTTCTATAAGATGTCTAAGAGCAAAAATGGCGTCTGTGCATCCTTTGTTTTTCCTAAATCCAAGTTGTGTTTCGCCTTGCTGGGGTTCTATAGTAGTTTTTAATATTTTCTTAAGAATTGTACCAAGTATTTTCCCAGTATGACTCAACAGTGAAATGCCTCTGTATTGTGTGCAATCTCTTTTTGCTGCCTTTGTTTTTCCAAATTTGGATAATTATGGCGTTTCCCCAATCTCGTTATGTCTGTTGTTCTACATAAACATGGTTGAATAGTCATATAATTATTACGATTAATTTCATATTGAGAAGTACTTTGAGTAACACAAATGATGCTCACTAGAGCACTATGTCACTAGTTCAGACTGTTTCCTGTCTGTCCTCTAAAAGCAGCGGAGAGTTTGAGAAATGCCACCATGGTTTCATAACTCGTTGAAGGAAACATCCTAACTGTATTGTCTCTTGATTTCCCTCTTTATGATTTCCAGTGTTCCATCTAGTTGGAATGTTCTCACATTCCATGCCCCAATGACAAATGCATTGCTTCTTAATTGGCATAAAGCCAGACTCTCATTACTTGCACTAAAATAATTAGAGAAATGGTTGTCCTATCATAATTAGAGCATTGTGGAACAAAATAATTAGAGCACAACCTGCGCTAAGTTATTTTAGCATTACTTGCACTAATTTACTTTAAGCATTATTAGCACTAAAATAATTAAAGCCTTAGTGTTACTTCTTTAAATGTATCATTGCTTGCATTAAATTAATTAGAGTATTACTTGCTTGTACACATATAATGAGAGCATTACAGGCACCAAAGAAGCTCTACTGTACAGTAACATAGTATTGAGTGTTGAATGAAACCACTCACATCTACACTATCTTCGTTACTTTGACTTGGGCTATTTTCATTACTTGCGCTGACATCTCGGGCATCTTGACTTCTCTGAAACAGGAAAAAACGAAAGCAAGTTAAGGTACGTAATACTGTGTTTGTATCTACAAATAATCAGATGTATATTAAAATATAATTCTCATCTCATATCATCTCATAATGTCCCTCTTGCACATTGCGGTTTCGAGGTAAAGTATAAACATCGTGAGAGTGCCCGATTATGGTCTTCATGTATCGATATTCTCATGGACTCTGCTATTCTTTACGTCCAGTGTTTGCGTAGCGGGCCTCTTCCTCTGGTTCTATCTGGTCTGTATGTCATTGCTTGTTGTGGCATGCTGTTGAATGGTAACCTATTTGCATGGAAAAACCATTTGACTTGCTGCTTTCTAATAAAGTCTAGTGCTGCTATAACCCCCACTTTTGTCCTGATTTCTTCATTTCTGATCTTATCACTTCTTGATACGTTGAGTATTCTTCTCAGGAATCTCATTTCTGTTGCTGTGATCTTTCCTTTCTATTATTCTGTCATTGTCCAGGTTTGGCATTGGTAGCATAGAGCTGGTAGGAAGATTGTGTTGTAAAGTGCTTTCTTAGTAGTTATTGTTACATGTTTATTCTTTGGTATTGGTGCCATTTGTCCAATGAGTTGGTTTGCCTTATTGCATCTATTTTCGATCTCGTCTTCTGATCTGCCATTTGATGATATTATACTTCCTAGGTACTTGACACTCTTTACTTGTTTCAATGGAAGTTCGTTTAGGTGAATTGTTGTTGTTTTTTTCTTCTTTAGTTATAGTCATTACCTCTGTTTTGCTTGTGCTAATTGTGATGTTATGTTCCTTACATATTTCGTTAGGACTATTCATGTGATCTTGTAATTCAGCTTCTGATTTTGCTATTAGTGCCTGGTTGTCCGCGAACAGGAGTTCTCTAATGGTTAGATTTGCAGATGGTTCTTCTTCTGTGTTCTCGTCATACGGTATTCTTGCGGCCTCTGTGTGGCTGGTTTCTTTACATATGTTGTCTATATATGTTATGAACAAGAGAGGGGATAGGACACAACCTTGTCGTACTCCAGATCTTATCGTGAAGGGTTCTAAGTGTCCTCCCGTTGCTCTCACTATGCATTTAATGTTGTTGTATAAGCTTCTACATATGTTTGTTAGATGTGTACTTACGCCATATTGTTGAAGGATTTCCCACAGCTTGTTTTTATCTACTCTATCAAATGCTTTTTCTTGGTCGACAAAGGCTCAGTAGAGTGTTTCATTGAAATCGATTGAATTTTCTATAAGATGTCTAAGAGCAAAAATGGCGTCTGTGCATCCTTTGTTTTTCCTAAATCCAAGTTGTGTTTCGCCTTGCTGGGGTTCTATAGTAGTTTTTAATATTTTCTTAAGAATTGTACCAAGTATTTTCCCAGTATGACTCAACAGTGAAATGCCTCTGTATTGTGTGCAATCTCTTTTTGCTGCCTTTGTTTTTCCAAATTTGGATAATTATGGCGTTTCCCCAATCTCGTTATGTCTGTTGTTCTACATAAACATGGTTGAATAGTCATATAATTATTACGATTAATTTCATATTGAGAAGTACTTTGAGTAACACAAATGATGCTCACTAGAGCACTATGTCACTAGTTCAGACTGTTTCCTGTCTGTCCTCTAAAAGCAGCGGAGAGTTTGAGAAATGCCACCATGGTTTCATAACTCGTTGAAGGAAACATCCTAACTGTATTGTCTCTTGATTTCCCTCTTTATGATTTCCAGTGTTCCATCTAGTTGGAATGTTCTCACATTCCATGCCCCAATGACAAATGCATTGCTTCTTAATTGGCATAAAGCCAGACTCTCATTACTTGCACTAAAATAATTAGAGAAATGGTTGTCCTATCATAATTAGAGCATTGTGGAACAAAATAATTAGAGCACAACCTGCGCTAAGTTATTTTAGCATTACTTGCACTAATTTACTTTAAGCATTATTAGCACTAAAATAATTAAAGCCTTAGTGTTACTTCTTTAAATGTATCATTGCTTGCATTAAATTAATTAGAGTATTACTTGCTTGTACACATATAATGAGAGCATTACAGGCACCAAAGAAGCTCTACTGTACAGTAACATAGTATTGAGTGTTGAATGAAACCACTCACATCTACACTATCTTCGTTACTTTGACTTGGGCTATTTTCATTACTTGCGCTGACATCTCGGGCATCTTGACTTCTCTGAAACAGGAAAAAACGAAAGCAAGTTAAGGTACGTAATACTGTGTTTGTATCTACAAATAATCAGATGTATATTAAAATATAATTCTCATCTCATATCATCTCATAATGTCCCTCTTGCACATTGCGGTTTCGAGGTAAAGTATAAACATCGTGAGAGTGCCCGATTATGGTCTTCATGTATCGATATTCTCATGGACTCTGCTATTCTTTACGTCCAGTGTTTGCGTAGCGGGCCTCTTCCTCTGGTTCTATCTGGTCTGTATGTCATTGCTTGTTGTGGCATGCTGTTGAATGGTAACCTATTTGCATGGAAAAACCATTTGACTTGCTGCTTTCTAATAAAGTCTAGTGCTGCTATAACCCCCACTTTTGTCCTGATTTCTTCATTTCTGATCTTATCACTTCTTGATACGTTGAGTATTCTTCTCAGGAATCTCATTTCTGTTGCTGTGATTTTTCCTTTCTATTATTCTGTCATTGTCCAGGTTTGGCATTGGTAGCATAGAGCTGGTAGGAAGATTGTGTTGTAAAGTGCTTTCTTAGTAGTTATTGATACATGTTTGTTCTTTGGTATTGGTGCAATTTGTCCAATGAGTTGGTTTGCCTTATTGCATCTATTTTCGATCTCGTCTTCTGATCTGCCATTTGATGATATTATACTTCCTAGGTACTTGAAACTCTTTACTTGTTTCAAGGGATGTTCGTTTAGGTAAATTGTTGTTGTTTTTTCTTCTTTAGTTATAGTTATTACCTCTGTTTTGCTTGTGCTAATTGTGATGTTATGTTCCCTACATATTTCGTTTACACTATTCATGTGATCTTGTAATTCAGCTTCTGATTTTGCTATTAGTGCCTGGTCGTCCGCGAACAGGAGATCTCTAATGGTTAGATTTGCAGATGGTTCTTCTTCTGTGTTCTCGTCATACGGTATTCTTGCGGCCTCTGTGTGGCTGGTTTCTTTACATATGTTGTCTATATATGTTATGAACAAGAGAGGGGATAGGACACAACCTTGTCGTACTCCAGATCTTATCGTGAAGGGTTCTAAGTGTCCTCCCGTTGCTCTCACTATGCATTTAATGTTGTTGTATAAGCTTCTACATATGTTTGTTAGATGTGTACTTACGCCATATTGTTGAAGGATTTCCCACAGCTTGTTTTTATCTACTCTATCAAATGCTTTTTCTTGGTCGACAAAGGCTCAGTAGAGTGTTTCATTGAAATCGATTGAATTTTCTATAAGATGTCTAAGAGCAAAAATGGCGTCTGTGCATCCTTTGTTTTTCCTAAATCCAAGTTGTGTTTCGCCTTGCTGGGGTTCTATAGTAGTTTTTAATATTTTCTTAAGAATTGTACCAAGTATTTTCCCAGTATGACTCAACAGTGAAATGCCTCTGTATTGTGTGCAATCTCTTTTTGCTGCCTTTGTTTTTCCAAATTTGGATAATTATGGCGTTTCCCCAATCTCGTTATGTCTGTTGTTCTACATAAACATGGTTGAATAGTCATATAATTATTACGATTAATTTCATATTGAGAAGTACTTTGAGTAACACAAATGATGCTCACTAGAGCACTATGTCACTAGTTCAGACTGTTTCCTGTCTGTCCTCTAAAAGCAGCGGAGAGTTTGAGAAATGCCACCATGGTTTCATAACTCGTTGAAGGAAACATCCTAACTGTATTGTCTCTTGATTTCCCTCTTTATGATTTCCAGTGTTCCATCTAGTTGGAATGTTCTCACATTCCATGCCCCAATGACAAATGCATTGCTTCTTAATTGGCATAAAGCCAGACTCTCATTACTTGCACTAAAATAATTAGAGAAATGGTTGTCCTATCATAATTAGAGCATTGTGGAACAAAATAATTAGAGCACAACCTGCGCTAAGTTATTTTAGCATTACTTGCACTAATTTACTTTAAGCATTATTAGCACTAAAATAATTAAAGCCTTAGTGTTACTTCTTTAAATGTATCATTGCTTGCATTAAATTAATTAGAGTATTACTTGCTTGTACACATATAATGAGAGCATTACAGGCACCAAAGAAGCTCTACTGTACAGTAACATAGTATTGAGTGTTGAATGAAACCACTCACATCTACACTATCTTCGTTACTTTGACTTGGGCTATTTTCATTACTTGCGCTGACATCTCGGGCATCTTGACTTCTCTGAAACAGGAAAAAACGAAAGCAAGTTAAGGTACGTAATACTGTGTTTGTATCTACAAATAATCAGATGTATATTAAAATATAATTCTCATCTCATATCATCTCATAATGTCCCTCTTGCACATTGCGGTTTCGAGGTAAAGTATAAACATCGTGAGAGTGCCCGATTATGGTCTTCATGTATCGATATTCTCATGGACTCTGCTATTCTTTACGTCCAGTGTTTGCGTAGCGGGCCTCTTCCTCTGGTTCTATCTGGTCTGTATGTCATTGCTTGTTGTGGCATGCTGTTGAATGGTAACCTATTTGCATGGAAAAACCATTTGACTTGCTGCTTTCTAATAAAGTCTAGTGCTGCTATAACCCCCACTTTTGTCCTGATTTCTTCATTTCTGATCTTATCACTTCTTGATACGTTGAGTATTCTTCTCAGGAATCTCATTTCTGTTGCTGTGATCTTTCCTTTCTATTATTCTGTCATTGTCCAGGTTTGGCATTGGTAGCATAGAGCTGGTAGGAAGATTGTGTTGTAAAGTGCTTTCTTAGTAGTTATTGTTACATGTTTATTCTTTGGTATTGGTGCCATTTGTCCAATGAGTTGGTTTGCCTTATTGCATCTATTTTCGATCTCGTCTTCTGATCTGCCATTTGATGATATTATACTTCCTAGGTACTTGACACTCTTTACTTGTTTCAATGGAAGTTCGTTTAGGTGAATTGTTGTTGTTTTTTTCTTCTTTAGTTATAGTCATTACCTCTGTTTTGCTTGTGCTAATTGTGATGTTATGTTCCTTACATATTTCGTTAGGACTATTCATGTGATCTTGTAATTCAGCTTCTGATTTTGCTATTAGTGCCTGGTTGTCCGCGAACAGGAGTTCTCTAATGGTTAGATTTGCAGATGGTTCTTCTTCTGTGTTCTCGTCATACGGTATTCTTGCGGCCTCTGTGTGGCTGGTTTCTTTACATATGTTGTCTATATATGTTATGAACAAGAGAGGGGATAGGACACAACCTTGTCGTACTCCAGATCTTATCGTGAAGGGTTCTAAGTGTCCTCCCGTTGCTCTCACTATGCATTTAATGTTGTTGTATAAGCTTCTACATATGTTTGTTAGATGTGTACTTACGCCATATTGTTGAAGGATTTCCCACAGCTTGTTTTTATCTACTCTATCAAATGCTTTTTCTTGGTCGACAAAGGCTCAGTAGAGTGTTTCATTGAAATCGATTGAATTTTCTATAAGATGTCTAAGAGCAAAAATGGCGTCTGTGCATCCTTTGTTTTTCCTAAATCCAAGTTGTGTTTCGCCTTGCTGGGGTTCTATAGTAGTTTTTAATATTTTCTTAAGAATTGTACCAAGTATTTTCCCAGTATGACTCAACAGTGAAATGCCTCTGTATTGTGTGCAATCTCTTTTTGCTGCCTTTGTTTTTCCAAATTTGGATAATTATGGCGTTTCCCCAATCTCGTTATGTCTGTTGTTCTACATAAACATGGTTGAATAGTCATATAATTATTACGATTAATTTCATATTGAGAAGTACTTTGAGTAACACAAATGATGCTCACTAGAGCACTATGTCACTAGTTCAGACTGTTTCCTGTCTGTCCTCTAAAAGCAGCGGAGAGTTTGAGAAATGCCACCATGGTTTCATAACTCGTTGAAGGAAACATCCTAACTGTATTGTCTCTTGATTTCCCTCTTTATGATTTCCAGTGTTCCATCTAGTTGGAATGTTCTCACATTCCATGCCCCAATGACAAATGCATTGCTTCTTAATTGGCATAAAGCCAGACTCTCATTACTTGCACTAAAATAATTAGAGAAATGGTTGTCCTATCATAATTAGAGCATTGTGGAACAAAATAATTAGAGCACAACCTGCGCTAAGTTATTTTAGCATTACTTGCACTAATTTACTTTAAGCATTATTAGCACTAAAATAATTAAAGCCTTAGTGTTACTTCTTTAAATGTATCATTGCTTGCATTAAATTAATTAGAGTATTACTTGCTTGTACACATATAATGAGAGCATTACAGGCACCAAAGAAGCTCTACTGTACAGTAACATAGTATTGAGTGTTGAATGAAACCACTCACATCTACACTATCTTCGTTACTTTGACTTGGGCTATTTTCATTACTTGCGCTGACATCTCGGGCATCTTGACTTCTCTGAAACAGGAAAAAACGAAAGCAAGTTAAGGTACGTAATACTGTGTTTGTATCTACAAATAATCAGATGTATATTAAAATATAATTCTCATCTCATATCATCTCATAATGTCCCTCTTGCACATTGCGGTTTCGAGGTAAAGTATAAACATCGTGAGAGTGCCCGATTATGGTCTTCATGTATCGATATTCTCATGGACTCTGCTATTCTTTACGTCCAGTGTTTGCGTAGCGGGCCTCTTCCTCTGGTTCTATCTGGTCTGTATGTCATTGCTTGTTGTGGCATGCTGTTGAATGGTAACCTATTTGCATGGAAAAACCATTTGACTTGCTGCTTTCTAATAAAGTCTAGTGCTGCTATAACCCCCACTTTTGTCCTGATTTCTTCATTTCTGATCTTATCACTTCTTGATACGTTGAGTATTCTTCTCAGGAATCTCATTTCTGTTGCTGTGATCTTTCCTTTCTATTATTCTGTCATTGTCCAGGTTTGGCATTGGTAGCATAGAGCTGGTAGGAAGATTGTGTTGTAAAGTGCTTTCTTAGTAGTTATTGTTACATGTTTATTCTTTGGTATTGGTGCCATTTGTCCAATGAGTTGGTTTGCCTTATTGCATCTATTTTCGATCTCGTCTTCTGATCTGCCATTTGATGATATTATACTTCCTAGGTACTTGACACTCTTTACTTGTTTCAATGGAAGTTCGTTTAGGTGAATTGTTGTTGTTTTTTTCTTCTTTAGTTATAGTCATTACCTCTGTTTTGCTTGTGCTAATTGTGATGTTATGTTCCTTACATATTTCGTTAGGACTATTCATGTGATCTTGTAATTCAGCTTCTGATTTTGCTATTAGTGCCTGGTTGTCCGCGAACAGGAGTTCTCTAATGGTTAGATTTGCAGATGGTTCTTCTTCTGTGTTCTCGTCATGCGGTATTCTTGCGGCCTCTGTGTGGCTGATTTCTTTACATATGTTGTCTATATATGTTATGAACAAGAGAGGGGACAAGACACAACCTTGTCGTACTCCAGATCTTATCGTGAAGGGTTCTAAGTGTCCTCCCTTTTCTCTCACTATGCATTTACTGTTGTTGTATAAGCTTCTACATATGTTTGTTAGATGTGTACTTACGCCATATTGTTTAAGGATTTCCCACAGCTTGTTTTTATCTACTCTATCAAATGCTTTTTCTTGGTCGACAAAGGCTCAGTAGAGTGTTTCATTGAATTCGATTGAATTTTCTATAAGATGTCTAAGAGCAAAAATGGCGTCTGTGCATCCTTTGTTTTTCCTAAATCCAAGTTGTGTTTCGCCTTGCTGGGGTTCTATAGTAGTTTTTAATATTTTCTTAAGAATTGTACCAAGTATTTTCCCAGTATGACTCAACAGTGAAATGCCTCTGTATTGTGTGCAATCTCTTTTTGCTGCCTTTGGTTTTCCAAATTTGGATAATTATGGCGTTTCCCCAATCTCGTTATGTCTGTTGTTCTACATAAACATGGTTGAATAGTCATATAATTATTACGATTAATTTCATATTGAGAAGTACTTTGAGTAACACAAATGATGCTCACTAGAGCACTATGTCACTAGTTCAGACTGTTTCCTGTCTGTCCTCTAAAAGCAGCGGAGAGTTTGAGAAATGCCACCATGGTTTCATAACTCGTTGAAGGAAACATCCTAACTGTATTGTCTCTTGATTTCCCTCTTTATGATTTCCAGTGTTCCATCTAGTTGGAATGTTCTCACATTCCATGCCCCAATGACAAATGCATTGCTTCTTAATTGGCATAAAGCCAGGCTCTCATTACTTGCACTAAAATAATTAGAGAAATGGTTGTCCTATCATAATTAGAGCATTGTGGAACAAAATAATTAGAGCACAACCTGCGCTAAGTTAATTTTAGCATTACTTGCACTAATTTACTTTAAGCATTATTAGCACTAAAATAATTAAAGCCTTAGTGTTACTTCTTTAAATGTATCATTGCTTGCATTAAATTAATTAGAGTATTATTTGCTTGTACACATATAATGAGAGCATTACAGGCACCAAAGAAGCTCTACTGTACAGTAACATAGTATTGAGTGTTGAATGAAACCACTCACATCTACACTATCTTCGTTACTTTGACTTGGGCTATTTTCATTACTTGCGCTGACATCTCGGGCATCTTGACTTCTCTGAAACAGGAAAAAACGAAAGCAAGTTAAGGTACGTAATACTGTGTTTGTATCTACAAATAATCAGATGTATATTAAAATATAATTCTCATCTCATATCATCTCATAATGTCCCTCTTGCACATTGCGGTTTCGAGGTAAAGTATAAACATCGTGAGAGTGTCCGATTATGGGCTACATGTATCGATATTCTCATGGACTCTGCTATTCTATACGTCCAGTGTTTGCGTAGTGGGCCTCTTCCTCTGGTTCTATCTGGTCTGTATGTCATTGCTTGTTGTGGTATGCTGTTGAATGGTAAACTATTTGCATGGCCAAACCATTTGACTTGCTGCTTTCTAATAAAATCTAGTGCTGCTATAACCCCCACTTTAGTCCTGATTTCTTCATTTCTGATCTTATCACTTCTTGATACGTTGAGTATTCTTCTCAGGAATCTCATTTCTGTTGCTGTGATTTTTCCTTTCTATTATTCTGTCATTGTCCAGGTTTGGCATTGGTAGCATAGAGCTGGTAGGAAGATTGTGTTGTAAAGTGCTTTCTTAGTAGTTATTGATACATGTTTGTTCTTTGGTATTGGTGCAATTTGTCCAATGAGTTGGTTTGCCTTATTGCATCTATTTTCGATCTCGTCTTCTGATCTGCCATTTGATGATATTATACTTCCTAGGTACTTGAAACTCTTTACTTGTTTCAAGGGATGTTCGTTTAGGTAAATTGTTGTTGTTTTTTCTTCTTTAGTTATAGTTATTACCTCTGTTTTGCTTGTGCTAATTGTGATGTTATGTTCCCTAAATATTTCGTTTACACTATTCATGTGATCTTGTAATTCAGCTTCTGATTTTGCTATTAGTGCCTGGTCGTCCGCGAACAGGAGATCTCTAATGGTTAGATTTGCAGATGGTTCTTCTTCTGTGTTCTCGTCATACGGTATTCTTGCGGCCTCTGTGTGGCTGGTTTCTTTACATATGTTGTCTATATATGTTATGAACAAGAGAGGGGATAGGACACAACCTTGTCGTACTCCAGATCTTATCGTGAAGGGTTCTAAGTGTCCTCCCGTTGCTCTCACTATGCATTTACTGTTGTTGTATAAGCTTCTACATATGTTTGTTAGATGTGTACTTACTCCATATTGTTTAAGGATTTCCCACAGCTTGTTTCTATCTACTCTATCAAATGCTTTTTCTTAGTCGACAAAGGCTAAGTAGAGTGTTTCATTGAATTCGATTGCATTTTCTATAAGTTGTCTAAGAGCAAAAATGGCGTCTGTGCATCCTTTGTTTTTCCTAAATCCAAGTCGTGTTTCGCATTGCTGGGGTTCTATAGTAGTTTTTAATCTTTTCTTAAGAATTGTACCAAGTATTTTCCCAGTATGACTCAACAGTGAAATGCCTCTGTATTGTGTGCAATCTCTTTTGCTGCTTTTGTTTTTCCAAATTTGGGTAATTATGGCGTTTCCCCAATCTCGTGATGTCTGTTGTTCTACATAAACATGGTTGAATAGTCATATAATTATTACGATTAATTTCATATTGAGAAGTACTTTGAGTAACACAAATAATGCTCACAAGAGCACTGTGTCACTAGTTTATACTATTTCCTGTCTGTCCTCTAAAAGCAGCGGGGAGTTTGAGAAATGCCACCATGGTTTCATAACTCGTTGATGGACATTTCCTAACTGTATTGTCTCTTGATTTCCCTCTTTATGATTTCCAGTGTTCCATCTAGTTGTAATGTTCTCACATTCCATGCCCCAATGACAAATGCATTGCTTCTTAATTGGCATAAAGCCAGACTCTCATTACTTGCACTAAAATAATTAGAGAAATTGTTGTCCTATCATAATTAGAGCTTTGTGGAACAAAATAATTAGAGCACAACCTGAGCTAAGTTAATTTTAGCATTACTTGCACTAATTTACTTTAAGCATTATTAGCACTAAAATAATTAAAGCCTTAGTGTTACTTCTTTAAATGTATCATAGCTTGCATTAAATTGGTGATAACAAAGGTGATAACAAAGGCCAAGCGGGGTTTGGCTGCGATGCGGGTGATGGCGGCAGCAAACTGTGAGCAGAGCCATCTATGTCTTCTGTACGAGGGGTTGGTCATGTCTGTTTTGGAGTATGCAATGACAATCCTGACTCTCAGCCATAAGCAGATAGAAAGGATGGAAAGGATACAGAATGAAGCTATGCGCATTATTCTTGGATGTACAAGAGACAGCATGCAGGGCGATGCGCTACCTTCTTGGTTTTCCAACCATTGAAGAGAGAATACAAGGTTGCAGGGCACGCGCCTACCTCTGAATTAACGCAAACACACAACATCCACTGCATAGTGAAATTAAGAAGGTGAAGGGCAGCAGGTTAAAAAGAGGACGGTCGTGGATGGGTCAAGCCGAAGACATTCTTCAACAGGTGTGTTCACTTGAGGACTTACAACCTGGCGAGGAGTGGATGCAAGTGCCAACAGACTCCTGCACATCCTTTTCAGTTTGCATCCAACTAGATAGAAAATGCAGACATGAAAATCCGGCTGCTGTTGAGGCTGAAGTACAAGCGTTGATTTTCGAGAATTCGCTAGACGGTGACGCGGTCATCTACACAGATGGGTCTGTCGTCCGACATGTGAGAAGCTCATGGGCCTTTACAGCTCGGGCCGGAGGGAGAATTGTGAAGGAGGACTCTGGTGCTTTCACTGAAACCACAAGTAGCCTGACCATGGAAGTCATGGCAGTAAGTAAAGCAATAACATGGCTCGAGACACAGACATTCACTAGGGCTTGTTTCCTTAGCGACTCAATGAACATGATCAAGAGGATAGAGGAGGGGTCGATCCGAAGAGAATGGTTGCTGCCTTTGGAGCGGTCTTGACTGGCAAAGATTAGTTTCATCTTCGTGCCAGGGCATGCGGGAGTACAAGGAAACGAGCGGGCTGACAAGCTCTCAGGTGAGGCTACTGTAGAGGGCGGACGCGCCATGGACCAGGCTGACATTCTGAATGCTCTACGAGAAGTAAGACTTTTGCGAGAACCAAGTGATGACTGTGAATCTACAACAATGGCCAGACTGCGAGAGCAGCAAATTAAAAGAGGGGTGACCAAACAAGAACACTACGCAGGAAGCCAAAGAAGATTTATAAACCAACACAGAACTGGCGTCGTTAGCCGCTACACGTTGCGGGATTTGCTGAGGAGGGGATCCGAGCACTTATGGACTGAATGGTTTGATGTGCAATGACTATGATCTGTCGACTAACTAACTAACTAACTAACCTCCTGTTAGCCACCAACCAGAGGCTCTAGTTGGTAGTCATTACATACCAATGAGACATCATCAGTACCCATTTCATTGTAACCCAGAATGGTTGCACCTCACACGGTATAGCCCAGCTACACTTCGTCAAGCACTTATAATGTCGCTATACCAACAACCAACACAACCTGGTATTTACTAGCAACTTAGCACAAAGCTACACCGGATCTCGGTACAAGAAAGAGCCTCTCCTAGAACGTTTATCTGCATATTTGGTTACTACTTGATCTAGTAACGTATTAGGTTATAAGCAACTACAAACATTGACTTGTTTTGACTTTATATTAATTGATAGTACTTAGCTGTATAGCTTTTATAATACTTTTCATTGTGTTTTTATTGTGAGTGAGGGGGTCTTCATTGTTCTTCCTTCTGCTTACTGTTTAAC
Source organism: Cepaea hortensis (assembly GCA_963921405.1). NCBI lineage: Eukaryota > Metazoa > Mollusca > Gastropoda > Stylommatophora > Helicidae > Cepaea > Cepaea hortensis. Next base: position 421,918,891 of record OY992876.1, read on the forward strand.
GTTTTATTTCCCTTGTGGGATACTCCGCATTAAACAGAGACATTGACTTGTATAGTCATTTAGTAATTATTTTGGATAACAGTTGGTTACTTAGCTTGTGAAGTAGTTTTTTCAGGTTAATTATTTGTTGTATGTGCTTTAATTCGTTTTGTTCCGTGTTTGCATTATATTCGTTGGTCTAATTAGTTATATCGTTATAATATTGTCCTTTACATATTATTACTGATATTTTGTATGTTAATGAAATTGTGATTTTTTATGATCTTGTATTTTTGCTTAACTTTGACTAATTTACACTTTCTTCGTGGATGAAATGTCTGAGAAGTGGCAACACTGGCTCAATAAGTCAGGAATACGCCTTGTATAACAGTAAGGGATTTAGGTTAGTAGTTAGAGAGTTAATGAATGCTGCGCATTCATTAACTAATGGGGAAATAAAGTTAGTGAACGCGTGAGCACGAATGGGTTTAGGTATTCAGGGGTTGCTCACACGTCACTTGGGATTCGGCCATGAGAAGAACAACAAAGATGTCTGTATTTACATCAGCGGCATGAAAATGTAATTGATGACTCAAATAAACCTTTTATACACTACAACGCGGAGTTTGTCATCAATATTGATGTCAGCCACTAACGATTCACAGCCAGGCCATGTTCACACTGTGATATGACCTGATTTGGTGCCGTGACCAGGATTTCGGAATCGTGCTGTCGCGGCCACCACTGATCACAGAGGTCCTCATAAAATAAATCAAATTGGAATATAGAAGTCAACAGAAGTCATGGAAGGTTGTATTGAAGTACTGCACTCTGGAGGAACAACTTATGTCGTATTTTCAAGTCTTTGTGATGGGGTTGATGGTTGTTAAAACCGCCACACAACACATAATGTTCCGAGTGGTGAAACAGAGCAGCCATCGTCAATCTTGAATCCTGTGTTGACCTGCTCGTTCTTTTCGAAACGTATGGATGTTCCAGATATGCTGCCGTGAAATCTGGTCTTGCTGGAACTGTCGATTTAACCGTTATCGTCTGAAGTACATTGAAGGTGACCTTGGTAGTCTGAAGATAAAGTCCGGAGTTGTTGGTCAACGCTTATAGTGAGCCGGCTCAATCAATCAATCAATCAATCAATCAATTAATCAATCAATCAATCAATCAATCAATCAATTGATTATTGTCTCGATCGTTGTCATTTCAAATCCAGACGAGCACAATCAGCGGCATGAAGACGACTAGAAGGGCCATTTTTCGGTGAAAGTAAGTCAGAAGGCACCGACTTCGATTGAAGTGAGGAATCCAGAGGCTCTTCCTTTTCTTTTCCTGCGAGAGAAGAAGACAACCTTCAATTTTGTCGATTGGGCGTTACTCCTTCAATTTTGTCGATTGGGCGTCATACTCCTTCAATTTTGTCGATTGGGCGTCATACTCCTTCAATATTTGTCGATTGGGCGTCATACTCCTTCAATTTTGTCGATTGGGCGTCATACTCCTTCAATTTTGTCGATTGGGCGTCATACTCCTTCAATTTTTTCGATTGGACGACAACCATACTCTGCGAGACGCTGGAATTGTTCTAGAATTTTTACAACGGCAGATCATCAGTTTTGAATAAGAAAAACGATTGGACAAACGACAGGACTATAAGTATAGCAGGTATTGTTAAATTTTAGATTAAGATGTCCAACTGCTTGATTTAGGACATATTAATATATTAGATTGTTTGGTACTGCTGTATTTTCCATTTAAGATTTTTTTAGAATGGAAACCCAAGATCTTTCACAAGTACTTAGTGGAGTTGGTGGGGCAATATCAAAGTTGGACTCGGTGTTAAGACAACAAAGTGTAGTCAGTGATGTCGAGAGGTTTAATGGACAAGCGAGTCAATTTAAGAAATAGATTGTATCCATTGAGAAACATGCTTATCTAGTGAACGCTGCAGATGAGGATAAAAAGAATTTGGCTTATAGAACTAGTGCAAGTCCTGTTTCTGATCATATAAGAAGAAAGCTAGAAGCTGGAGGAGGTGAAACCTGGGAACAATTCAAAGACGACCTAGCTCAAAAATATGCAGAGATTACTGACCCTCAACACGAATTCTCAGTGTTGCGACAGACGAGACAAAATACTACAGAAAGTGTGCAGCTATACAGTGATAGGTTGATCAATTTAGCCGAAGAGTCATTTTTGGGTCAGAATGTCTGAGCTGAGGAAGTGGAACGGATGTTGGTGGGGATTTTTGTTGATGGGATTAGGTCAGATGGACTGAAATTTAAATTAATGAGAGAGAATCCTGCAAGGTTGTCACAAGCTGTAGATATAGCTATACAAGAGGAAAGCTTGAGAAGAGGGTTTAGATTGAGGGTAGGACGAGAGTTAGGTAGTAGTTCAGAGGATAGAATTGAAGAACCAATGGAAATAGGACAGTATAGATATGGATGGAGAAGAAGAAGGGGAGAAATACAGATGTTACAAAGAAACAGTAACGTATATACGTACAGGAGTTTAACATAGGTGATAGAGTTTATTACAAAAAACATAGGAAAAACTCTAAGTTTGATGCTCATTGGGTCCCGGGATATTATATTTTAGATAAAAAGGGTCCAGTATCATATACTATAACAAATCAAATTACAGGGCATGTTGCACGTTCACATGTAGAGCACTTAAGACGGGATAATGAGGAAAAAGATGCAGAGGATAATAATAATAATTATTATTCAGAAGAATTATTTTCAGATGGACAGATTATCAGACAAACGGAATATCCGATACCTATAGATAATGGGAGAGAATTGGTACAAAAACAAATAATAACAGCATCTACTACTGGTGAACAAGAAGAAACAATACCAAAAACGATCGTGACAGAGGAAAACAACACGTATGACGGTTATAATAGTGAAGAATCGGTCCAAGAAAAAATAGACGCTCCATTTATGAATACTAGACATGCAGTAAAAAGAAAGTTAGATAGACAGAAAGAAAGAGAAATTAAGAGGCAAAGAAAATTTAGAGAAAATTCCTCAAGTGATGAAGATATACCACTATTTGAAAGATCATTAAGACATCAAGGTAGAAAGATTAGATTGGATTTAGAAAGGAAAAGATTAACAGTTGCTAGTAATGGGTATACAGACGCAGAACAAGAGATGGATGAAGAGTCAGAAACTGATGAGGATGCTGCAATGAAAGAAGATATTTCTCCTCGGGAAGATGACGACATTGATGTAGAGATTACACTTATAGAAAAAAAATTTGGAGTTATTAAGAAAATGGAGAAGTGATGAATAGCTTGGTAGAATAGTCTGCAGATTGCAGATAGAAGAAGAAGTGGGACACGGTAATTGTGAATTTCAAATGAAGAAGGTTAGCAAATAACTTAATCAAGAGTTGTTGAGAGTTGTCGTGATGAGTAGACATAATATTGTATTAAGTTAGGAGTGATTGATATATGCTTTATTATCATTTTGATTTTTAAGTTTGAAGTGTTGAGTTTTTCTTAGACGGAAAATGATTGATTAGTAGTCATAATATATTATGGTGTATGTATATATATGATTTTTCATTTCATCACATATGTTTATTTTGAATAATGTGTGGGGATAAAAATGATGTCAAAGAATGAGGGGGTTGATATTGTTTGCTCTATTGTTTTGACTTCAGTTGTTCTTTATAAAATGTGATGATATGTTACCTTAGCTGTTTATTTTTACAAAACTTTGGTTTTATTTTTTTGAGTTACCCTGGGTGTGTTTAAAATAATTTTTAGGTTGACGTTCAGTTATGGGGAAAAATGAAGAGTTGTTTTTGGGAGCTTGCAGAAAATATGAAAAATGGAGTAAGCGCCATGCTTCGTTTTACGAATTTTGTGACTTGAAGTTGAGTTGCTTAACGTGTATAACGTTTATAAATAGAAATTGAGGGTGAAACATGATTGAGTTAAGGGGGAAGTTGTGGTGATTAGCGAAGTAACTCAGTATGTAGTAGAGAAAGTAATAGAGGAGTATATTTAAAAGTGGCTGGGGTTGTCAGCAACAATTGATAAATACATGGGGGTTGGAAAGAGTTAAACCGTTAAAAATGGTTTGGGGGATTGAATTAGGGACTACATTAGACGGTTCGTAATGTAAATACATGGATTGAAAGCCATGGATGAGGGGAATGACGGGCGATACTGGGTAAATGGGGGTTGAAATAGGAGCTGGGTTGAACAGCGTTTAATGGGAGAATATGGGGGGAATGCCAGGTTGAATTTTGGCATTTAAATAAGTGGACTCTGGAGGTTTGGAAGGAATGGTTGAACTTGACGAGGTGAATAATACAAAAGGTTGTAGTTTTGGATTAACATAACTTTTTGATAACAAAAATTATTATTGACGGCAATGAAGATAAATTTTGAAAACTTTATTTTATAAAGTTTTGAGAATGCATGGGAAGAGAAATGTGATTACTTCTTACTATTTTCTTACTTTCTAATTTTCTTCGGTGCGCACCAAACCAATCTAAACTAATTTTTTTTCTGTCTATCCTGGAATAGTGAGAATGTGATTAAGTGAGAAAAAGATAAGGAAAATATCTTCAATTTTTGTCAATCATAATTTAGATGAACACTTTAAAAGCGGTTCGCTTGTAGAGAGTTTTGTAGAGAGTTTTGTAGAGAGTTTTGTAGAGAGTTTATAGTAGGGTTTTGTATTACTGACATTGTATAAAGTATGTCTCTGCTTAGCGTTTGGCTATGATGAGATAGGAGGATGAGATTTGAATTATGAAATATATGTTGAGGGATTGTTGGGCAGATGTGGTATAGAAGAAGAAATATTTCAGTATTGAGTTAAGTGTTTAAGGGTTGGAGCTGAGACTTTTCCAGAGAAAAAGTCTTTTTGAAGAAGGGGAGGTATTTAACAGTAAGGGATTTAGGTTAGTAGTTAGAGAGTTAATGAATGCTGCGCATTCATTAACTAATGGGGAAATAAAGTTAGTGAACGCGTGAGCACGAATGGGTTTAGGTATCCAGGGGTTGCTCACGCGTCACTTGGGATTCGGCCATGAGAAGAACAACAAAGATGTCTGTATTTACATCAGCGGCATGAAAATGTAATTGATGACTCAAATAAACCTTTTATACACTACAACGCAGAGTTTGTCATCTATATTGATGTCAGCCACTAACGATTCACAGCCAGGCCATGTTCACACTGTGATACTTGGACACTTAAACATTTGCAGCTTATTTAACAAGCTACCAGAGTTATCTTCTATTCTTAATCAAAATTGTCATTTATTCGGCCTTAATGAAAGTAGACTTAATGATAACATTTCAGATGAGGACATCTCTATTAAAGGGTACAAAGTATTTAGAAAAGATCCCTGTAGGAAACAAGAGACAGGCATAGTAACCTATGTTTCTAATTTACTAAATGCTCACCGTAGGCTAGACTTTGAAACTTGCGAAATAGAATGTATTTGGTTAGAGCTAAAACTTCAAAACCGCACACCCCTGATAATTGGCTACCTCTATCGAAATCCCAGTGCTGGACACGTCTGGTACGAAAACTTCACTACCATGATGGATGTGGTTTTCGCTTCCGGGAAGGAAATTATACTACTCGGAGACTTTAACATTGACACCAACAAATCCAACATAATATGGGGAAATATAATTGCATCATACAATTTCCAACAAATAGTACAACAGGCTACTAGAGTCACAAAGTCATCTTCAACAGTCATAGATCACATTTATGTAACTTGCTCAGACAACATCATAGAATGCGCTGTACCCAATTGTGCAATGAGCGATCACTACCCAATATGCTGCACGTGGTCTAAACAAGGAATTAAAACTCCTAAACATAAACACATAAGTGTAAAATATAGAAGTTACAAACATTTCAACCAAAACGCATTTTTACAGGACTTGCTCAGTTCACCTCTAGACAATGTTTATCAGCTTCCTGACCCGGATGATCCTCTGGAATTCTGGATGAAAACATTTATTGATGTTTTTGATAGACATGTGCCAATCAAGGAAGTTCGAGTAAAACACCACGTCAAGCCACCTTGGATCACCCAGGAAATACTTGAAATTATGAGAGACAGAGATAAAGCACATAAAAAGCGGGATCTCAGCGCATACCGTACTCTTAGAAACAAAGTTCAATATACCATACGACGGGAAAAGAAAAATTACATTAAGAACTTAGTAATGGATAAAACAAATAGTAAGGATATATGGAAGGCAATTAACACCTTGACAAACAAGTATAGCTTCCGAAATTCTTTACCATCAAATCATATTACATGCGACCAATTCAGTAATTTTTTTTTTAACTGACATAGACCAGTTGAAGGCTTCAATACCTAATTCTCCTTGCAACTTATCTTTACTGTCATCATTTTGCGAGAATAGATGCTCCCGCGATATTCTTTCCGATATACCGCTAATGACAATCACTGAAGTATTCACCTACCTCAGTAACCTAAAAAACACAACCTCATCTGGGTTAGATGGAATCAGCAACCGGATTCTCCGTTGTGCTGCGCCAGTGATGTGTACATCACTAACCTATGTGTGGGACGCAGAGGTGTTTCCAAGGCACCAGGGCTGAGTTATATACTGGCCAAGACCTATTGACACGTCCTCGTCGAGCGTCCTGGGCAACAGGTCCCTTCGGGGTCCTAGCTAAAGTCAATAGGATCGCCGATTCCTCCGAAGTCGGAGAGTGTCTGCCTGTACGGCGAGGAACCACCAGTCTGCACACCAATAAGCCAGACATGGGACAACGGATACTCACGCAAACCTCAGGTCCTGTATGACATCACACTGATGTTGGACAACAGGATGCCTTCATCCGACATACAGGACCTCGCGTTGGAGCTCAAGCCAACGAACACAAGCAAGCAAGCAACTAACCTATGTATATAATCAGTGTCTCACCAAAGGCCACTTTCCATCAGCTCTCAAAATCGCTAAAGTGTACCCTCTTCTTAAATCTGGTTCATTGGACAATGGTCTCCCGAACAATTACAGACCCATTTCTTTACTATCATCACTATCTAAGCCACTAGAAAAACACATCCATAAAGTAACATTACAGTATTTAGTTCGCAACAAGCTTATTGTTGACAGCCAATCAGGATTTCGACCAAAATATTCTTGCCATACGGCCCTAACAAACCTGATAGAAAATTGGCACCAGAATATAAACAACAACAGTCTATGTGGAACTGTGTTTATTGATTTCAAGAAAGCATTTGATATGTTAGACCATGTTATTTTAATTAAAAAACTTGAGACAATGAAAATTGGCCCTAATGTAGTCACTCTAATATCATCTTTTCTATCAAACAGAAAGCAAGTAGTATCACATAATAAATGTCTGTCTCAAACCACTACCTTCAATAATAGAGTACCGCAAGGCTCTATTCTTGGCCCTCTATTATTTGCCATATATATTAACGATCTACCTTTGCATCTTTCGTCGTCCTGCGATCTATTTGCAGACGACTGTACAGTGTACACAAATGCTGAAAACTGTATTTTATTGGGGTCGTCTTTACAACAAGAGTTAAATAATGTAGTTAGGTGGAGCTATTCAAACCGTATGCAAATTAACATAACTAAAACAAAATCAATGTTACTAACAACCAGACAAAGACTTCAAACTCTAAGCTCACACACATCACTTCAACTTCACATCGATAACGTGCCAGTAGAAAGTGTAATTGAGCACAAAACATTAGGCATAATCATTGATAGAAACCTAACCTTTAATTCCCACGTTCAAGCGCTTATTAAACAAACAGCGAAAAAAGTCTATCAACTCGCCAAAATTAAAAACTTCCTTGATGAGGACACAAGGAAACTATTCTATACTTCTCATATACAGACACACTTTGACTACTGCTCTACAATCTGGGACGGTTGTTCTAATTCAAACACCAAGCGACTTTACTCACTCTAGAAACGGGCCATGAGTCTAATTTATAGCAAACATTTATCTGACAATCCTAGCCTGTATAAACGCCTTCAGTTACTACCACACAGCAAACGCCTGCTTTTCAATAAAGCTAAACTAATTCACAAAATCCTGCATTGGAATGCCCCAAATTACCTTTGGCCATTGTTTAAATATAATGCTAGACACTGTAAACGTTTAAATATATTACACATTTCTAAGCCTAGGATTGACTTATACAAAACAAGCTTAACGTACTCTGCAGCTTAGCTGTGGAACAATCTTCCACAAGAAATCAAAGACATCACCAATCCATATTCATATAATCGCAAATTACTCGAACACTATCTCAGTACGGATTATCTTCCCCCTTAATAATAGAGATAATAATAATAATAACAAAACCCTAGTATAACAGCCAGTCCCCTTTTGGTTGGCCAGTATATTCAACATGGCTAATAACAAGTGTCAGAAAATTATCTAATTTTACTGTGTCGTGTAGTTTTGATATTCGCATTTTGCCCATGCCTTTATAATGCATATCTTTTATATTGTTACTGTTCTCTGTTAGCCTTGAATGATGTGTGAATAAAATAATGTATGAAAGAGCGTGATAGAAGGGCAGAATGTTAGACGGGCCTGCGTGCCCAATTCTTAACTTTTTGAAAAATAAAGTTTGTTAGTTCGTTCGTAATAAAATTTCCCCTGGTCTCTGGGTAGTGAGATCGGACGCCTGTGTGTATTGTTGCGCACGTAAAAAAATCCCTTGGCAGTTGGAAATCGAAAAAGAGTAGCCTAACGGCATTGCCCGGGCAAAATTTCGAGTTAAAAATCTACCCAAAATATTTCAGGATCCTCGCCGATGCAACGGAGTTCGTGCATTGAGCTGAGTTTCTCCAGACTCAGGCTTGATTTAGGATGAAAACGCAGCACTTATGGGTTAAACCGTGTGCCGTGAAGTTGATCCAACGACTAAACTAAACTATCTACATATGTTTGTTAGATGTGTACTCACTCCATATTGTTTAAGAATGTCAAACAGCTTGTTTCTATCTACTCTATCAAATGCCTTTTCTTGGTCGACAAAGGCTAAGTAGAGTGTTTCATTGAATTCGATTAAATTTTCTATAAGTTGTCTAAGAGCAAAAATGGCATCTGTGCATCCTTTGTTTTTCCTAAATCCAAGTTGTGTTTCTCCTTGCTGGAGTTCTATAGTAGTTTGTAATCTTTTCTCAAGAATTGTACCAAATATTTTCCCAGTATGACTCAACAGTGAAATGCCTCTGTTTTGTGTGCAATCTCTTTTGATGCCTTTGTTTTTCCAAAATTTGATAATTATTTCGTTTCCCCAATCTCGTGATGTCTCTTGTTCAACATAAACATGGTTGAATAGTCATATAATTATTACGATTAATTTAATATTGAGAAGTACTTTGAGTAACACAAATGATTCTCACTTGAGCACTATGTCACTAGTTCAGACTGTTTCCTGCCTGTCCTCTAAAAGCAGCGGGGAGTTCATAACTCGTTGAAGGAAACATCCTAACTGTATTGTCTCTTGATTTCCCTCTTTGATATTTCCAGTGTTCTATCTAGTTGGAGTGTTCTCACATTCCATGCCCCAATGACAAATAAATTTCTTCTTAATTGGCATAAAGCCAGACTCTCATCATTACTTGCACTAAAATATTAGAGACATGGTTGTCCTATCATAATTAGAGCATTGTGGAACAAAGTATCTAGAGGACGACCTGCGCTAAGTTAATTTTAGCATTACTTGCACTAATTTACTTTAAGAATTATTAGCACTAAATAATTAAAGCCTTAGTGTTACTTCTTTAAATGTATCATTGCTTGCATTAAATTAATTAGAGTATTACTTGCTTGTACACATATAATGAGAGCATTACAGGCACCAAAGAAGCTCTACTGTACAGTAACATAGTATTGAGTGTAGAATGAAATCACTCACATCTACACTATCTTCGTTACTTTGACTTGGGCTATTTTCATTACTTGCGCTGACATCTCGGGCCACTTGACTTCTCTGAAACAGGAAAAAAAGAAAGCAAGTTAAAGTACCTAATACTGTGTTTGTATCTACAAATAATCAGATGTATATTAAAATATAATTATTACGATTAATTTCATATTGTGAACTATTTTGAGTAACACAAATGCTGTTCACTTGATCACTATGTCACTTATTCAGACTGTTTCCTGTCTGTCCTCTAAAAGCATAGTTTGAGAAATGCCATCATGGTTTTATAACTCGTTGAAGGATACATACCAGCTGCACCTCCACGGAGTTAAAATAGTGTTTGTTATAATATAATTAGTTAAAAAGTTAGTTATATTTCCTTAACAGGACGTCGCAATCAACCCCAGCCTTGTTGGCTGTTTATGATCTCTTGGCATGTTTACGTTCAGTAGTGTGTCATTGCTTTCTGGACGACCGGTAACCATTCAATTTTATAAAAAATACAAACGCAAAGCTGTCTGCTGCCAAATCGCCCGAAGCTTTGTCTCGAATGGGGTATGCGGGATTACGAACTGCGTCCGTAACCCCTTCGCCACGAAGCCGGCAAAATATATAATTATTATGATGAAAGCCATATTGTGAAGTACTTTAAGCAACACAGAGTCACAGGGCGGTAGCACTAGAGGTGGATCGAAAAGTATGGGGATAGGAGAAATGGAGACAAAGAATACTGCGTGGAGCCCACGAGTGAGCTGTTAGATGTAGCCAAAGATAGGACGGCTTGCCTTGAGTTGTTTGATGGCGCGTGCTCCAAAAAAGGGATAACGGACACAAGAAATTGAAAGGGTTTTAAATGCAAAAGAAATATAAAATCTACTACAGTGCAATGGGTTTATCCAATATGGTTCGGTCTCTTTCTGAATGGTGGCCAGCCGAAAGCGTCACACAAAGCATGAACTCCGTAGCTCCAGCGACGATCCCCAGAAGTCTCCGAGAACCTGCACTCGTGAACCAAACGACGTTGTGCCGGAAACGATCCTACAATCTTCGGAGCGCGAGGCAGGTGGCATAACACTTGGCGACGTTAAAAAAAAAAAAAAAAAGTTAAAAGGAAGGCTAATGTACGATTCTTGAAAAAGGAGAGTCTGGCGTATGAGACTATGATCTCCAGCATTAGAATGGAGGTGGAAGCAGTCACAGCAGCATTTCGTTAGTTTGAGGAGACCACTGCAACACACACAGTATTCATTACGGACTCAAGGAGAGGTGGCGAAAGGAATGTTTCATGTGGAATGGCTCACTTCGCTTCAGAGGTCACAGATTGTGAGAATTATATGGAGTGTTTGCCCTGGCCATGCGGGAGTGCGCCGGAATGAACAGGCTGATACGCTGGCAGCGAATTCACCTCTTGGTGGTAGATAACAATGGACACAGGAGAGGTGGTCCTGCGCTTGTGTGACCAGGTGGAGAAGGTGGGGGTGGGGGGGGGGGGTGAACTGACTGAGAACCCTTATGTGGAAAGAATGATAGTGGACTGATCGGCAGGGGTGCTGGAAGAATCTCAACACTGAGAGGGGAGACCAGGATAAATGTCATCACTCAGACAACGGTGGGAACAATAAGCAGTATGACTCTTCGCTGGCTATTAAAAGAGGGGACACAGCGCATACTGGAATGTCCTGAGTGCAGTGATGTCGGTTCTTAGCTCAACTCAACTCCACTCCACTCAAGGAAGTATGTCTTTTAAACATTATAGTTGTCGAAGCTTGATTTCCTTCAGTAATGTCCCTCTTATTTCTCGTTTGTAACCAACTCTGTATGGGAACTGTTAGCAAAAATAGTTTGCAATGACTGCATCGTGGGACTGATCACGCATGGGAATGGGAAGCGACGTCGTCCGACGTACCATAACTTGCTTGTTTACTTAACACGTCGATGTCCGTTGATTTGTCGATGCTTGATGTTCTAACCCAATTTCGTAGCGTTTCAACTATAGCAATGTTTTCTTACATGTTTTCTTGCTCATAGTCTAAGAACCCCCCCCCCCCCCCCTCCCCAGATCAAATATACCCCGTTTGGATGTGAAAGACAAGAGGAAACCGTAATATTGTTTTCCCAAGATTTTCCTGACTTCTAGATTGGAAGTGCACATGATGGTGATGTCGTGGTGGTAGTTGCTGTCGTCATAAAGAAGATCGCTGCAATGTATGTCTGTAGCCACAATCTCAAGCAGTCTCTGGGTCATAGAGTCTGCTGTCCTCCTTCCATTGTTTGGATGTCGGCAGTTCTTTGCCCTGACAGTTATTTGTTAATTATATGTCGTAACACCCTCTTTCCAGGCTGACCTGTTTTATTGTGCAAGATCTGGCAGAGACACCGGGTTGTTTGACACTCGTAGATACTTTATCAAAGAAAAACACCAGAATCATACTTCTTCGTCTTCAGCATTCCGAGCCATTGAGGTTCTTTGCTGCAGATACAAACCGTCTTCATTCGTCTCTATGGTTGACCTACTCCTGCCAGTCGCTGATTCCAAGTGCTTGTAGGTCTGTATGTATATTATCTCTCCACCGTCTTCTTGGTCTACTTCGGCTTCTACGGTCATTTATGTCCTGAATGTAAGCGAGTTTTGTTTCCCTATTATCTTCCATTCTTTCTATATGCCCCAACTTCATGACACCAGTGATTAGCGGGGACTTAAACAGATCATAAATGTCTTTGTTGCTTCTTCTTTTCCACTCTCCACTTTGTGTATCCGTAATGGGCCCAAAGATGCGTCTTAAGACTTTGTTCTCAAAGGTTTGTAACAAGGCTTCGTCTCCTTTAGTTGTACTCCAGGTTTCAGAGCCATACAGCACAATTGGCCTGATCAGTGTTTTGTATATTGTTATCTTGTATAGTGTTACGAGATAGAGCATTTGATTTTAGCAGTGCATAACATATCTTATTTCCAGAGTTGATTCTAGCTTGTATTTCTTCCCTTATTATGTTAGAGCAGTTGAAGAATGTACCCAGGTATTTGTATGTTTCCGTTCTTTTAATGGTCATGTTATCTATTTGTATGTGGCAAGAGTTTTTAGCTGTTCCTTCTCTTGAAATTACCATATATTCTGTTTTATCTTGGTTGATAACTAGCCCCATCTGTTGAAATTATTTCTTTAAGTGAGTCAATATTTCTGATGTCTTTTGTTCATTTTCCACTATAATATCTATATCATCTGCATAGCCGTGACCATCGGCCAGTCTTTCTAACCGTAGAAAATGAGCTTGTAAGTGAAAGCAGCACCCTCTCGAGGTGGAACTACAAGAAAGCAGACTGGGCAATGTACAAGCATCGCACCAGCATACTGGTTAGAAACCTGAACACTGAGAAAGACATAAATAAAGCAGTTGAAGAGTTTGGGAAATGCATACTACAGGCAGCGCGAGAAACAGTACCAAGAGGAGCCCGTAAACAATATAAACCCTACTGGAGTAGTGAACTGGAACAGTTGCATAATGATGTTGAAGTGTGTAGAAAGCAAGCAGAGGCCACACCCAGCCAAGAGCACCACAATAAATTCCAGCATGCAAAAGCCAAATTTCAAAGGGCCAAGCTGCAGGCTAGACGGAAAAGCTGGCAGGAGAAAACGGAGTCTCTGAACTTTGAAAGAGACACAAGGAAATTGTGGAAGCTAATAAAACAGCTTAATGACGAGGGCACAGGGAGAAACTCAAAAATTGCACTACATAAAGATGGAAAAATCTTAACAAGAAAGCAAGCAGCTGACCATTTTGCGGACTCGTTCGCACAAGATAGCAATATCAAAATTAGTCCAGAGAAACAACAAGAGATTCGAGAGAAACGACAACATACAGGACAGAAGGAAATAGTACATGAGGTTCTGGAGGCACCCATCACAATCAGCGAACTGGAGCTAGCCATATCAAAACTGAAAATGAGAAAGTCACCAGGAGCTGATGGTATCTCCAATGAAATGATCAGGAACTTAGGAACAGAGGCCAAAACAAAGCTGTTGCAGATCTTCAATAACAGCTGGACCTTAGGCAGTGTTCCACAAGCCTGGAGAGAAGCAATCATGATACCCCTCCTAAAATCAGGGAAAGATGGTTCCATTGCCTCTAGCTACAGACCAATTAGCCTCACCAGCTGTCTCTGCAAAACACTGGAGCGCATCATCAATCACAGACTGCAGTGGTACATTGAAAGTAAAAACATCCTTGTGCCACAGCAGGCTGGCTTGAGCCAGTGCTACTCTATGGAAGATCAGACAACCTACCTCTCTCAAGAAATTGAGGATGCATTCCAAGAGAAGAAGCTGGTGCTTGCGGCATGGATAGATCTGAAGAAAGCCTTTGACAAAGTCTGGAAAGAAGGTCTGATGAAGAAACTGAGAAACTGCAAAGTCAATGGAAGAATGTACAAATGGGTGAAAGCATACTTGCACAACAGAAGAGCCCGAGTACAGATAGACGGACTCAAGAGCAAGAAAGTACTACTGCGTCACGGTGTCCTCCAGGGCGGAGTCTTGTCCCCCACACTTTTTCTAATCTTCATCAATGATCTTGTTGCTCACCTACCGCATGGAATTAAAGCGGCAATGTACGCCGATGACCTGGTTCTATGGAGCACAAATGAATATGCATCAGTGGCCACCAGATTGCTACAAAGAGCTGTAGATACATTTGCTGCATGGGCAAATAGATGGTGTGTCAGCATAAACACTGACAAGTGCAGCACCACCCTATTTACCCTCTCTCCAAAACAAAAGGCAGGGATCATCCAGATAAATGGAACACCCCTAAGAGAAGATAAAGAACCAACATACCTTGGAGTAACATTTGATGGCAAGCTGACATGGAGAAAGCACATCAACAAAGCAGTAGCAAAAGCCAGAAGGAAAATAGCCATCCTGAGAAAGCTAAGTGGAACCACATGGGGAGCCAGTACGAAAATACTTAGCAAAGTTTACCAACAGAGCATACAACCACACCTGGAATATGGGTCAACTGCGTGGTGTTCAGCATCAAATACCACACTACAAGAGCTGGACAAGGTGCAAAATCAAGCACTTAGAGTCACCACAGGAGGGATGAGATCAACCCCTATAGTGGAAATGGAGAAGATGGGGAGGACACAGGCACTGAGTGAGCGCAGAGATACGAAAACGCTAATACAAGCAGAAAAGTTCCTCAGCTTGCCAGGCCACCCTATGAAGAACAGATTTGAAAACCTAGCTATGGGGCGGTTGAAAAGAAGTAGTTTTATCCACCAGGCCAAACGACTCTGCAGAGAAACCACTGATCTGCCCACAGTTGGTATCCCCCTAACAACTATTCCAGAGCGAACTAGACTATCGTTACAAATCCAGACAAAAGTGAGAGGAATATTTGACAAGGAAGAACAGAACAGTGTGCAGCGCAGAACAGCCACTCTCAGCTTCCTTGATGAAGAATACCCACAGGACCTCTGGATCCGAGTCTACATAGATGGGTCAGCACAAAATGCTGTTCGAAATGGAGGAGCGGGAGTGTACATAGAATACCCAAATAATACTAGGGACACAGCCAGAGTACCGACAGGAAAGTACTGCCATAACTATGATGCCGAAATTGAGGCAATCAAGATAGCAACAGAGAAATTACTAAATAACAGCAATGGTACACAACCTGTGGTGCTACTAACAGATGCAAAATCAGTACTCGAGGCGCTCCTCTCTGGGAAATTGCCAGTACTAAGGACACTACTTTCTGAACTTAGCAGTCAGCATAAAGTCACCATACAGTGGATACCATCCCACTGTGGAGTACCCGGAAACGACAGAGCTGATCAATTGGCTAAGGATGGAGCCAAAGAGGAACAGCCTGATGTGCCCGTTACATACCACCAAAAGAAAAGAATGATCAAATCAGTCAGAAAGCCACCAAAACCTGCTCAAGATGACTACCACATTATGGACAGACCAGAACAAGTCATTATTCTGCGCCTCAGAACAGGACACAATAGATTACGCAACCACATGTATACAAAATTCAAGATTGGTGAAACAGCCATGTGCACATGTGGATTGGCGTCGCAGACAGCAGAGCACATACTCCAAGACTGCCCAAAATATAACATATCTAGGCAAACCTTCTGGCCTAGAGAGACGACAGTGGAAGATAAACTGTATGGACCACTGTGTGAACTGAAAAAAAAACAGTTCAATTCATGCAAGAGACGACATTGCAGATATAGACATATTTCAAGCGAACGAAAGAAGAAGAATCTGCATATCCAAGCAGTCTGGATGTTCCTCCAATAGCACATTCCTCCTTTACCTTCCTTACAACTTTCTCTAGAGCCAGATTGAAAAGGAGCGGCGATAGTGCATCACTCTGTTTCAAGCCAGATGTTATTTGGAAAGGGTCTGATTTCCTGCCTTTATATGTTACTATATTATAAGTATCTTCCACGCATAGTCTGGTCATGTTGATTAACTTCCTTGGTATTCCAAATTTCTGCATAGCATTCAATAGGCTATTCCTATGGACACTATCATAAGCCTTTTTAAAATCCACAAAAATGTTATGGAGATCTTTTTTATATTCCCAACTTTTCTCGGCTATTTGTCGTAAGATAAATATCTGATCTATTGTTGATCTGTTTTGTCTAACACCCGCCTGGTAGTCACCTAATATGTCTTCTGAATATGGTTTTAGTCTATTTAGTCATACCGCGGATAGTATCTTATAGCTTGTGGACAGTAGTGATATCCCTCTTTAATTCTCACATTGGAACTTGTCTCCTTTCTTAAAGATAGGTATCAATAATGACTCTTTCCAGTCATGGGGTAGTTCTTCTGTCCTCCAGATTTTTTATATTAGTTCGTATAGCTTTAAATGTAATGCATGGCCACCTGCCTTTATAAGTTCATGAGCAATTCCATCAGCCCCAGTTGCCTTATTGTTTTAAGTCGTTTTATTACATGTAGGATTTCTTCAAAAACAGGTTCTTCAATTTGTGGTTCACACGTTAGAACCTCTTCCTGTGGGAAAGTGTTACTTGGAGCTTCACAATTTAGTGATTCAACAAAGTATCCTTTCCATGTGTTACACATTTCCTCATTGGTATTTATCATATTCCCATTTTTGTCTTTTAAACCATATGTGTTGTGTTGGTGCCCTCGTTTCATTGACTTCAGTTCTTTAAAAAGCTTTCTGGATTCGTTTTTCTGGTGATTGGTTTCCATATCTTTGATTATATATGATACTATTGTCATGAATTAAATGTAAAAAGATCAGTTAGCTAAAGGACATATAACAAGCCTAGCAAACTGGTAGGGTAATTTATTTGATCCTAAACAAAATATTTTCTGATGAATCTTGGAGAAATTTGTTTTGTTTTTTTCTTTTTCTTTTCATTGTTCCCATATTTTCATATTTCCATTCTTCTCACCCCGTTCTTATCCCTTAATGTAGTCCCCTTAGTGGCTTCCCCGTGTATATATGTTGTGTTTTGTGTATGTGTTTGCTTTCTGATGAAGGCTAGTCGCCGCAACGCCCTATATTTTCCGTAGATGTCTTATGTAAACGCTGCATTATTTTGTGTTATGTTATATTGTTAACGCTTCAAGAAGCATACCTTTCTTCGCCATTCTAAGCATGTTCTTGATATTTCGGCATTATCATCATCATTAAGTTCCACGCTGACAGGCGTGGACGGTCATGATTTTCCATCTCACAACGTCACCGAATTAGGTCTGGTCTGTGTTTTTGTCCCAACCATGCCATGCTGCTAACCTATCAAGGTATTTATCCCTTTGTCTTCCTCTCTTCCCATCAAGCTTGCCAGTTGTCACTAAATTGTCAAGTCCATTTCTCCTCAATAGTCCAAATCATCTGGACTGTCTATGTCTAATATAATAAGTCTAATAATAAATCGTGCAATCTATTGTTTGTGTCTTCGTTATTCAAATTCACTACGGGAAAACATTGTTTTATATGTCTAATTTCTCCAATAAATCTCCGTTGTTTATTTGTTTCTTGAAGGACTGTCTCTAAATGTTTCTCAGCTTGTCTGTTAATTGTCGAAGTTTCACACATATACAACAATATGGGTTCAATAAAGCACTTCAACATGCCTTTTCTCACTGCAATTGACAACGCTTTGTCATTAAGTATATTTTCATGCCCAGTGATATTCAACACCTCGATCTATCCTTCGTTCTCCAGTTATGATTCCCTCCATTACTATTATTTCTTAAGTACAAATCAGAGGCACAGGCCGCGACTACGTTCTCCAAGGTAAAGACATACGAACACATAATCAGACTGTACCTCGTACCATTAGTATCGGAACTCTCCGCTGGTTTTTGATAAAACATATCTGGAAATGTCCTGAGTGCTGTGATGTCGTTCTTGACTCAAATCAACTGAATTCATTTCAGCTCATCTTAACTCAACTCAACTCAGTTCAACTCTAAACCTTCATAATGTCTGTTTAATGTGGCGAAAGTATTTCAGTTTCCCAGACATGATTTCTGTTTCTTGTGGCGAAAGTATTACAGTTTCCCAGACATGATGTCTGTTTAATGTGGCGAAAGTATTTCAGTTTCCCAGATATGATGTCTGTTTAATGTGGCGAAAGTATTTCAGTTTCCCAGACATGATTTATGTTTCTTGTGGCGAAAGTATTTCAGTTTCCCAGACATGATGTCTGTTTAATGTGGCGAAAGTATTTCAGTTTCCCAGACATGATTTCTGTTTCTTGTGGCGAAAGTATTTCAGTTTCCCAGACATGATGTCTGTTTAATGTGGCGAAAGTATTTCAGTTTCCCAGATATGATGTCTGTTTAATGTGGCGAAAGTATTTCAGTTTCCCAGACATGATTTCTGTTTATTGTGACGAAAGTATTTCAGTTTCCCAGATATGATGGCTGTTTATTGTGACGAAAGTATTTCAGTTTCCCAGACATGATGTCTGTTTAATGTGACGAAAGTATTTCAGTTTCCCAGACATGATGTCTGTTTATTGTGGCGAAAGTATAGCAGTTTCCCAGATATGATTTCTGTTTATTGTGACGAAAGTATTTCAGTTTCCCAGACATGGTGTCTGTTTATTGTGGCAAAAGTATTTCAGTTTCCCAGATATGATTTCTGTTTCTTGTGACGAAAGTATTTCAGTTTCCCAGACATGATGTCTGTTTAATGGGACGAAAGTATTTCAGTTTCCCAGACATGGTGTCTGTTTATTGTGGCGAAAGTATTTCAGTTTCCCAGACATGATGTTTGTTTAATGTGACGAAAGTATTTCAGTTTCCCAGACATGGTGTCTGTTTATTGTGACGAAAGTATTTCAGTTTCCCAGACATGATGTCTGTTTAATGTGACGAAAGCATTTCAGTTTCCCAGACATGATGTCTGTTTCTTGTGACGAAAGTATTTCAGTTTCCCAGACATGGTGTCTGTTTATTGTGGCGAAAGTATTTCAGTTTCCCAGACATGATGTCTGTTACTTGTGACGAAAGTATTTCAGTTTCTCTGACATGATATCTGTTTCTTGTGACAAAAGTATTTCAGTTTCCCAGACATGATGTCTGTTTAATGTGACGAAAGTATTTCAGTTTCCCAGACATGATGTCTGTTTAATGTGACGAAAGTATTTCAGTTTCCCAGACATGATGTCTGTTTAATGTGACGAAAGCATTTCAGTTTCCCAGACATGATGTCTGTTTCTTGTGACGAAAGTATTTCAGTTTCCCAGACATGGTGTCTGTTTCTTGTGACGAAAGTATTTCAGTTTCCCAGACATGATGTCTGTTTAATGTGACGAAAGTATTTCAGTTTCCCAGACATGATGTCTGTTTAATGTGACGAAAGTATTTCAGTTTCCCAGACATGGTGTCTGTTTATTGTGGCGAAAGTATTTCAGTTTCCCAGACATGATGTCTGTTTAATGTGTCGAAAGTATTTCAGTTTCCCAGACATGACGTCTGTTTATTATGGCGAAAGTATTTCAGTTTCCCTGACATGATGTCTGTTTAATGTGACGAAAGCATTTCAGTTTCCCAGACATGATGTCTGTTTCTTGTGACGAAAGTATTTCAGTTTCCCAGACATGGTGTCTGTTTATTGTGGCGAAAGTATTTCAGTTTCCCAGACATGATGTCTGTTACTTGTGACGAAAGTATTTCAGTTTCTCTGACATGATGTCTGTTTCTTGTGACAAAAGTATTTCAGTTTCCCAGACATGATGTCTGTTTAATGTGACGAAAGTATTTCAGTTTCCCAGACATGATGTCTGTTTAATGTGACGAAAGTATTTCAGTTTCCCAGACATGATGTCTGTTTAATGTGACGAAAGCATTTCAGTTTCCCAGACATGATGTCTGTTTCTTGTGACGAAAGTATTTCAGTTTCCCAGACATGGTGTCTGTTTCTTGTGACGAAAGTATTTCAGTTTCCCAGACATGATGTCTGTTTAATGTGACGAAAGTATTTCAGTTTCCCAGACATGATGTCTGTTTAATGTGACGAAAGTATTTCAGTTTCCCAGACATGGTGTCTGTTTATTGTGGCGAAAGTATTTCAGTTTCCCAGACATGATGTCTGTTTAATGTGTCGAAAGTATTTCAGTTTCCCAGACATGACGTCTGTTTATTATGGCGAAAGTATTTCAGTTTCCCTGACATGATTTCTGTTTCTTGTGGCGAAAGTTAATTCCAGTTTCCCAGACATGATGTCTGTTTCTTGTGACGAAAGTATTTCAGTTTCCCAGACATGATGTCTGTTTCTTGTGACGAAAGTATTTCAGTTTCCCAGACATGATGTCTGTTTAATGTGACGAAAGTATTTTAGTTTCCCAGACATGATGTCTGTTTCTTGTGACGAAAGTATTTCAGTTTCCAAGACATGATGTCTGTTTCTTGTGACGAATGTATTTCAGTTTCCCAGACATGGTGTCTGTTTATTGTGGCGAAAGTATTTAAGTTTCCCAGACATGATGTCTGTTTCTTGTGACGAAAGTATTTCAGTTTCCCTGACATGATGTCTGTTTCTTGTGACGAAAGTATTTCAGTTTCCCAGACATGATGTCTGTTTATTATGACGAAAGTATTTCAGCTTCCCAGACATGGTGGCTGTTTATTGTGGCGAAAGTATTTCAGTTTCCCAGACATGATGTCTGTTTCTTGTGACGAAAGTATTTCAGTTTCCCAGACATGGTGTCCGTTTATTGTGGCGAAAGTATTTAAGTTCCCAGACATGATGTCTGTTTCTTGTGACGAAAGTATTTCAGTTTCCCAGACATGATGTCTGTTTAATGTGACGCAAGTATTTCACTTTCCCAGACATGGTCTGTTTAATGTGACGAAAGTATTTCACTTTCCCAGACATGGTCTGTTTAATGTGGCGAAAGTATTTCACTTTCCCAAACATGATACTGTTTTCGAGCCAAATTTCTTCGATATTTCGATTATTTTCTTTTTAATTCTTGGTCTACGTGTTCTAAGGATGTATCTGAAATAAAGAAGTCCCCAAGCCTCGATTTCTCTCCTATATTGTTTCTGTCACGGACAATAAGAATACTCACCTTCAAAAGATACCAGGCGTCGGCGAAGACCAGGCTTACCACCAGCACGGCAAGTACAACAGTGATCTTCATCTTGGGAATGATAACTCTCAGAGTGCTTGTCAATGTCGCTTGGGAGAAATTACGGCCCTTTTATTACTCAAAACGGTATCAGTGTAAATCATTGGATCTGTCTAGTGTTGCACGTTATGTAATGATAAGATTAAAGGATTACCAATCTTAATGAAATCATGTTTGAGGTATACATGGTACATAGATTAACAGGTACTGATTGGAACTTATTGAAGTAGAGAGAACATGTGGAATAGAGAGAAACACTAGATAATACCCAAACTGAAAGCTATTATCATCATCATGTGCCATGCCGATAAGCGTTGTGATCATGTTTAACCAGCTCTCACGATCAGCAGAGTCGTGGATCAAGGTGGTGTTCTTGTCTCGACCACCCGATGTGGTCAAGCCATCTTGATATTTACTATAACTTCCCCTTGCTTTTTCACCACAATCTTGTCAGTTTTCACCTTGTTATCCAGTTTATTTCATCTCATAACGTTCCCCCAAGAATCTTTACTGTCAACGTCTAATTTCTCTAATCAGTTACAGTGGCCGCAATTGTAATTCCAACATGGCGTGTTCATTATTACAGAAACGGTTTCTTTTTACCTATACAATTTCTTTGTATCTTTACAATTTCTTTGTATCTTTACAGTTTCTTTGTATCTTTACAGTTTCTTTGTATCTTTACAGTTTCTTTGTATGTTTACATTATCTTTGTATCTTTACAGTTTCTTTTTGCTTTTACAATTTCTTTGTGTCTTCACAGTTTCTTTCTTTGTGCCTTTAAGTCCTTTGAATCATTACAGTTTCTTTGTACCTTTACATTTTCCGTGTATCTTTACAGATTATATTTTTTTTATCTTTACAGTATTTTTGTTGTTGTTGATCTTTACAGTTTATTTGTATCTTTACAGTTTTTTTTTTATCTTTGCAGGTTCTTTGTACCTTTAAAGTTTCTTTGTATCTTTGGTTTCTTTGTATCCTTACAGTTTCTTTGTACCTTTACAGTTTCTGTGTATCTCTACAATTTATTTGTATCTTTACAGTTTCATTGTATCTTTACAGTTTCTTTGTATCTTTACACTTTCTTTTTATCTTCACAGATTCTTCGTATCTTTAAAGTTTATTTGTATTTTTACAGTTTCATTATATCTTTACAGTTTCTTAGTATCTTTACAGTTTTTTTTTTTTTTTTGCATCTTTACCGTTTCTTTTTATCTTTCAGTTTCTTTGTGTCTTTACAGTGTCTTTGTATATTTACAGTTTCTTTGTGTCTTCACAGTTTCTTTGTAATTTTACAGAGTTTCTTTATATCTTTTCAGTTTCTTTGTATCTTGACAGTTTCTTTATATCTTTACAGTTTCATTCTTAGGGTATCACAAGCAAGGGTAGTGGATCGAAGCCCTAGCCCTCTCAAATAATGACGACACATTAATGGGCACACATGTGAATTGGCATACTTAAAGAATACCTAGGCAGCTGCTCCGTGACGACGGTGTTACGGATGCAACGCGTAATCCAGCATACCGCGTTAGAAAAATAGCTGCGGGTGATTTGGCAACATACCGCCTTGTGTTAGTTTTCATGCAATGGTAAGAGTATCGGTCATTCGGAAAGCAATGATAAACTACTGAACGTAAAGTTGCCAAGAAATCACAAACAGCAAAAAAAGAAATTCAGTGGTCCTGTAAATGATATACAACTAACATTCTAATGGCAGTGGGAAATCAAAAATGTGTATAGAGGAGAAACACATATCCACGTCGGAGGCCATAAGCGTCTTGGAACATAACATAACATAACATAACGTAACATAACATAACATAACATAACATAACATTTGGGGCAGAAGCCAGCACTCTACATAATAACGGTAACACGTGTCTGTAATTTACCGCGGACAATCTCAGCACCCGTCTACATCAACATGCGGACAGCGATGTAAAGATAGACGGATCATTCACACAGGATTTGTGAAACTAATCCACGCCGCATAGCCGGTCGGCACATCTGTGGGTAAGCTGTCTGGATTACATACTTCTGCAGTTGAATATGACAGCTGGCTGTTGCCTATTATCGTTAAGTCAGTGAGTAAACGTCCCTTTTCTACGTCCACAAGATCTTGGGTATATGTCGCTAGGCCCGTCTTTCCGTTTGTTCATGTGTCCACGCTCGACTGTTTACGTGCGTCAATATAATTTCTCACCTTATGTCCATCCGTTCCTTTACGTAGGTCCCTCCCACTCTCCTTTACGTCCGTCCCTCCCTTTACGTTCGTCCGTCCCTCACTTTACGTCCGTCCGTTTGTCCCTTCTTTTACGTCCGACCGTCCTACGTCCTTGCCTTTTCGTCCGCCCCTTTTTGTCCAGTCCCTTCACTTACGTCCCTCCACCCCTCCCTCCCTTTAGTAAATCGGCAAGTCCCTCTTTAAATACATTGTTCCAAGCTTGGAAGTAGCATACTAGCGAAGAACATAAAATATCCCGAACGTGCACAATAACCAGCACCAGTGACAGGAGTAAACCGAGCTTCACCTCCGGCAACAGCCCTCGCTCAGTGTTCAGAAAACACTCCCTCTCTTCCCACATCACCTTTGCCTACACCTCAGGAACACAATGCCGTGAATAGCACCTCATGCTCCAATGTCAGTGCTGCTAGCTGTGATATTTTGTTTCCTCCTTTGCCTTAAAGCGATTTCCATCCATCATGTCAAAAGGGACACTGTTAAACTATGGTGATGTGCTCCCGATGTCTGCTTCCAATGTAAGCACTTCCTGTGACAATCATAGCAGTCATTCCTCGTTGAACGGTAATCTACACTCCGTGGAACCGTCAACTTCAGCAGCTAATGCAGTACAATACGGCAGCCTTGCACCAAGCTTTCATGATGTCACCCAATCACAGACATTTCCCTACCCCCTCTAGCAGCCTTAACTACTACTAAATAAAGTTACGAAAATCCTGAAATTTTATACCACAAGCGACTTATTCCTTCTACTATGTAATGCTCGCAAATCCATATTGATGGCTCAACAAAGATGGCCTACATATAAGCCATCTCAATATCTTTCATTTGCTCAAACACGAGTTTTCGGTAATACTGTGCAAACAGTTCCATGTGTTTGGAATCACAGAAAGTCGTCTCAACGACAAAATAACCGACTCTGAAATCTCTATTAAGGTTTTTAAAGTAATTCCGAGAGATGCCAATCAAAAATTAGAGACAGGGATAGCTGTATACATCCACAATTATCTCAGCTTTTCCCGTAGAAGTGATCTCGAGACCGTAGGGATAGAATGTGTTTCGTTAGAGGCGAAGCCAGCCAACCAGCAACCGATTCTCATTGGATATCTATATCGGAATCCGTGAGCTGGGTACAGCTGGTATGAATGCTTCACTACAATGATGGATAGAGTGTTTACAGTGTGTAGAGAAATTATGATACTAGGTGACTTTAGCATAGATATTTGTAAACCCAACCAGACGTGGGATGATATCATCTTTTCGTACAATTTCAAACAACTAATAAACATTCCCACAAGGGTTACTGACACCTCCTCAACTGTAATTGATCATTTATCACATGTATGTTACCTGTCCAGTTAATATTATTGAATGTTCTATTCCTGTTAATGCTGTTAGTGACCATTACCCTGTATGCTGTACATGGTCAAAATTTGGGTTCTAAACTCTTAAAATTAAACATGCAAGCATCAAATTTTGACATTTTAAAACGTTCAATTAAGAGTAATGTTTACAAGATTTTAAAAATGCAGGTCTTGATCATGTTTACCGACTTCCTTATCCGGACGATGCAATAGCAGTTTGGACAAAGACAGTCTACAGTGTGTTTGATAAACACGCGCCAGTCAAAGAAGTTCGTGTCAAGAATCAACATAAATCCCCATTGGTCACTAGTGAAGTTCTGGAAATCATGAGAGAGCGAGATACAGCACACAAAAATAAAGACTTCATCAACTACAGCAGATTAAGAAATAACGTTAAATATGAAATTTGCAAGATAAAAAAAATTCATTTTAACAATTTGATTGTCTATAAATCAAATAACACAAATATTTGGGAAGCTATTAATTCAGGAGCTTACTAATCAAAGAACACGTACATCAGCAGGCTGCCTAAAGACAAAAGATGGAAGAGTCATAATAGAAAAAGATCAGATTTTACATGAATGGTCAGATTACGTGAAAAACCTATATGACGATAACAGAGACGAACAGCATGATGTTCAAATTAATAATGAAGGACCAGCAATTTTGAAAATGGAGGTTCAGAATGCTCTTAACCATATGAAATCTGGCAAGACCCCCGGTTCAGACAGCGTCACAACAGAAATGATTAATGCTTTAGAAGAATATGGAATAGATCAAGTTACCAGTCTGCTTAATACAATATATGATAATGGAAATATACCTCAGGAGTTATGTAATTCTGTATTTATTGCAATCCCAAAGAAATCAGGAGCCTTGGAATGTGATCAACATCGAACAATTAGTATAATGAGTCACATCAAGAAGATTTTGCTAAGAATTATCATGCAAAGAGTTAGGAGGAAAATACAACCTGAAATAGGAGAAGAACAATGTGGGTTTGTGGAAGGCAAGGGTACAGTAAATGCTGTGTATATACTGAGAAACATAATCGAACGTTCTATAGAAGTAAACAAAGATCTACACCTTTGCTTTATTGACTACACAAAGGCTTTTGATAAAGTGAGACATGTCAACATGATAAGGATGCTTGAAGATCTACAAATTGATGGAAAAGATCTTAGACTTGTAAAAAACATATATTGGAAACAACAAGCTGCCATAAGAGTTGATAATGAAGTAAGCCAATATCAGCCTATTAAAAGGGGTGTGAGACAGGGATTTGTAATGTCTCCAGATCTGTTTTCCCTGTACAGTGAAAGTATTTTCAGAAATATTGAAGATATGGAAGGAATCAACATTGGGGGACGATGCATCAATATCATTAGATATGCAGATGATACAGTCTTGATTGCAGACAATGAACAGGACCTGCAAAATTTAGTAGATGCGATTGTTACACACAGTGAACAACTAGGGTTAGAATTAAATTGTAAAAAGACACAGATTATGGTCGTCACTAGGAAGGACGAAATACCACAATGTAATATACAAGTAAATGGGAATATTCTTCAACAAGTGAGCAGGTACAATTATCTCGGAACAGTAATAACATCTGATGGGAGATGCCTTGAAGAGATTAGAACAAGAATCGCCATGGCAAAAGTAGCCTTTAGCAAGATGAAAAACATATTGACCAATAAAAAGATGTCAATTGAAACGAGAAAAAGAGTGTTGAGATGCTACATAGAACCTATACTTTTATATTGATGTGAAGCTTGGACAATGTGCAGTCAGGCTGAAAAACATCTGATGGCTGTAGAAATGTGGTTTCTGAGGAAAATGCAAAGAATACCACGGACAGCCAGAAAGACCAATGAACAAGTCCTTCAAGAAACAAATGAAGATCGTAAACTGATCAGAGACATTAAACGTAGACAGTCACAATTTTCTGGGCATGTTATGAGAAGAAATAATTTGGAGAACTTGGTGATTGAGGGGAATAGACCAAGGGAAGACCTAGAAGCAAGTACCTGGATGGCTTGGCCTTGTGGCATGGTCGAGACAGAAACACAGAGCTGATCCACGACTCTGGTGATCGAGTGAGATGGCAGAACATGACCGCCCACGCTTACCGGCATGGCACATGATGGATGGATGGATTAATTCGCTAACTAAAATGAAACACTCTTCAGAGTCAGCAACACAAAACTCTATAACACACGAGGTTTTCAGTTGTTTCTTTCAATCAGAATAGAGAATCTAAAGTCTTCAATACCAAAATCAACATGTAATTTAAGTTCACTGTCATCATTCTGTGAGGAGAAGTACACTAGAAGTATTTCCGTTGAGATTCCGTTGATGGCGGATGCAGAAGTATATAAATATCTCTCACACCTCAAAGCAACAAACTCACACGGCCTTGATGGTGTCAGTAATAGAATTCATCGCTATGCCGCACCAGTCATTAGTGAATCTTTAACTTTAACTATTTTCCAACTGCGTTAAAAATAGCTTAAGTTTATCCTCTGGCTCAAATGATAATAGCGTTTTGGGTAATTATAGACTCATTTCCTTATTATCGTCGCTATCAAAGCCATTAGAAAAAACATATTCATAAAATATCATAACATCATTTAATTAACAACGATCTAATAATTGACAGTCAATCTGTCATACATATTCTTGCCACAACGCTCTAACAAAAATGACCGATAACTGGCATTTTTAACATTAACAATGGCAACACTTGTGGAGCAGTGTTTGTAGAATTCAAAAAAGCGTTTGATATGGTAGATCACGATATTCTAATTAGCAAATTGAAACTAATGAAGACTAGTGCCAATATGGTAAACTTAATTACGTCATTTTTATCCGATAGACAGCAAGTATTGTCTTATAACAACCGTCTATCAAGATTCAAATAGCTTTATATTGGTGTGCCTGAGGGCTCAATACTAGATCCGCTACATTTTTGCAGTTTATATTAACGACCTTTCTTTACATCTCAATACTAACATATGATCTATTTTCAGAAGATTGTATTGTTTATGCTAGTCAGGAGATCCGTTGTGAATTAGGAAGTTATTTACAAAAATAACTTGATAATCTTACTAGATGGAGCAATGGAAACCGCATCCAAATTTACATAGACAAAACCAAATCCATGCTAATAACGACCAGACAAAAACTCCATACACTAGACATAACTGGGGCAACGCTCGAACTCCTTATAAACAAATTATTTATAGTTAATATCTATGAACATAAAACATTAGGTCTTTTAATTCACAGACATTTAAATTGGAGCTCTCATGTCCACGTCCTTACCAAGAAAATAGCACAAAATGTTTACCAACTTGCTCAAATTCAGCACTTCCTGGACGAAAGCACGCGACAGTTATTCTAAGCATCCCATATTCAATCATATCTCTTATTGTCCCACTGTCTGGGATGGTTGCTCTACATCTAATATGAAAAGACTTGGTTCTCTTCAAAAGCGGGCTATAAGTCTAGTTTCTGGCACAAAGCACGCTGAAAGTAATAATTTATATAAGCATCTAAGGCTTCTACAACTTCAAAAGCGTTTCCTTTTTAAGAAAGCCAAATTAGTTAATAAAATAACATCTCAAAATACCACAGAGTATCTTCAACAGTTGATTCAATCTCATGCAATGAACAGCAAGCGCTTCAATCTATTATATGTTCCAAAACCTAGATTGGACTTATACAAAACATGCTTTGCGTATTCTGGTGCCCACTTATGGGATGACCTTCCACCAGATCTGAAAACTCCAATGAGTCCCTACACATTTAACCGAAAACTCTTTCGATACTTACTCAATACAGACTTTATGCCTCCATACTTCACCTACTGATACCATTTTTCACTATGTATATACTTTTTCACTGTGTATGTTTGAGTGAGAGAGTGAGAGAGAGCATGTAAGAAAGTGAGTGAGTGAGAAAGTAAGTATGAGACAAAGAGAGTGAGAGAGAGAGAAAGAGTGTATGTGTCTGTTTATGAGAGAGAGATAGAGTAAAAGAGTCTGGGAGAGTGAGAGCGAGTGAGTGTGGGTGAGAGATAGGGTGAGAGAGAGTGAGACAATGCAAGAGAGAGAGAGAGTGTGTGTGTGTGTGTGAGAGAGAGAGAGAGAGAGAGAGAGAGAGAGAGAATGATAGAGTCAGTGTGTGTGAAAGAAAAATAAATACAGAGAAAGAGAGAGAGAGAGAGAGAGAGAGAGAGAGAGAGAGAGAGAGAGAGGGAATTGAGTGCACGCATGTCATGTGACATGCTATTCCCTATTATCATTTTCACTGCCACTTAATGTTAACATGTACTATATGCATATAGTATTTCATCATGCTTATGTCAATTCCACGAATTATATTATTTATTGAATAGCATCACTATTTTTGCGTTACACAACGTGTAGTATTTTGTTTTCATTTTCACCATCCCCCCATCCCCCCCCCCCCCCCCCCCACAATTTTGTCCATTTTGAGAGGATGCTCACTATAATATGTATCAATAACTACTAAGAAAGCACTTTACAACACAATCTTCCTACCAACTCTGTGCTACCAATGCCAAACCTGGACAATGACAGAAAAAGAGAAAAGAAAAATCACAACAACAGAAATGAGGTTCCTGAGAAGAATACTCAACGTATCAAGAAGAGATAAGATCAGAAATGAAGAAATCAGGACTAAAGTGGGGGTTAAAGCTGCTCTAGATTTTATTAGAAAGCAGCAAGTCAAATGGTTTGGCCATGCAAGTAGGCTACCAGTCAACAGCATGCCACAACAGGCAATGACGTACAGACCAGATGGAAACAGAGGAAGAGGCCGACCACGTAAACGCTGGACGGAGGGAATAACAGAATCCATGGGAATGTCGATATACGAAGCCCATAACCGGGCACTCTCACGAAGTTTATACTTCACCTCGACACCGCAAGGTACAAGAGGAACATGATGAGATGAGATGAGAGCTCACTATAATCTTCAGTGTATATGTTTGTGTAAAGTTTGGGGGTTTGTTCATATTAGATTTAGTGAGCATGTGAGCTAGCGTGCATGTGACTAGATGTATGAGTATGAGTGTGGGAGGATGGGTAGGTGTGTATATGTTTCTCTATGTGTGTGATTTGTATGTGTGTAGGTGGATGGGAGGGTTTGTATATGAGTATATGTGTGTCTATGTGTGTGTATGTGGGTGTATTTGTGTCTGCGCGTGTATGTGTGTGTTTATATATGCGTGCGTGTGTGTGTATGTGTGAATGTAGGTGTACGTGCGTGTATGTGCGTGTGTATGTATGTGTGTTTGTGTGTGTGTGTGTGTGTGTGTGTGTGTGTCCTTGTATGGGTATGTGTAGTGCTTTTGTGTGTGTATTTGTGTGTGTGTAGGTGCGCGTATGCGAGTGTGTATGTTTATGTATATATATATATATATATATATATATATATATATATATATATATATATATATATATATATATGCCTTACGTGTGTACGTGTGTGTATATGTGTTTATATATGCGTGTAAATGTGTATGTGCGTATGTATATGTGTTATGTGTGTATATTTTTGTGTTTATATACGTGTGTATGAGTTTGTATGTGTGTATGTGTATGTGCGTAGATTTGTGTATGTGCGTATATGTGTGTATGAAAGTATATGTGTGTTAATGTATTTGTGTGTATGTATGTGTGCATGTGTGTGTTTGTGTGTATGTGTTAGTATGTGTGTATGCTATATGTGTGTTTATGTGTGTGCGTGTGTGGTGAGAGTGAGTGAGAAAGAGTGTGTGTGTGAGAGTGAGTATGAGACAGAACAAACGAACGAACGAACGAAAATATTTATTTTCAAAGGGTTAAGAATTGGGCACGTAGGCCTGTTTGACATTCTGCCCTTCTCTATTTCCTATCATACATTCTTTCATTCAACATCACTCATGAAGCATATTTTTGACAACAAAAGAACAATAAGCATTAAAACGCATGAAAAATAATCAATAACAAATGACTCACAGAGGCAATGTTTAACATAGGCATTATAAATATACAAGGAAGATGTAACTTGCCATATATATGGGAATATTTTTGGCTAGTTGTCGTTTGAGATAATTTACCATTATTATTGTCATATTTTTTTTTGTTTCTGTTTATGGGGGAATGTAGTCTTTACTGAGGTAGTGTTCAAACAGGTTGCGAATGTATGTATAATGATTGGTGGTGTCCTTGATTTCTTGTGGAAGATTATTCCACAAATGAGCAGCAGAGTATGCAAAGCTTGTTTTTTATAAGTCTATCCTAGGTTTAGGGACATGAAGTATATTTAGTCGTTCGCTATGTCTTGCATTATATTAAAATAATCGCAAAAGGTAGATAGGAGCATTTTGAAATAGGAGTTTGTGAATTAGCTAAGCCTTATTAAAAAGAAGGCGTTTGTGCAAGTAACCAAGACGTTTATGTGGGTTAGAATTGTCGGTAAGCTTTTCACCAGTAATTAAACGGACTGCCCTTTTCTGAAGTGAATAAAGGTGTTTTGTTATTAACTTGGAGCATCCATCTCAGATTGTGGAGGAATAATCAATATGTGTTTGTATATGGGAAGTATAGAATATCTTTCTTGTGTTTTCGTCTAGAAATTTTTTTAATTTTGGCAAGTTGGTATACATTTTTGGCTGTTTGTTTAACGAGAGCATGAACATGGGAGTAAAAGGTTTGATTTTGATCTATGATAACACCCAGTGCCTTGTGCTCGGTTACACTTTCTAAAGACATGCTACCAATGTGCAGCTGTACAGTAGTGTGTGTGTGTGTGTGTGAGAGAGAGAGAGAGAGAGAGAGAGAGAGAGAGAGAGAGAGAGAGAGAGTTGAGCGCACGCATGCCATATGACATGCTATTCCATGTTTTGTCTGTATCCTCATCTTCCATATTAGCATTTTTACTGCCTCTTGAATTTAACATGTACTATATGCACTGTTTATTCAATCAATCAATCATGTGCCATGCCGGAAAGCGTGGACGGTCATGACTCGCCATTTCACTCGATCACCAGTGTCGTGGATCAGCTCAGTGTTCATGTCTCGTCCATGCCATGTGGCCAAACCATCCAGGTATTTTCCTCTCGGTCTTCCTCTTGGTCTGTTCCCTTCGATCTCGCCAGTTGTCACTAAGTTCTCCAATCCATTTCTTCTCATAACATGTCCAAAAAATGTTGACTGTCTACGTCTAATTTCTCTAATCAGTTTACGATGTTCATTTGTCTCCTGTAGTACTTGGTCATTGGTTTTTCTGTCTGTCCATGGTATTCTTTGCATTTTCCTCAGAAAGCACATTTCTGCAGCCATCAGATGCTTTTCAGCTTGAATGCTCATTGTCCAAGTTTCACATCCATACAAAAGAACAGGTTCTATGTATCCCCTCAACACTCTTTTTCTCGTTTCAATTGACATCTTTTTATTGGTCAGAATGTTTTTCATCTTGCTAAAGGCCACTTTCGCCATGGCGATTCTTGTTCTAATCTCTTCAAGGCATCTCCCATCAGACGTTATGACTGTTCCAAGATAATTGTACCGATTCACTTGTTGAAGAATATTTCCATTTACTTGTATATTACATTGTGGCACTTCTTCCTTCCTAGTGACGACCATAACCTGAGTCTTTTTACAATTTAATTCTAACCCCAGTTGCTCACTGTGTACAACAACCGCATCTACTAATTGTTGCAGGTCCTGCGCATTGTCTGCAATTAATACTGTATCATCTGCATATCTAATGTTATTGATTTTTCGTCCTCCAATGCTGATTCCATTTATATCCTCTACATTTCTGAAAATATTTTCACTGTACAGGGAAAAAAGATCTGGAGACATCACACATCCCTGCCTAACACCTCTCTTAATTGGCTGATACTGTCCCACTTCATTATCAATCCTTATTGCAGCTTGTCTTTTTCCAATATATGTTTTTTATAAGTCTAATGTCTTTCCCATCAATTTGTAGATCTGCAAGCATATCCACCATGCTGACATGTCTAACTCTATCAAAAGCCTTTGTATAGTCAATAAAGCAAAGATGTATATCCTTGTTTACTTCTATAGCACGTTCAATAACTGTTCGCAGCATATACACAGCATTTACTGTACCCTTTCCTTTTATTGCATCATGTTTATGTCAGTTCTACGAATTATCTTATTGAATTGCATCAATACTTTTTTACGTTACACAATGTATAACATATTTTGTCATTTTCACATTTCCCCCAGTTTTTCCATGTTTTCCAATTTGTCCCTCAATTTGTGTGTGTGTGTGTGTGTGTCTGTGTGTGTCTGAGTGTGTGATGCTCACGATAGTAGTTAGTGTATGGATGTGTAAAGTGTGGACGTTTGTTCATATTCATTTCAGTGATTATGTGAGGCATCATGTATGTGTCTAGATGTGAGGATGTGTGTGTATGTATGTGTATGTGTGTGTGTTGGGGGGATTATGTGGGATATGTGTGTGTGTCGTGGGGGTATGTGTGGATTCGTGAGAAGCTGTGTGTGTGGGTTAGGGGGTGGTTGTGTGGATGAGGGGATGTGTGTGGGTGGTGGATGTGTGCATGTGGGTGGCGGATTTGTGTAAGTAAGTGGGGGATGTGTATGCCGTGTGGATGTGTGGGTGGGTGTGCGGGGGTGTGTTTTAAAAGGTTTTTTTAGACGTCAACATGGTCGTCTGCATTGTGATGTCATGTGCTTTAACCATCTTGACATCCTTAACAACAACATTGGCAGATTACAAGATCATGGCATGGTTATTGTAATTACAATCACACATTTAATGATTTAATTTGAAGTATCCTCGTATTTATCTCTCTGCCTTTCCCTTGCTCTTTTCCCCTCGATCTTGCCAGTTGTTACTGGGTGTTCCAGTGTATGTTTCCTCATAACTTGTCAGTTGTCACTGCGTTTTCCTGTGTAGGTTACCTCATAACGTGCCAGAGAAAGCATGACTGTCTACGCCTAATCTCTCAAATCAATGTATGATTTTCATTGTTTATTATAGGACTTGCTCATTCGTTTTTGTCTCCGTCCGTGGTATTCTTTGCATTTTCATCACAAACCACATATCCACTGTCATTAGATGATTCTCAGCTTCTCTGCTTATTGTCCTTGTTCATCATGCATAGAACGAATATTATAGGTTCTATGTAGCACTTCAACGCATTTTCATTGCAATCGATAGCCTTTTTTTTGTCAGTATATGTTCCATCTTTCAAAGGCTAGTTTGCCATAGCTATACGATGAGTTGTTTATAGGCTATAAAACTCTAGGCTCTGCCATCTCTAAACAACTGCTTAGTTGCTGTTAATCCACAAAGAAAGGACATTTCGCATACGGTATTCAACAGACAATAACCAATTGCTCAAATATACCAAGACATTAGCAGTTAGGCGATTCCAATCGATCTTGTGCTGACAGTAAGACTACGCTATAAATTTGCGATTACCATGGGGTTACCAAATGCCCGACATTCAAACAATGTCAATGACTATATGTTTTAAGCATCGTAACCAAATTATAAGCGTCGTTCATTTGAAATCCGATCTAATGGCTTTATTAAAAAAAGCATGAAAGAAACATTAACAGGTGTGGCAGAATTAAAAAAGAATTCATTTTGAATGAATTATGCAACATGGGTTGGTCAGAAGAAGTTGCCGTAGGCATTAAGGGAAGCATCCCATTGCTTAAGTAGGAGGCGAGTGCCGTCCGCAAAAAAAGGGTTGTGGTTGCTCATTGAACCAAGTGTTTACCGCGTTCATTACGTCTGCATCTGTGTGAAATCGGTGCCTCTTGAGGGCAGCTTTGTTTTAGAGGCCCGAACAAATGAACATCCATGGTGACAAATCAAGACTATAGTCTGATGATTTCCCACTACTTCCAAGCTAATGCTTCCTACACAATCTTTGCAAAATGCGGACGAGCATTATTGTGCAACAAAATCACACAGGCGAGAAAGCAAGCCGGATCGTTTATTCTTGATGGATTTTTGCAGCTTGTCTAGTGTTTCCAAGTAGTGGGCAGAGTTGATGTTGACACCAGGTTCTTTAAAGTCGGCCAACAATAGCCCTTCATGGTTAAAAAAAAAAAATTCGCTCAGCATAATCTCACCTGCGGAAACCTGTAACTTGAACTTTATTGGCTTTTGGTGATAAATCATGCTTCCATTGCATGCTCTCTTTTTTGCTGCTCGGTGACACCATGATTCATCGCCTGCCACTATGGGAAGAGAAATGCATCACCCTCCACTCTGTAACGCAGCATGTGGTTCAAACACCATCCCATGCGTTCCTCTTTTTGACGGTCGGTCAACATCGTCGGTACCCACTTTGAACACACCTTCCGATATTGCAGTTTCTAACGAACGACCATTTGAATTGTCCTAATTTACACATCAAATTCTTTCGCTAGCGAATGTATGCTTCGACAACAGTTCATCTGTACCGCTGCATCAATTTTGGCGAGGTTTTTTTCTGTTATTGTGTATTGCCCAGTACTTTTGGCTTTCTTTTCCTCAGGGAACCAAGGAAGAATTAATACTTCTATTAGATCAGTTAGTAGTGGAGAGATGAGTTTTGGAGATGTGTGAGAACTGTGAGTTGGAGGTGAGATGTTGTTCTTTTTTTGGGTTGGGAATCTGTGCGTTGTTTGGGGAGGAATCTGGGTGTTGTCACTTGAGTATATACATGCATATATGTAAAATTGAGGTGTATGATATACCATGTGTAACCTGGGTCTTCACTGGACCCCACTTGTCCCAAATCAAAGAAAGGGAGGTTAAAATCTGTTGTTGAGACTATTCCATTGTAAGTGTTCTGTCCCTTTGTTATGGGAACAGTTAATTGTGAATGTCTTGTCCAGTTATGGTGAGACTATTTCATTGTGAATGTCTGGTCCAGCTTTTGTTGTGAGAACATATTGTGAATGTCTTGTTCAACCTTTGTGGAGTGCAGCTCTTGTGGATGTTTTGTGCAACTATGTGAAGTATCTTCCATTGTTGATGTTTGGTCATCTATTGTTGAGTCCAATAATCCAACAGTCCTGTAGTCCCATTGTCAAATTGTCAAGTGTCACTTGTGATACAAATTAATGTTAGATCCACATGAGGTTGGCAGAAAGCATACAGTTAAACCTATTGGGGAGGGAACATGTTCCTCCGTTGCTGTGGCAAATTGTCAGGATCTATATCTATATATGTCTGCCTTATAGGGGAACCTTTCATTCTATAAATTCTGTATAACAACTCAACTTTGTCTGAGATTTGCACAGTGGGGGTGTCGAGCTAAATTATATTGTTCCTCTTAAGGGCAGCGCGGGAATGATTTCATCTTATTAGTGATGCCCTAGACAACGTGCTTTATCAATCCCTTATCTATCACATATAGATATATTTATACAGACCTCACTCAGGGGGGGGGGAGGGGGGGGGCCTTTGTATATTTTCACCTAAATCCTCACAAATTCCATGCGGTAGATTGGACGAAAAGAAACGGTACAATTCCATCTTGGAAGTATGATCACAGAAGATGGCAAATTGGACAGAGAAATCGAAATCAGATGTCATTAAGATAGTGCACTTACATATCAACTATCACACTTACTGAAACATCCAAACATACCCATGGCCGCAAAGCGACAGATAATAAACAACGTATTCACACCAACCCTATGCTACTAATCTCAAACCTGGACTTTATCCAAATTACACCTTCGCAAAATCAACACCTGCGAAATGAAATGCCTGAGGAGAGCTGCCAACTTAACAATCCGAGACCGAGTAAGAAATGCTACTATAAGACAGACTGTGGGATCAACACCTTGTGCCACATTTATTGAAAGACAGAAGATCAAGTGGTTTGGCCATGTCGTCAGAATGCAACATCAACAACTACCATCACTGGCCTCAAAGATCATCTGCGACGAGACCACGAGGACGTCCAAGAAGAAAATGGATTGACGACATCAGAGACATTGTACACCCACACGAGATGACACTATCCAGCGCCGCCAACTGGGCGCTGGAACGCAAATTATTCCTCCCCACGACGCTTGACCGCAGAAGTGGAAGGTGATGATGATGATGATGATGATGATGATGATGATGATGATGATGATGATGATGATGATGATGATTGTTCTTGAAACACACAGCTTGTAGACAGATCAGTTCCCTAACCCCATACGTATGTTCATGCTGGGACCACACTGAACTATTTCTGCCCTTAGCAACTTACCATCCGTGATTGGTTGTTGTTGATGTGTACAAGACAGTGTGTAATGTAGGACAGTACTGACTACATCCAGTCACAGCATTCTACAGATATTTTTCTTCCTTGTTGTCTTATAACTGAGTCAAGGCCAATGGATAGTATATCGCCACATGTGACCTACCATTTGGGCAGAGAAGGGGATGTATCGCCATACTAGAGTCATTGTGTTATTTGTTTTGTTTCTTCGTATCTTCGGCAATTGTAATACTCAGTGAATGGAGATTTACATTTTAATACAGTGCACACCACTTAAGGCGATCTAGGATGTGGCGAATTTATGTTGTGAAGAACAATATTGTATTGTACGTTGTAAGTACATTATTATATGCTTGAAGTCTTATAAGAGGAATTTCTGACAAGAAGAACCATTTCTTGGGCCCAATGAGTTCGCCTTATCGGGTCTGCTCTGTACTTGGTTATTTGATTGTGTACCATTATTGTGTACAATTATCTCGGAACAGTCATAACATCTGATGTGAGATGCCTTGAAGAAACTAGAACAAGAATCGCCATGACGAAGGTAGACTTTTGCAAGATGAAAAATATACTGACGAATAAAAAGATGTCATTTGCAAAGATACAAAAGAGTGTTGAGATGCTACATAGACGCTGTAATTGTGTGTGGATGTGAAGCGTGGACACTGAGCAGACAAGCTGAAAAACATCTGATGTAGAAATATGGTTTCTGGGGAAAATGCAAATACCACGGACAT
Organism: Cepaea hortensis; assembly: GCA_963921405.1. Lineage (NCBI taxonomy): Eukaryota > Metazoa > Mollusca > Gastropoda > Stylommatophora > Helicidae > Cepaea > Cepaea hortensis. The sequence goes on from OY992876.1 coordinate 421,957,103, forward strand.
ACAGAAAAAACCAATGATCAAGTGATACAGGAAACAAATGAAAACCGTAAGTTTATTAGAGAACTGAGACGTATACAGACACAAATTTTTAGACAGGTTATGAGAAGAAATACATTGGAGAACTTGGTTACAACTTGCAAGATTGAGGGGAAGAGAAAAAGAGTAAGGAATCAGCATCAAGTGCCCTGCCAGCTCGCTCCACATATCTCGGTCTTTGGTGTTCTGGATCAACTCTGCTGATGATATTCCTCCATGCCACCGTCTCAAACCATCCAACATCATTTCTCTTGGTCTGTCTCTGCCTCTCTTCCCCTCGATCTTTCAAGTTGCACGATGTTCTCCAATGTCTCTCTTCTGATCACATGAGAAAGAAAGCTATTATTTTCTTTCTTATTGTTTTATATAGTGTTCTAGTTTCATTAGCAATCATTGTTAGTTATTCTGACAGTCCAAGGAATTCGCAATATTCGCCTCAAAAGCCACATCTCTGTTACTTCTATGTTCTTCCTATTTTGTTCGTTTACATTCCATGATGCACTGCCACACAGCAAAGATGGTTCTATATATCATTTCAGCATTCTCTTTTTTACTTTCATTGATAGTGTCTTATTGCATACGATACTCTTCATTTTCTGAAATGCGGCTTTTGTCTGCCCTATACTGCTTTTAATCTCTGTTGTACATCTGCCATCTGATGTTATAAATGCCCGTATGTATTTAAAACTATCCACTTGGTTAAGAATTTTCCCTCCTAATTTTATGTAACATTTTGGTGTCACCATTTTCTCTGTAATCACCATTGTTACTGTTTTATTGATATTCAATGAGAGTCTTTTCTTTGCAATCTCTGTTACTATAATGTCCAACAGTTGTTGTAGGTCTGTTGCCAGGCTTGGCCATTGGGATGTTATTCCTATGGGAAAGGTCCCATGAGATGGGATTGGATGGCACAGGCATAAATTACCATGGGATGGAATGGGATGGGACAGAAAAACATGTCCAATGGACAAGCCTGTCTATTGCATTATCCGCCACCAATACTGTGTTATCTTTGATCACTCTCATTATTACTTCTCTATAGAGGGAGAAGAGATCCGGTGACAAGACACACCCTTGTCGTACTCCAAGCTTTATCTGTTCGTAACTACCCTCTTTATTTCCCATTTTAATTGCTGCTACTTGGTTCCAGTAAATATGGTTTATTATTCTTAAATCTTTCCCATTAGTGTTGATATCTGCCAACATGTTAATCAGTTCATCATGTTTTACTTTATCAAAAGCTTTAGTATAATCTATGAAGCACAAATCTCTCTCGGGAGTCTCTGTGGCGTAGTGGTCAAGCCGTTTGACTCGTGCTCCGAAGGTTGTGGGTTTGATTCCGGGCCTTCGGTTTACGAGTTAAATGTTTCGGAGACTCCTGTGGGTCGTCGCTAAAAGCTATGAAGTTCGTGCTTTGTGCGACGCTTTCCGTGCTGTGGAAAGAGACCGAGCCATATGGGATAAAACCCGGTGCAATGAAGTCGACCCTGTCGACTTTTAAGCGTCTTTTTTTTATGAAGCACAAATATATGTCTTTATGTGTCTCTATTGACCTTTCTATTAGTGTTCGTAATATATATATTGCAATGTTTGTACCCTTGCCTTTGGAAAGAAAGGCCTCCATTGTGGGAGTCAGATCTTAGTCAGATATGACTGAGCTACCCTATGACAGTAGACGGTACTACCTGTTTCTGTCAGCGCCGAATGATGGGCGGCGCTTACCAAACCCGACACCCCACATTGTGCCAACGGCTTCGTGTGGAAGAGCGCAATTGGGAGGGTACAAGCCTTATCCTGGTGCGAGGAAATGCAACCCAAAGACAAAATAGTCATGGTAGGGCAGACCAGGCCTTAAGCCTTGGTTGGCAGCTGGTCTATGACCGAAGCTCCGACAGGCGGACAGTTAGAGCATTGCTTTGCTGGTCCGGCAGCTTCTGTAGCTTGTCTTGTTCCATATGTATAGGTGTCAACTTTCCTCTGGAGTGAACTAGGCAGGCCGAGAGAGGGATCATGCTGCATGGGCAACACATGGTTTCTTTATTTTAGCCCAGGCTTTGTGCTATGGAGAGGCAAAAACTCCATCCGTGGTCTTAACCGGTCTGGGAATCAAAGCGAGAGGCAACTGTTACGGGTTATAAGTCCTTGTCAGTTGGCGTAGACATGGGGCGCCACGCGTTGCCTCTGACGGTGGGAGACACCTACAGGTGTCACTGATCAGCTACCGCCCGTCTCAAGCTGGGCAGCCCCCGGCCAATTGGGTGCTGATCCGCCACAGCCTGCCTGCTTCAATGGGTGCTTGAGGCTTGTACACAATCTGAATCGCAGACTGTAAAACCAATGCACAAGGTACTAATAAAAAGAATAATAGAAACCTCAAGCTACGGCTTGCAACCTGGAACGAGAGAACCATGTGTCCAGGAATTTCCACTGATATTGACGATGTGAGAAAAACGGCTGTGATTGATGCTGAACTCAATCGTCTTAACATTGATATTGCTGGCCTGCAGGAGACTCGCCTCGCTGAGGAAGGGTAACTCAGGGCAAACAATTACACCTTTTTTGGAAGGGTAGAGGGCAGGCCGAAAAAAGGCAACAATGTGTGGGCTTTGCAGTGAAGAATTCGCTACTGGGAATGTTTGATATCCCAGCTGGAGGTAATGCATATGCACCGACACTCGCTTCCTCTGATGATGTGAAGGGTACGTTCTATGAGCAGCTAGACTCTGTGATCAAAGCAGTTCCAAAATACTACTGCATTTATATCCTCGGTGATTTCAATGCTCGTGTGGGCAAGGACTCGAGTTTATGTCCAGTGTGCCTTGGAAAATATAACATCGGTCGCATGAATGATAATGGGCAAAGGCAGCTGGAGCATTGCACTAGAAATGACCTATGTAATACAAATTCCTTGTTTAAAACAAAAGAGTTGCATAAGGTCACATGGAAACATCCAAGATCCGGCCATTGGCATCAGCTGGACTTCATTATCACACGGAGACAACATCTGAACCATACATCATTAACTCGAAGTTACCACAGTGCTGACTGTGATACAGATCATTCTTTGGTTGTTGCAAGGGTTAGATTAAGACCAAAGAGAATCTACACAGCTAAACACAAATCTAGCCCCAGGATTAATATTATTAACACTCACGATCCTGGAAAGTGCTTTGAATTTCGACAGCAACTTGAAGACGCTTTCACTGATACATCAGAAAATTGTATAGTAAATGATAAATGGAGTAAACTTAAGGAAACTATTTATAAAACAGCGGTAGAGGTTTACGGCACTGTGGATCATAAGAGGCAGGACTGGTTTGCGGCAAACAGCCAGATACTGCAGCCCTTGATTGATAAAAAGAAGATAGCTCTCCTACGAAACAAGGAAATACCAACGCGTAACACTCTGAGTGAGCTGAAGCAAGCAAGGAAGGATGTGCAAAAGGCTGCCAGACAGTATGCGAATGACTATTGGATCAAGTTACGTGAGTTCATTCAAATCGCAAGTGATAAGGGAAACATCAGAAGCATGTATAAAGGGATAAAGAAAGCTTGTGGTCCAATGATCAAAAGAAGTGCACCGCTGAAAACCTTGACTGGAGAAATAATCACTGATAAGAAACAGCAGATGGATAGATGGGTAGAGCACTATTTAGAGCTTTACTCAAGTGAGACCAAGCTAGCGGATGATGCCCTCAACGCCATAGAGGCCCTGCCAACTCTTGACCACCTGGACACACTTCCCACCATAACAGAAGTTAAGTGTGCTATAAATGAACTTGCATCTGGCAAGGCTCCATGTAAGGATGCGATTCCAATAGAGGTTATCAGGAGTGGGCAAGACACACTCACTCTACAGATCGACCAGCTAATAGAGCTATGCTGGCGAGAAGCACAAGTCCCACAGGATTTCAATGATTCAAGCATCATAACACTGTACAAGAACGAGGGCGATCGGAGCGACTGCAACAACTATAGGGGTATCTCACTTCTGTGTATTGTTGGGAAAGTATTTGCCAGAATTGTTCTGCGCAGACTTCAAGTCCTGGGAGATCAAGTCTACCCCGAATCACAGTGCAGCTTTCGTCAGAACCGGTCTACCATTGATATGATATTCTCATTGCGACAGAAACAAGAAAAATGCCGGGAACAAAATCAGCCACTGTTTATTGCCTTCATCGACCTCACAAAGGCATTCGATTTGGTCAGTCGTGAGGGTCTGTTCAAAGCACTAAAGAAGATTGGCTGCCCACCTCTTCTGTCCATTGTGGAATCGTTCCACACAGGCATGAAGGGTATAATCAAGTTTGATGGCTCAACTTCAGAAGAGTTTGAAATCAATAGTGGAGTTAAGCAAGGTTGTGTACTATCCCCCACCATCTTTTGGGATATACTTTTCACTTCTACTGAAATATACCTTTCGTGATCAGGATGACGGTATATACATTCACTCACGCTCAGATGGTGGACTCGATAATGCTCAGAGATTGAAGGCCAAGACCAAAATTAAGAGGGTATTAATCAGAGATTTGCTTTTTGCGGATGATGCTGCAATTACGACCCACTCTGAGGAAGAATTACAACATCTACTATCTGCATTCTCAAATGCTTGTTCTGAGTTTGGTTTAACAATTAACAAAAAGAAGACACAGATTATGTCACAAGGTGCACATGGTGTACCATCAATCTTTATTGACGACACCGAACTGGAGATAGTAGTCCATTTTACATATCTAGGAACAGAGGTAAATAGCAAATTATCCCTCGATCAGGAAATCAACATCAGGATTGGCAAGGCAACAACAACAATGAACATGGTAGCAAAAAGAGTCTGGGAGAACAGGAAGCTTACTGCCAAAACAAAAGTCCTCGTCTACCAAGTCTGTGTCCTTAGTACTCTTCTTTATGGCAGTGAAACCTGGACAACTTACTCACGCCAAGAGAAACTTTTAAACAGCTTTCATATGCGGTGTCTGCGAAGAATACTTGGTATTAAGTGGCAAGACAAAATCACAAATACTAAAGTATTGGAAAGATCAGGTTGTGTGACGGTGTATTCCATGCTCAGTCTTCGTAGACTTAGATGGATAGGACATGTTAGGAGGATGGATGATGGTAGAATACCAAAGGACATCTTTTTTGGTGAATTACAGACGGGTAGGAGGGAGATCTCAGGGTCGGCCTCTACTACGATACAAAGATGTGTGTAAGCGGGACGTGATTGATACAGGCATTGATAATGCACATTGGGAGCAAGTCGCCGCTGAACGTGTTGCATTGAGGGCAACTATCAGAAATGGAATAAAGACAAAGGAGAAAATGATTGCAGATAAAGCACACACAGAGCGTGAGAGACGTCAGATGGTGCAAAATGGTGGAAATGACCATGTTTTTACATGCATCTACTGTGGGCAAACATTTGCAGCAAGAATTAGCCTTACCAGCCACACTCGCCACCGCCATGAGTCGTAGTTATTAAGCCTTTTTGAAGCACAATGTACCAATCTATCGTCTGTCAAGACGGAAAGGTGCCAATGATGATGATGATTGTACCCTTGCCTTCCACAAAACCATACTTTTCTTCACTAATTTCCATTTTTCTTTTCTTTCTTGTTCTTCTAATTATAATTTTGAGTAGAAGCTTAGTGATATGGTTTATGAGGTAAATTGTACGAAAATCTTCGCATTCAATTGATCCTGGTCTTTGTGGTGTAGCTGTAAATACATATTTCAGCATATCACTGGGTAATTATCCACTGCTGTAAATATCATTCAACATTTTCGTTAATATATCTACTCCAAATTTTCCCAGTACTTCTAATTCTTCTATTGTGATTTCATCCGGTCCAGCTTTTCCTTTCTTCATTTGTTTCATAGCGTCAGCAACTTTTTCTTTTAGCATAGGTGGGCCTTCTAAGTTACTTTCTTCTGTTAATTCTTCCCTTTATCCATCATATAATTCTCTTATATACTCATTCCACCTCTTTATTATAGCACCTTCATCCAATAATATCTATCCTGTTTTCGATTTCAAACACCCTGTAATTATTCTTAATTTTCTTCCCATGATCTCACGGATTTGTCTGTGCATATTTCTTGTATCTCTGATGGAATTTAATTCTTTTTTTTTTTTTTTTTGCATTTCCCGTTTAACCAACTTTCTTTTGCCTTCACACATTTATCTCGTATTTCTTTATTTATCTTAGCAAATTCATGTTTGTAATTTATATTATGTTTCCTTTTGTCCATCAGCATTCTTCATTCATCCATTTTTTTCCTTGCTTTTTGGCTTCTCTCCGGTAATATTTCTTTGCTAGTTTGATGAATGGAGTCCCTTAACATTTCCCATTGTTCATTTATACTCTGTATTTTAGCTATGTCATTGTACCTATTTTTCACAGTCACTTTGTTTTGTTCTTGAATTTCTTATCTACTTTCAGAACCTCTTTATTAAGTCTCAAGTTCTTAACTATTTTTCCACTCTCTGTAATCTTACTTTTATTTGTCCACATAGTGGTACATGATCACTTTTACAGTCCGCACCAGGCATTGTCTTTACATTAATAATGCATTTCCAACTCTTTTATCCATACGTATGTAGTCAATTTGGTTGCGCATAGGGCTTTTCCATGTACATAGTCGTTTTTTTTTTTTTTTTTTTTGTGTGTTTATACCATGTGTTTCCAATTATCATGTCAATCATATTTGCCGTTCTATTAGTTTCTCTCCTCTTTCATTTCTTGTACCTAAACCAGAATACCCAAATTATCATTATCATCATCATCAAGTGCCGTGCCGGCTGGGGTAGGCGTTCATGGCTCTCCACAGATCTCGGTCTTTGGTGTTCTGGATCAACTCTGCTGATGATATTCCTCCATGCCACCGTCTCAATCCGTCCAGCATCATTTCTCTTGGTCTGCCTCTGCCTCTCTTCCCCTCGATCTTTCAAGTTGTCACGATGTTCTCCAGTGCCTCTATTCTCGTCACATGACAAAGAAAGCTGTTTGTCTCTTTCTTATTGTTGTATATAGTGTTCTAGTTTCATTAGCCTCTTTCAGGCAATCGTCGTTAGTTACTCTGGCAGTCCAAGGAATTCGCAACATTCGTCTTAAAAACCACATCTCTGTTGCTTCTAAGTTCTTCCTAATTTGTTCATTTACATTCCAAGATTCGCTGCCATACAGCAAAACTGGTTAAATATAGCATTTTAGCACTCTCTTTCTTACATTCATTGATAGCGACTTATTGCATAAGATACTCTTCATTTTCTGAAATGCGGCTTTTGCCTGCCCTATTCTGCTCTTAATCTCTGTTGTACATCTTCCATCTGATGTTATAAGTGCCCCTAGGTATTTAAAATTATCCAGTTGGTTGAGAATTCCCCCTTCTATTTCTACCCAAACTATATCCTCCATTTTTCCCTTTCCAACTTTTGCATTAAAATATCCAAGTATTATGTTTATTTCTTGTGATCTAATTTTAGTCATGATCATTTCTATTTCATCGTAAAAGTGTTGTGTTTTTTCGTTCACTATCTCTGAAAATTGTGTTGAAGGGTAAGGTAGTGAAGTAAATACCCGGATGGCTTAGCCACGTGGTATGGTTGAGACAAGAACACAGAGCTGATCAACGACTCTAGTGATCGAGTGAGATGCCGAAACATGACCGCCCATGCTCATCGGCATGGCGCATGATGATGATCATATGCTAGAATTACTATAAGAGGAATTTCTAATAAGAAGAATTTTTCTTGGGTCTCAGGTTTCAGGTCTGCACTGTACTTGTTTATTTGATTGTGTACCATGTTGGTCTTAGTTAGTTAGTTAGATAGTTAGTCGACAGATCATGCTCATTGCACATCGAACCATTCAGACCATAAGTGCTCGGATCCCCTCCTCAGCAAATCCTGCAGCGTGTAGAAGCTAACGACACCAGTTCTGTGCTGGTTTATCAATCTTCTTTGGCTGCCTGCGTAGTGTTCTTGTTTGGCCACACCCCTTTTAATTTGCTGTTCTCGCAGTCTGATCATGGTTGTAGATTCGCAGTCATCACTTGGTTCTAGCAAAAGTCTTACTTCTCGTAGTGCATTCAGATTGTGAGCCTGGTCCATGTCGCGTCCGCCCTCCACATTAACCATACCATCGAGCTTGTCAGCCCGCTCATTTCCTTGCCCTGACACGAAGATGAAACTAATCTTTGTCAGCCGAGACCGCTCCAGAGGCAGCAACCATTCTCTTCGGATCGCCCCCTCCTCTATCCTCTTGAGCATGCTCACTTGAGTCGCTAAGGACACATGCCCTAGTGAATGTCTGTGTCTCGAGCCATGTTATTGCTTTACTTACTGCCATGACTTACATAGTCAGGCTACTTGTGGTCTCAACAAAAGCACCAAAGTACTCCTTCACAATTCTCCTTCCGGTCCGCGCCGTAAAGGCCCATGAGCTTCTCACATGTTGGACGACCGACCCACCTGTGTAAATGACAGCATCACCATCTAACGAATTCCCAAAAATCAACGCTTGTACTTCCGCCTCCACAGCAGCCGGATTTTCTTGTCTACATTTTCTGTCTAGTTGGATGCGAATGTTTGATCTAAACCTACATTTTGTTTGACACTGAATCAGTTAAAATAGGAAATTTTAAATCAAGATCGTTTAGTTCGATAGTAATCGTTTTTCGGAACATTTCCAAACGCTCTTCGTCTCTTTCTTCATGTAACCAACGAATGCTATTAGGGCTAATGGTACCGAGCGGCAGAGTCATTGAACGTCTGCCTACTGGTTTCTCTACGCATTGACTGTCTTTCTGGCTTTCTACTCATCTCCTACTGAATCAACCTCTGCAGATGTGAGTCCTTTGCTTCTTTGGCTACTCTTTCTGCTCGATTCCGGCGAGCTTTTACCACATGAGTCTGATCATAATCTCGCTTATAGCTCAAAGGAGCGGCAATAGACAGTATATAGGTCTGTTTATTTACTATCACACACGCCTGCCCTGGTAAGAGAATCTATGGTATGGTATACACCTTCGACTATTTGTTTTTAACTAGATGTGTATATCTGACACATGCACGAAAAAGACGCGTTGCAGGCCATTGCTCTAATCGCGCCTTGCCGACCAGATTCCCGTATCTTTATAAAGTCCCTTGTGTCCTTATGTTCGTGCCCTGAGTGACTGCAACGTCCTGTGTTCATCAGTATGCTAGTCTTCTTCTTCTTCTTCTTCTTCTTCTTCTTCTTCTTCTTCTTCTTCTTCTTCTTCTTCTTCTTCTTCTTCTTCTTCATCTTCTTCTTCTTCTTCTTCTTCTTCTTCTCAGCTCACAGTGTCGCTCTACACACTTAGCTTAGTGGCCAGATACTATCAGATCTTCAAGAAGCTTGAATTTATGAGTGAGATTGGCGTAGAACCTTGTCTCCTGAACTGGGACCAAAATACCATCTAAATAAGGACTGTCTGTCCGAACGCTCTTTTCACCCCTCAAATCCTGAAACCAACGAGGTATGCAAGACTGATACTGAAGCTTCACCTCTGTGGGGAAGCATGTTAGGATGTAACTAGGTCATCATTCCCTGGATGCAGTCAAGAGTCACAGGCTTCTAAGAGGACGATCGTGGATGGCTCACGCAGAAGAGACCATTAGAGAAGTGTGTATGTACACTTGAGAAGATTGGCAGAGGCAAGGAGTGGGTCAGAGTGCCGAATATAAATTCAGACTTGTGTGGGGCTATAATCTCATTGGGTCGTGAGAGTAGGGAGTGGCCAGCAGGCGCTACGGAAGCTGAATTTCTGCAATTAACGTATGACTACTTTCGTCCTGGCGATGTGATAATCTATACCGATGGCTATGTGTTAAGAAGCACAAAAAGTGCCTGAGGATTCATTCATTCATTCATTCTTTCATTCATTCAGTAGCATGTCCTTTGCAGAACCTCGCTCCCATAACAACCTTCCTTGAAAACCTCTCGATCATAAGCAAGATGTCCCGCGTCCGATACACCCATCTGGAGATCATCCACCACATCCTGCACACATCTTCTCTTTGGCCTTCCCCTTCCGCTATTCCCAGGCATAAACCCCACCATTATTGATTATGTGGTTGTTTCGGGATTTGAAACCCCACCATTATTGTTTTCTCCATACTTTCGTGGCGTTTCAAGTGACCAAAATATTTCAATTTTCTTTGTTGTATCGTCTCTAATAGCGAACCTTCTTCAATATTCAGCTCTTGAAGTAAGGATGCATATGTTCTTTTTCTTAACCCAAGATATTCTTAGAACTCGTCTATAACATTTATATTCAAATGCATTTATGCGCTGTTCAGCTTGTTTAGTAAGTGTCCAGGTCTCACAGGCGTATGTTGCAATGGGAAAGATGCATGCTCTTAAAAATCGAATTTTTGTAGTTCTGTCTGTCCCACTCCATAATTTATTCAGTTGTTTTAGTCTTTGAACAGCAATTGATAGTCGTCGTTTAAATTCTTTCATTGTGTCACCGTTGTTGGTAATAATTGACCCAAGATATTCAAAATTTTCCACCGCATCCAATTTTTCCTCATTAACATATATTTCTTTCTCCATAGTAGTTTTATCTGTATGCATTATCTTTGTTTTTGCTATGTTAAGGTATAAGTTGTGATTTTCACTATTCAAATGGGTTGAGGCTATTAGGTTTTATATACCATTCTGTGTTGTGGATAGCAATACTGTATCATCAGCATACCGAATCTCTGGTATGTCAAGACCACCGATATTTAGGGCATCATATAGCTCCCTGTTTATATCATCTCTTACATTTCTCATTATATTTTCGACGTACAGGTTAAACAAATAGAGGGACAGCACACATCCCTGACGGACTCCTTGCTTGATGTCAAACCAATCTGATGTCTCGCCATTCATTCTAACCGCTGCTTGTTGGTCTAGATACAGCATATTTATATGTTGTAGTATATTTGATCGAAAGCCCATATTACTCATGAATTCCGAAAGTTTCTGATGTTGTACACTGTCAAATGCCTTTGAATAATCCACAAAACATGAGAATAGGTTTACTTTAAATTCTTTGCTCATCTCTATTATTAAATGCATGTCGATAATGTGATCTCTTGTTTCTCTTCCTTGTCTAAATCCCAGCTTGAATCACATTAATTTCTTCTTCCATTTTCTTACTAAGTCTTCCCATTATGATTTTTAGTAGAATTTTATTTGCATGACTGATCAGGGCAACAGTTCTATATTTGGTGCATAATTTCAGGTTGCCCTTTTTTGGTAATGGAATGAAAATAGTTCTTGTCCAATCTTTTGGCCAAATACCATATTTCCATATCTTTGTACATAATGCGTGATAGATGTGTATGCTTTCTTCTCCTCCCGCTTTAACTAGTTCAGCTGGTATCTCATCACATCCAGGTGATTTACCATTCTTCAGGTTCTTTATTGCCCATGCAATTTCATCTAAGGAGGGTTCAGGTTCTGTCTCTGCTGTCATTGGCTCATGTATCTCATTCATATCCTCACTGTCACTCATATAATACATTCCACTGCAGTACTCCTGCCATCTTTCTAGAATTTGTCTAGATTCTGTTAAGGTATTTCCCATCTTGTCACAGATAACATTCAATTGAGGTTGAACATTTCTTGTCAGTAACTTCATTTCCTTGAACATTTCATCTCTTCCAGTCTTATGATATTGCTTTATTCTGGTACAGCAATCATGTATATATTGGTTTTTGTCCTTTCGTGTATTCTTTGTTATTTCTCGAGTTAAACATGTATACTTCATCCTGCTGGTATCGGATTCACCTCCTTTCTGTTTCAGTTCCCTTCGTTGTTTTATTAATTCTAACGTGTCTGATGTAATCCATGGCTTAAGTTGCTTTTTCTTGGTCGGAATTAAATCTTTGGCTGCAGTTATCAAGATATCTCTAGCTTGTACTGGCAGGTCATCAGGTGTCATTTCCTCTTGTACAGACATCAAGACCCCTATACGATTCCTAACTTCTACAGGGTTTGCATCTGGTATTTTTGTGAGATCAAAACGAAGTGGCCTTGGTCCTCGGATAAGCTTTTTGAGTTTTAATTTCAGTTCTGCTTCTAATAACTGATGATCTGTATCACAGTCTGCACTACGTAGGGTTTTTGCAGATGTCATACTTGATCTCCACCTTCTTTGTATTAAAATATAATCTATCTGATTTTTGGTAATACTGTCCGGGGACTTCCATGTGAAGAGTCTTCTTGGGTGTTGTTTAAAAAGTGTGTTGGCTATCGTTAAAATATTTTCTGTGGAAAATTCAATTAATTTGTCATCTGCATCATTTCTATTTCCCAATCCAAATTTTCCTAAAACGTGTCTCTCATTTTCAGCTCTTCCTGTACCTACTTTTGCATTAAAATCTCCCAATATTATTGCTATATCATTATGACCAATCTTATTTAATGTGTCTTGCAGTGTATTGTACAAATCTTCAATTTCGCCATCCTCTTATGCTGAAGTAGGTGCATATATCTACATGAGAGTTGTCTTTTTTGGACGGCCTTTAAGTCTAATAGTGAGGATTCTATCACTAACTTGGTTATATCCAATTAAATCTTCTGCAGTTGGTTTATCTAATCTAAATGCCACTCCACTCTGGCCTCCAACGAATCTACCACAATACATGAAAAAACTTAAATTTTCAGTTGTAAAATGTTCCTTGCCTCTCCAGCGATGTTCACTAATTCCTAAAATTTGAATATTTAACCTCTGAATCTCATCACATACTACTTTAAGCTTCCCCTCACACAGACTTCTCACATTCCCCGTTTCTATTCTTACTCTGTTTCTTAGTCTGACACAGGGGATTTCCTTGGTAACACAGTCAGGATTAACTCCATCATCACGATTACTAGTACTGGTCCCTGTGTCACACTCTTCCCCAGCATTATCTGATCTGCCTGGCCTGGGGTCTCGCCACCAGATCTCTTTCGTATTATGTTTTCTTTCATGGTTATTATGGATTCTTGGCAAGTTTTGCAGAAGATAGTTTGCCATTGCTTTCCTTCTGGGCAGTGACTGTACTACTTGATGGCCATAGCCATTGTCTCTACTTATGAGATCATCTACCTATCGCCGCAGAGTGCAGACCATAACCAACAACAATCTGTCGGCTGCTCTCACACTCCATCCACCACCTGCTTCCATGGCTTCACATAACCCTGATTGGGGGGCTAAACGGGTACTCCACCTTGCCCAAGGGTGTCCCGTAGACTAACGGAGGAAGGGAGGTGTCTTACATCTCCTTTGATAGGGGATACCCCTATCCCGCTAACCTTTGGGGATTCATAGCAAAAGAAAATGACTGATACTTAGTAAAGGAGAGCTTGGTATATGACACCACAACCTCAAGTCTGAGAATGGAGGTGGGGGAAGTTACTGCAGCTTTCCACTGGTTGGAGAACAAACTGTATACGCATGTTGTGAATGTATCCGATTCACAAAGCATGCTGGCAAAGGTGAAGGCTGGCATGCTTCGTACAGAATGGCTTGCATCGACTCGGAGTTCGCGGGTTGTGAGCATTCGCTGGATCTTTTCTCCAAGACAGTCTGGTGTGGTTGAAAATGAACAGGTAGAGAGATTGACTGGTGCTGCATCATTGACGGGTGATTTGATGCAGGATAAAGCAGATGTGATGAAGACCTCCTGGGAGACTGTGATTAATGCAGAAGAACAGATAGACTATCATGGTCTAGAGCAGTGTTTCCCAACGTGGGGCCCACGCCCCACAGGGGGGCAATTTGACTGTTAAGGGGGGCAATTCGAAAATGGAAGAAATCGGCTGAATATAACAAAACGGGGAGACTTGAGACTGAAGTTAACTAAATTGGAACCTGACATAAGATCTCTTTGCAGCAAGCATCAAGCGCAAGGATCTCACTAAATTTAAATAATAAATAATTACTAATAATTAAAATAATATAGAAAAATCTTTCATTAAAATTATTTTGTACTTGAATTTCAGTTCTCCATTATATGTTTTGAAAATTTACTTACTGTGTTTGCTCAATAATTACCTAGTGATTTCTTCCTAAAACCTATCATTCAAGTTTCTTTAGTGAACATTTCAATGTTTGAATATTAAAAATAATGTATATGTTGAGGGGGGGGGGCATGGGGCGGGGGAGGGGGGCAATATGAATTTTAGAAAGGCTTAAGTGGGGCATGGTACAAAAAAGGTTGGGAAACACTGGTCTAGAGAGAATGCAGCAGCAAGGGTTGTTCAGAGGATCTGGTCGACAGTCGACATTCAGAGGCAAAGCAAGACAGACATATAAACAGATTGCAACAGGCACCATTAGCATTGAAACTCTTCGCTTGCTGTTGAAGATGGGGACAGAGCACCTTTGAAAAGTTCCCAGTGCGGTGATGTCGCCAGAACCACATATTTGACATATATTGATGTTAAACATCAGCTTAAAACTACGAATACGTTCAAACATGCAGACAGTCAGATAAGAATATAGACATACAGCCTGATAAACGGACAACTTCAGATATATTTAGATACAGAACTAACAACGTCAGACAGATTTAGACTAACAAATAGACAAAGTCAGACAGATTAAGACAAACAATTAGATAACCTCAAACAGATTTAGACTATAACTAAGCAACGTCAGACAGGTTTAAACAAACAACTAGATAAAGTCAGACAAACTATGACAAACAAGTAAACAACGTCAGACAGATTTAGACGATACCTAGACAACGTCAGACAGGTTTAGACGAACAACTAGACGACGTAAGATATATTTAAGAAGATAACCAGACATCGTCAGAGAGATTTATGCAGACAAGTAGTCACCTGTAGACACATTTAGACTAACAACTAGACAACGTCAGACATTTATTTTTTTTTTTTTTGGGGGGGGGGGGGGCAGACAGCTAGAAAACGTCAGACATATTTACGCAGACAAGTAGTCACCTGTAGACACATTTAGACAAACAACTAGACAATGGGAATAGCGGACACCAGAACAAAAGGGAAAGGATGCAAGGAGCTCCACCGCAGTTACACGTTTGTTTACTCTGGAGTAGAACAGCAAGAAAGGGCAAGACACGGTGTGGGAATAGTCATCGAACCACGGCTAGCAAGAGGAATACTAGAAATAAAATATATATCAGAAAGAATCATAACAGTGAGAATAAAAGAACAAACAATCACAACATATGTACAGATATACGCACCATGTAATGCAAACAATAATGAGCAAGAATGCGAGGACTTCTACGAAGACATACATGACGTGCTAAATAAAATAGATAAGCAGGACAACATCATAGTTATGGGAGACTTCAATGCAAGACTAGGACATAACAGAGTGGGCATAGAAAAACACCTGGGAGCATTTGGAGATCAGCAAAATGAAAGGAATGATAACGGAAGTAGACTGATAGAGCTTTGCAGCCAACACGACCTCTATATAACAAACACATTCTATAAACATAAAGATTCGCAAGTATACACCTGGTATAAATGGAACAATCTAGATACTAAAAGCCAAATTGATTTTATATTGACAAGAAATAACAGAAAGAGAAATATATTAGATGCAAGAGCAGTGCCCAATTTCAGTATAAACACAGATCATAAAGCAGTCGTTGCCACAATAAGAACCATTAGAAGAAGAAAACAAAGAGCAGGAAAATACATGCCATGCGAATCAGTAAACTTAAAAAACCTTAAAGACGAGGCAGTAAGGGAAAATTATGAGAAAGAACTAACTGAACTCTTTGTAAAATTACCTACGGAAAGAAAAACAGTGGAAGAAGAATGGGAGATGTTCAAATCAAGCATTTTAAATACTGCAAAAATAACATGCGGAACCACGAAAAAACGCAAAACACGGATAAAGAAAATAACAAGTTGGTGGAACGCAGAAGTAAAGAAAGCGGTTAAAGAAAAAAAGGAAAAATATAAAAAGTGGTTGAAGAGCAAACAGGAATGTGATTACAGAGAATACAGAATAGCGAGAAGACATGTGAGTAGAATAGTAAAGAGGGAAAAACAAAAAGACTGGGAAGAGTATGGAGAAACCCTAAATAAAAACTACAAGGAGGCAACCAGAAACTTCTACAAAAAGATAAGTGCAATGCTGGAGCAACTGAGTTTATGCTTTGTGCAATGCTCATGGCAAGCCGCTTGCCGTTTTGCGGAGAAATACTGAGACAGATGGGGTGACATCCGGTGCAATGAAATTGATTTGTTCTACTTTAGTACTTTATACTTTAGGACTTTAATACTTTAGACTTTAGTACTTTCAACTTTAGTACTTTCGACTTTAGTACTTTCGACTTCAATATAATCAAACGGACAAATAGCAAAGTATTAACTTCAACACATGATCAATGCTCAATGCTGTATTTTTCATTTATTTTTGGTACATTTTCTGCCATGGAATCTTAAGATTTCTTGTGAGTTTGTTACTGTGTCCTGATACACTTTGTCCTGTGTCATCATTTTTCTGTATCATCTTGTTATTGTGTCATCTGTGTACTGTGTCATCTGTGTACTGTGTCATCTGTGTACTGTGTCATCTGTGTGCAGTGTCATCTTTAGTTCCATGAGTACCGCTCGGCTCAAGCTGCTTCCACGATGTTATGAAATTGGTTAGTCCCACCACTGGCAGAAATAGAACATAATTAATTAGTGACAGTATCGTCTGCTTTCATGTACGCCATCTTTTACAATTATGCAAATGATGTCGGAAATCCACAAAGTGTTGTAATACAATGGGTTCTTTTACATTGCAACACACCTGGGAATGAAGAACCCGACAGAGTGGCAACGGAAGGTGGAAGACTACCTCCGCCTGATATAGACATAACATGTGATGAGGCCAAGAGGTTTATAAGAAGTAATTATACATGATGTTTGTAAAGTCTCACTACACTTTGTGTGTAGAACAGCTGTATAATGGAGATTATGTTCTCCGTCTTGCAAACAGAAAACATACTCTCCAATAAGCTGCTGTTCTACATACAAAATGTAGTGAGACTTTACAAACACCCTGCAGAGCCAAGACGGAATCAGAGCATCTACAACACCAGTTAGATGATGCGTATTAGCTACTCAACGAGGAAAACATTAATACTATTACAGCTAATACTACTATACTACTACAGCTGCTACTTCTAATACTGCTACATTATTACTGCTGATACTGCTACCAATAACATAATAGTACTACTGCTGCTACTACTACTACTGTAATAATACTATTGCTGCTACTAACCGCTCCTACTACTATTACTTGTTTACTACTGCTTCTACTAGTTTACTACTACTGCTGCTACTGCTTCAACTACTACTACAACAACTTCTACTTCTACCGCTACTACTACTGCTCTTGCTACCATTACTACTGTTACTATACAACTACACTACTTCTACTACTCTACGCATATTGTACTATTAATATTACTACAACTGTTACTACTATAGTACTAAACGCTGCTATTACTAATACTGTTACTACTACAACAACTACCACTACGACTACCACCACGACCATTACTACTATTACTACTACTACTACTACTACTACTACTACTACTACTACTACTACTACTTCTACTACTACTACTACTACTACTACTACTACTATAACAGTAACAACAACAACTACTACTACTACAGCTATTGATATGTCTAATACTACTACAACAGTTGTTGCTAGTACTAACAAGACTATTGTTACAACTCCTATACTATTACTACTACTAATAAAGTAGCAATACTTCGCATAAGACACAACAGGCTGAAATACCACATGTTTAAGCAACTAAAGATAGGAGACACTGATGCATGTGACTGTGGAACTGATAAAATGATAGCTAAACATTTGTTGCATTCGTGTCCACCATATGCAGAACGGAGAAACATAGTTTGGCCTAAACCAGCTCCATTTGAAGGCAAACTCTATAGAGAAGTCAACAAGCTTAGGTTGACTGCTGCATTCTTTGAATTAAGTCATATTAACGTCTGGAATCGATCGAAGAAGATAAAGATATTATTGACGTCATTTCCTGATGGTTTTTCAATCAGGAAAACATAACTCGGAATCTGTGACTGTCATCAAAACGTATCTCCCCTTGACTTCCATATTGTTACATATTATCTTTGCGAGTTACCTGTTGTCAAGATATCTGCATTGCTATTTCTAACATCCACGGTACTCAAATCATACTTCTGTAAGATTACATCTTCGAAGTTTTATATAATTCCTCTCTTGTCTGCTAATTGTCCATGACGCGCTTCCATTCATCAGTATTGGCTCATTATAGATTTATTGAATGCCTTCAGTTAAAGTCTTGGTTCTCCAATTACTGGCCCGTGGTTAGTGTTGCAAGCCGCTCCTGGTCTTGTTTTTTTTTTTTACAATAAGCTCGATGCTTTATAAGTAAGTCAATTGTTGTTTGTTTGTTTTCGTTTTTTGTTTTCCATTCACTCGCTTTGAATTCAGGCGTATTCCATACACTTCTAGTGCACTGGGCTGATTTTGTCTACTTCTAGTAGTGCCGGAATAAATTCTGCTATTCCTATTACCAGTATCCCTCGCCACCAGACGAACTCACTCCGACTTCAGAAGTACTTGTAATTCACGTCGCCATGTCAAGGACGAGCAGTCCGGATTTTAGTCCGACCGCCTGGTATAGGGATCGAACGCTCTAACACGGCATGAGCACACCGGGAGTTTTAGAGTCAGCGCTCTTATCTATTCTGCCACGCTGACATTAACTGATTGACTGCCATGGGATAATTAATAGTTCTTAGCGACTTCCTGTATCTGCCATGGGCTTATATATCGCCGAATTGTTGTCATTGCAAAATTTTTGCCTCTATTAAAATATCAATACAGCAGTTTTCCCTAAGCAACCCTCTTCAATGTGATATATTATACAGCATGTCTGCTACCATATTAACAAATTTTAAATCATAACTGTGACATATCTCTAAATTCCATTTTCAGCCATGCATTACATGCAACACAGAAGTTGAACCATACTGTAACTTAGTACTGAGTGTGTAATAAAAAGCTCACCTCATAACTCCTCGCGTAGTCTTAACTTTCACTACTATAGACATCTCTCTTTACTTGCCCTGGTTCATCAGAGGGTCGGGGTTCACCAGAGGGTCGGGGTCCACGAGATGGTCGGGGTCCACCAGAGGGACGGGGTCCACCAGATGGTCGGGGTCTACGAGAGGGTCTGGGTCTGCGTCCTCTTGAGGGTCCCTAAAATGATGTCAGGTCATAAGTGAAGTCAAATACACACGTGGGTTAATTGTTGAGAGGACATCATATATCAGTGTACGATATAGAGGTGACCAGGCTAGATGTCAATTGTCTGAGAGACAGACATGGTGACAAGCAGACAGACATAGTGACAAGTAGACAGAGAGTGACAACGGACAGACATAGTGACAAGCAGACATATATAGTGACAAGCAGACAGATATAGTGACAAGCAGACAGACATAGTGACAAGCAGACATATATAGTGACAAGTAGACAGATATAGTGACAAGCAGACAGACATAGTGACAAGCAGACATATATAGTGACAAGTAGACATATATAGTGACAAGCAGACAGATATAGTGACAAGCAGACAGACATAGTGACAAGCAGACATATATAGTGACAAGTAGACAGATATAGTGACAAGCAGACAGACATAGTGACAAGCAGACATATATAGTGACAAGCAGACATATATAGTGACAAGTAGACAGATATAGTGACAAGCAGACAGACATAGTGACAAGCAGACAGACATGGTGACAAGCAGACAGATATAGTGACAAGCAGACAGACATGGTGACAAGCAGACAGACATAGTGACAAGCAGACAGACATGGTGACAAGCAGACATATATAGTAATTAGTTTAGTTTAGTTTAATTTAGTCGATGGATCAACATCACGGCTCACGGGTATAACCCATAAGTACTCCGATATACTCCTAACTCAAACCTGAGTCTGGAGAAACTCAGCTCAGTGCACGAACTCCGTAGCGCCGGCGAGGATCTTGAAATACTTTGGAAAGATTTTTAACTCGAAATTTTGCCAGGGCGGCGCCGTTAGGCTACTCTTTTTCGATTTCCAACTGCCAAGGGATTTTTTACGAAAAACAGAGAAAGGGGCAAAGAGACAGAGAGACAAACATAGGGACAGACAGACATAAAGAGAGACAGACAGAGATAGGGACAGACAGGCAGGCATATGGACAGAGAGATAAACATAGCGACAGACAGACAGACAGACAGACAGACAGACAGACAGACAGACAGACAGACACATGGTCAGAGACACAGATATAGGGGCGGACAGACAGATAGAAGGACAAACAGAAACACAAACAGACATAGGGACAGACAGACAGTACAAAAACAATGAGAGCATTGAGTTAGCTAGTTGCATATTCTTTAAAGGACGTCGCAGTCAATTCCAGCATTACTTGACTGATTGTGATCTATTGACAAGTTTACTTTCAGTAGTTTGCCATTGCTTTCTGAACGACCGGCATTAATACCATTTTATAAAAATGCACCGCGAGGCGATATGCTGCCAAAGCCTTCGCAGCTTTGTTTCCAAACGCGGTATGTGGATTATAAATTGCGTCCGTAACCCCTTCGCCACAGAGCAGGCAATGAGGGCATTACTTGTACACAATAATGAAGGCATTACTTGTACACAATAATGAGAGTATTACTTGTGTTTGTTGTTTGTTGTTGTTTGTCCATCAAGAATGATGATGACCATTCATTTCATCCAGTGGGGTTGAAAGTATGGAGCCGTGAGTTCTAAGATGGCTGATAAGGCCTGCTCGAAATGTTCTTTGACAATGTGGACAAAGAATGCTTGACGTTCCAGGAGGAGGATTTCCTGCAGTGGTTTTTCTGTTCTGTCTTTTCTTCACAGCTCTTGCAGTCCTGGTTGCCTCACAAGTGACTGCACCCTTGCTTAATGATGCACGCCACGAATTTCGGTCTCTGGCTGCAGTCTCCCAGGTGTCATGATGAATTCCAAAAGCATTCAGTGAGATTTTCAGAGTGTCTTTAAAGCGTTTCCTCTGGCCGCCTTGGGAGCGTTTACCACAACGCAATTCGCCGTAAAAAATTCGTTTAGGGAGCCTGTGATCTGGCATGCGAGTCAAGTGACCAGCCCAGCGAATCTGATTCTTCATTAGTAGAATGTGGATACTGAGCATGGACGCTCTTTCTAGGACTTCAGTGTCTGGGATTTTGTCTTGCCATTTAATCTTCAGTAACTTCCTAAGGCAGACTGTGTGGAAGTGGTTTAATTTCCTAGCGTGTCGCTGATAAACAGTTCAGGTTTCACAAGCATATAGCAGTGTGGATAATACAACTGCTTTGTAGACTTTCAGCTTTGTTTGCAGGCTTATTCCATTTATGTCCCATACATTATTGTACAGTCTGCCAAAGGCCGCGCTGGCCTTGGAGATTCTTGCATTCACTTCATCATCAATTGTGGCAGCTTGTGACACAGTGCTGCCAAGATAAGTGAATTTGTCCACAACACTTAGACTATGACCATTCACTTTGATATTCGGCACAGTGTGATTATTCCCTGGAGCTGTCTGGTACATAACTACAGTCTTCTCCAAATTGATATTACTTGTACACAATAATGAGAGTATTACTTGTACACAATAATGAGAGTATTACATGTACACAATAATGAAAGTATTACTTGTACACAATAATGAGAGTATTACTTGTACACAATAATGAGACTAATACCAGTATAAACATAATGAGAGCAGTCATCATCATCAAGTGCCCTGCCGGTTGGCGTAGGGTTCATGGCTCTCCATAGATCACGGTCTTTGGTGCTCTGGATCAACTCTCCTGATGATATTCCTCCATGCCACCATCTCATTCCGTTCAGCATAATTTCTTTTGGTCTGCCTCTGCCTCTCTTCCCCTCGATCTTTCCAGTTGTCACGATGTTCTCCAATGCCTCTCTTCTCATCTCATAACCAAAGAAAGCTGTTTGTCTCTTTCTAACTGTTGTATATAGCCGTCTAGTTTCATTAGCCTCTTTCAGGCAATCGCTGTTAGTTACTCTGGCAGTCCATTCAATTCGCAACATTCGTCTCAAAAACCACATCTCTGTTGCTTCTAAGTTCTTCCTAATTTGTTCATTTACATTCCAAGATTCGCTACCATACAGCAAAACTGGTTCTATATAGCATTTAAGCACTCTCTTTCTTACATTCATTGATAGTTACTTATTGGATAAGATACTCTTCATTTTCTGAAATGTGGCTTTTGCCTGCCCTATTCTTATCTTAATCTATGTTGTACATTTTCCATCTGATGTTATAAGTACCCCTAGGTATTTAAAATTATCCACTTGGTTAAGAATTTCCCCTTCTATTTCTACTTGTATGTTACATTTTGGTGTCACCATTTTCTTTGATGTCACCATTGTTACTGTTTTCTTGATAATCAAGGAGAGTCCTTTCTGTGCACTCTCTGTTACTACAATGTCTAACAAGTATTGTAGGTCTGTTGTATTATCCGCCACCAATACCGTGTCATCTGCATAGCGTATATTTTATTTTATATTATAACCTCAGATTAGTATTCCTGGCTTCTCTTTGATCTCTCTCATTATTACTTCACTATAGAGGGAGAAGAGACCCGGTGACAAGACACACCCCTGTCGTACTCCTAGATTTATCTGTTCGTAACTACCCTCTTTATTTCCTATTTTAATAGCTGCTACGTGGTTCCAGTAAACATTCTTTATTATTATTAAATCTTTCCAGTCAATGTTGATATCATCATGTTTTACTTTATCAAATGCCTTAGTATAATCTATGAAGTAAAAATATATGTCTTTCTGTGTCAAAGTTCAAGTGTCGTACAATATAATGAGAGCATTACTAGTATAAACATAATGAGGGCATTACTTGTACACAATAATGAGAGCATTACTAGTATAAACATAATGAGATCATTACTTGTACAAAATAATGAGAGCAATACTAGCTAAAAAACATAACGAGAGCATTACTTGCACAAAATAATGAGAGCATTACTAGTATAAACATAATGAGGGCATTACTTGTACACAATAATGAGAGCATTACTAGTATAAACATAATGAGATCATTACTTGCACAAAATAATGAGAGCATTACTTGAACAAAATCATTAAACATTTATTTTCTTAAGTTGCACATTCCTTACAGGACATTGCAGTCAAAACTAGCATTTTTCATCTGATGTTGGTGTTCTTGGCAAGATTACGCTCAGTAGTTTGCTAATGCTTCTGAGCGACAGGCTCACATACCCCGTAAGTAACCAACGCGAGGCGATCATTTGCCGAATCTCGCGAAGCTGTGTTCCTCACGTGGATAAACGGGATTACGGAGAAAGTAATTAACCTCTTCGCCAAGGAGAACGGCAATTAGAACATTACTAGTTGAAAAATAATGAGAACGTTACAGGCACTAAAGAAGCTCTACTGTACAGTAACTTAGTATTGCGTGTTGGATGTCACCACTCACCTCCACACTACCATCATTACTTTGACTGGAACTATCGCTATTACTTGAGCTGACATCTCCATCATTACTTTGACTGGAACTATCGCTACTACTTGAGCTTACATCTCCAGGTCTGTTGAATGGCCTGGGTTCACCAGAGGGCCTGAGTTCACCAGAGGGCCTGGGTTCACCAGAGGGCCTGGGTTCACCAGAGGGCCTGGGTTCACCAGAGGGCCTGGGTTCACCAGAGGGCCTGGGTTCACCAGAGGGCCTGAGTTCACCAGAGGGCCGGGGTTCACTAGAGGACCGGGGTCCACCTGGTCCCTGAAATTACACCATGTCAGTGATGATCATTGGCTGTGAGAACTTCAAAAATAATTATACGTTACAGGTGTAGTCTGTTGAGAAAAGGACAGGCAGAAAAGCAGACAGAAAGCACGGATGAAAGGACCTACGGATAGACAGACACACAACAAGACATTTCGGGAGGGCAGGCACATAGGCTTATAGGTAGATAGACAGACTGATTGATAAAAAGACAGCCAGAGAGACAAACAATCAGACAGACTTGTAAACATGCAATTGGTTAGGCATAAGGAAATGTAGACACAAAGCGGACACTGCCGTATGGCCGGCTGGGCAATGTTAGTTTTTCTAAAATTCCATTCCACAATAATTCAAATATCGTGTCCACTTCACGTCCTTTTCGTCTTTATCGCCCATTACATTTTAAATAAAATATTTTAAATTTCTATTACTCATTTTTTTAATGAAAATTAGTCGCTATAAGAGACGTAGTGGTCTGAAAAATTAGTTCAGTCTTTTTTTTGGGAATCGAACCCGGATTATTGTCCTGGCAGGCAAGCACTTTATCCAACATGTCACCGTGACTTACTTGTGACAAATTGGGAATATAATATTTAAAGCAAGAAACGTGGTAGGTAATCATTAGATAGAAAGGCAGGTGTGTCAGTATATAGTAACTAGTTAAAATGCACGTAGGTTTTCATGATTCAGGTATGTAGTTAAGTAGGTAAGTAAGGAAATAAGTTAGATGAGGACTGATAGTCTTGCAGGTAAATGGATAATTAGGTAGACAGCTGTTGTTTGGGATGGAATGAAAAGTAACACATCCCATAAAGAATGAAAAATGTGATGAGTGGAAGAAAGAAGTTGATAACAGTAAGTATGAAAGAAATAGAGATAGGGATGATAGAATAAAGAAAGTAGCAAGGACGTATCGACCTAATAAAGAAGGTGATGAGAATACAGAACTATATTTAGAAAGAAACAAGGAAACAGAAACAACACAAGCTTTCATTATAATAACTATTTGTGACTTTGATCGCCACAACCAGAGATGTTGTTTTGAACCTACACTAGTTCGGTTGGTTTCATCTGGGGCCACTTGTATTCTCTGAAATAGAGAAAAACGAAAGCAAGTAAAAGTATCATATACTGTATTTGTATCTATATATTTTTTTTAATATCAGGAGGGCAAATATCAGAAATGGAATAAAGTCAAAGGAGAAAATTATTGCAGAAAAGTCACACACCAAGCGTTTGAGACGTAAGATGGTGCATGATGGTGGAAATGACCACGTGTTCACATGCACCCACTGTGAACGGACATTTAAAGCGCAAATTGGCCTTATCAGTCACACTCGCTACCGCCATAGTTAAAAGTTATTATGCCTTTTTAAAGCACAAACTATCGTCTGTCAAGACGGCAAGGTGCCAATGATCTATATATGATCAGATCTATATTAAAATATAATTATTACGATTAATTTCATATTGTGAAGTACTTTGAGTCTCACAAATACCGTTTACTTGACCACTATATCAGTAGCTCATTAGGTTTCCTGTCTGTCCTCTAATAGCAGCGAGGAGTTGGAGAAATGTCATCATGGTGTCATAATTCAATGAAATAAACATCTCAGCTGCACCTCCACGGGGTAGTAAGTGGATACAATCCGGATGTGGCAAACGTAGCTCCATGGATATTCATTCTTTTCATTCCCCTCATGAAGTTTATTAGCTTACCAACTTGTGGGAGTATCCAATGAACTGCGTATTAATTTTCATACAAACACTTTTCATTGCTTGCAACAAAATATTCAGATAATTTCTTACACTGAAATAATTAGAGTATTACTTTACAAAACTAATGATATCATGATCTTTATTACAATACTTGCAGCGTTAGTTACACTAAAGTAATTAGAGCATTACTTTGCTAACATAATTGCATCATTATTTTTGCTACAATAATATATATACATATACTGGGTGGTGGGACAGGGGTATCCCCTATCAAAGGAGAGGTAAGGTGCCTCCTTCCCTCCGCTAGCCTACGGGACACCCTTGGGCAAAGTGGAGTACCCGTTTGGCCTCCCGATCAGGGTTACGTGAAGCCATGGGTACAGGTGGTGGATGAAGTTGAAGAGCAGTCGACAGATAGTTGTAGGTTATTGTCTCCAGCTTCACGACGGTAGGCAGAGGATCTTCTTTTTGGGAGACAATGGCTACGGTCATCGACCAGTATGGTCACTGCTAGGGGGAAAGCAATGGCAAACTACCTTCTTTACAGATGCCAAGAACATCATGTCCTGCAGTCTTATCGATAATCAGAGAAACGGCGTAAATGGGTACTCCATAGGAGTAGCCTCGCCCGGTAGGGGTAGTCATGTGCACCAGGTGACTTTAGACCGTCATCAGGCGACTGAGTGCAAAAGAATATCAACATTGAAAGTAGGAACTTGGAATGTAAGAACTATGAGTGGGGATGGGAAATTTGATAACATTAAGAATGAAATGAGAAGATTAAATATTAACCTGTTAGGTGTATGTGAGACCAGATGGACAGGAATGGGCATTATGACATCTGAGGAATATAGAATAATCTTTTCTGGTGGAGAGAAACAACAGCGAGGAGTAGCCATTATAATGGATACAGAAAGAGAGCAAAATCGATCAAAGGATATTGGACTGTATCAGACAGAGTGTTACTGGTGAAGTTGAGTGGAAAACCTTTTGATGTCAACGTCATACAAGTTTATGCACCAACAGCTGACAGTAGTGATGACAGCATCGATGAATTTTATAGTGATTTAGAGAAAGCCTTCAAAATATGCAAGAATTCTGAAGTAACTATCATAATGGGTGACTTGAATGCCAGAGTTGGAAATCAACAGGACGGATGCATAGTAGGCAATTATGGGCTAGGGGAACAGAATGAAAGAGGTTGCAGACTAGTACAGTGGGCAAAAGAGCAAGATTTGATTATTGGAAACACCTGGTTTCAACAGCACCCGAGGAGATTATGGAAATGGAGGAGTCCTGATCATAAGATTAAAAATCAGATTGATTACATCCTCATCAACAGAAGATTTCGAAATGCCTTAAAAGTCGCAAAAACTATACTAAGCGCAGACTGCTATAGCGACCATAGATTAATCTTAAGCAATTTACATAAAAAATTAAAGAAAGTCAAATATTCACCAAGAAACACACAATTTGATCTACAAGCACCGAAGAGTGAGGAAATAAAAGATAAATTCAACGTAGGGGTAAAAAACAGATTTGATGCATTGTCTGATATGGAAATATTATTTCAAGATGACAATGACCAATGGAAAATGTTAAAAAAATCAGTCAACCAAGCTGCAGAAACAACCATTCCAAAAGTAAAGATAATAGGACGCAATAAATTGATTATGGAAGACATCTTAAAACTCATGGAAGTAAGAAGAAATAACAAAAATAACAAGGACAAATATGAAGAGATTCATAGGAAAATTAGGAAGCTATGCAAAGAGGCAAAAGAAACGTGGCTTGAGGAAAATTGCAAGGAAATTTAACACCAACACAATACCCGGGATACCAAATTAATGCACAAAAGAATTAATGACATTACTAACAAAAAAACACACACATCAACGTGTTGCCTGAAAACCAAAGATGGCAAAATCATAATAGAAAAAGATCAGATTTTACATGCGTGGTCAGATTATGTGAAAGATCTTTATGATGATACAAGAGAAGAACAATATGATCATCGGAATAATAATGAAGGACCATCAATTTTGAAGACAGAGGTTCAGAATGCTCTTAGCCATATGAAAACTGGCAAGACCCCGGGTACAGATAACATCACAGTAGAAATGATCAATGCCTTAGAAGAATATGGAGTTGACCAAATCACCAGGCTGCTGAACGCAATATACGATACTGGGGATATAGCTCCTGAATTATGTAATTCTATATTTATTGCAATCCCGAAGAAATCAAGAGCCATGGAATGCGATAAACATAGAACAATTAGTATAATGAGCCACATCACAAAGATTCTGCTGAGAATTATCATGCAAAGAGTTAGGAAGAAAATACTACCCGATATAGGAGAAGAACAATGTGGGTTTGTAGAAGGCAAGGGCACAGTAAATGCTGTGTATATACTGAGAACAGTAATTGAGCGTTCTATAGAAGTAAACAAGGATCTATATCTTTGCTTTATTGACTACACAAAGGCTTTCGATAAAGTGAGACATGTTGACATGATAAGGATGCTTGAAGATCTACAAATTGATGGAAAGCATCATAGACTTGTAAAAAACATATATTGGAAACAACAAGCTGACATAAGAATTGATACCGATGTAGGTCAATATCAGCCTATTAAAAGAGGTGTGAGACAGGGATGTGTAATGTCTCCAGATCTGTTTTCCCTGTATAGAGAATATATATTTAGACATATAGAAGATATGGAAGGAATCAACATTGGGTGACGATACATCAATAACATTAGATATGCAGATGATACAGTCTTGATTGCAGACAATGAACAAGACCTGCAAAATATAGTTGATGCGGTTGTTGCACACATTGAACAACTAGGGTTAGAATTAAATTGTAAATAGACACAGATTATGGTCGTCACTAGGAAGAAGTAAATACCACAATGTGATATACGAGTAGATGGACATATTCTTAAACAAGTGAATCGATACTGTTATCTCGGCACAGTCATAACATCTGATGGGAGATGCCTTAAAGAGATTAGAACAAGAATTGCATTGCGAAGGTAGCCTTTAGCAAGATGAAAAACATACTGACCAACAAAAAGATATCAATTGAAACGAGAAAAAGAGTGTTGAGATACAACATAGAACCTATTCTTTTGTATGGATGTGAAGCGTGGACAATAAGCAGTCAAGCTGAAAAACAGCTAATGGCTGTGGAAATGTGGTTTCTGAGGAAAATGCAAAGAATACCATGGACAGATAGAAAAACCAACGAACAAGTCCTTCAAGAAAAAAATGGAGATCGTAAACTGATTAGAGTCATTAGACGTAGACAGTCAAAAATTTTTGGGCATGTTATGAGAAGAAATGAATTGGAGAACTTGGTGACAATTGGCAAGATCGAAGGGAGAAGACCAAGGGGAAGACCTAGAAGCAAATACCTGGATGGCTTGGCCTGGTGGCATGGTCGAGACAGGAACACTGAGCTGATCCACGTCTATGGTGATCGAGTGAGATGGCAGAACATGACCGCCAACGCTTACCGGCATGGCACATGATGGACGGACAATAACTGGAGCATTATATGCACTAACATAATAAGAGCCTTACTTTACAAAACTACTTAGAGCATTAACTTTACTAAAATAATTAGACCATTATTTGCACTAAAATAATTACAGCATTACTTTAATAACCTAATGAAGGCATTATTTTAATACAATAGTTGGAGCATTTTTTTTTTTTTTTTTTTTTAAGCATATCCTTTACAGGACTTAGCTGTCAACACCAGCATCTTTCAGCTGTATGTTGATCTCTTGGCAAGATTACGCTCAGTAGTTTGCCATTGCTTTCTGAGCGGCCGGCTCAGTATCCCGCAAGTCACGAGCGGGGGTCGAACCACATCAGCTCTCGCTCCGCTACGAGACTCTGCGTGATAAACAGGATTACAGAGAGAAAGTGTTGTAACCCCACAGCCAGAGAGACCGGCAGTTGGAGCATTACATGCACTAAAATAATATGAGCATAACTTGCACTAAAATAATTAAAGTCTTACTTTACTAAACTAATGAGAGCAGTATTTTTACTACAGTAATTGGATCATTTCTTGCACCAAACTAATACGAGCATTAATAATACTAAAATAATTATTAGACCATTACTTACACCAAAATAATTGGATCATTACTTGTATTAATATAATAAAGAATTACTTGTAGAAAAATAATTACAGCATTACTCGTAATAAACTAATTAGGGCGTGACTTGCAGAAATATAAATTATTGCACTGATATAACTATGGAAGGAATCAACATTGGGGGACGATGCATCAATAACATTAGATATGCAGATGATACAGTCTTGATTGCAGACAATGAACAGGGCCTGCAAAATTTATTAGATGCGGTTGTTACATACAGTGAACAACTAGGGATAGAATTAAATTGTAAAAAGACGCAGATTATGGTCGTCACTAGGAAGAACGAAATACCACAATGTAATATACAAGTAAACGGGAATATTCTTCACAAAGTGAATAGGTACAATTATCTCGGAACAGTAATAACATTTGATATAAAATGACTTGAAAAGATTAGAACAAGAATCGCCATGGCAAAAGTAGCCTTTAGCAAGATGAAAAACATACTGACCAATAAAAAGATGTCAACTGAAACGAGAAAAAGAGTGTTGAGATGCTACATAGAACCTATACTTTTATATTGATGTGAAGCTTGGACAATGTGCAGTCAGGCTGAAAAACATCTGATGGCTGTAGAAATGTGGTTTCTGAGGAAAATGCAAAGAATACCATGGACAGCCAGAAAGACCAATGAACAAGTCCTTCAAGAAACAAATGAAGATCGTAAACTGATTAGAGACATTAGACGTAGACAGTCACAATTTTCTGGGCATGTTATGAGAAGAAATAATTTGGAAAACTTAGTGATTGAGGGGAATAGACCAAGGGAAGACCTAGAAGCAAGTACCTGGATGGCTTGGCCTTGTGGCATGGTCGAGACAGAAACACAGAGCTGATCCACGACTCTGGTGATTGAGTGAGATGGCAGAGCATGACCGCCCACGCTTACCGGCATGGCTTATGATGGTTGGATGGATGGATGGATGGATAACTATAGCATTACTTTACTAAACACGTTAGAGCGCTATTTTTACTGCAAAATAGGGCATTACTGGCACTAAAATAATTAGAGCATTACTTGCACTATAACGATTAGAGCAATTCTTGCACTATAATAACTAGTGCATTACTTGTACAAAAATACATATTGCATTACTTGTACAAAAATAATGAGAACAATACAAGCACCAAAGAAGTTCTACCGTGCAGTAACTTAGTATTGAGTTTTGGATGAAACCACTCACCTCCACACTAGCATCATTACTTTGACTTGCACTGTTTTCATTACTTGCACTGTTTTCTGGCCTGGGTTCACGAGAAGGCCTTGGTTCACCAGAGGGCCTGGGTTCACCAGAGGGTCGGGGTCTGGGTTCTCTTGGGGGTAATGTCTGGGGTCCACCTGGTCCCTGAAATTACGTCATGTCAGTGATGATCATTGGCTGTGAGAACTTCAAATATAATTGTATCTTGCATGCGCAATATTGTTGCATACCTAATGGCAACGAGAGAGAGAGAGAGAGAGAGAGAGAGAGAGAGAGAGAGAGACAGACAGAGAGAGAGAGAGAGATAGAGAGAGAGAGAGAGAGAGACACACAGAGACAAAGTCAGACAGACAGACAGACATCACAGACATACTAATAGAGAAGCTTATCGTCATATATAGGTAAAGTCAGACACAAAGTAGATACTGTGGTACGGATGTAAAATATTAGTCTTTCACATATTCTTTTGAACGACATATAAGATGAGGTGTCCAGTCCTACTCCTTGTCTTTCTTGATCGCACTATCTGAAGAAATATTTGTTTATTATCTGTTACTCATTTTTCTGTTGCCTCCAGGTTCTTCCTAATTTGTTCATTTACATTCCAAGATTCACTGTCATACAGCAAAACAGGTTCTATATAGCTCTTCACCACTCTCTGTTTAACATTCAATGGTAGTGACTTATTGCATAAGATACTCTTCAATTTCTGAAATGGTTTCTGAGGTGAGTGTTGCGAATTCCTTGGGCTGGCAAAGTAACTAACAACGATTGTTGGAAAGAGCCTACAAATTAGGTAGACAGCTGTTGTTTGAGAAATAATAAACATTAACATATCTCATAAAAAAATGAAAGATGTGAAGAGTGGAAGAAAGAAACTGATAACAATAAATATGAGCGCAATGAAGATGGAAATGACAGAAATATTTACACAAAACGAACAAGGACGTATCTACCTGACAAACAAGGTGATGCGAATATGGAACAATATTTAGACAGAAACAAGGAAACAGAAACAACTCAAGCATTCATGTCAAAAATTGTTTGTGACATTGACCCTCACAGAGATGTTGTTTGGCAACCTACCCTTGTTCGGTTGGTTACATCTGGGGCCACTTGTCTTCTCTGAAACAGGGAAAAACGAAAGGAAGTTAAAGTATCATATACTGTATTTGTATCTATAAATGATCAGCTCTATGGTAAAATATAATTATTACAATTAATTTCATAAGAATACCCACAGAACCTCTGGATCCCAGACTACACAGATGGGTCAGCACAAAATTTTGTTCTAAATGGAAGAGCGGGAGTGTACATAGAATACCCAAATAATACTAGGGACACAGCTAGAGTACCAACAGGAAAGTACTGCCATAACTACGATGCTTATATTGAGGCAATCAAGATAGCAACAGAGAAATTACTAAATATCAGCAATGGTACACAACATGTTGTGCTATTGACAGATGCAAAATCAGTACTCGAGGCGCTCCTGTCTGGGAAATTGCCAGTACTAAGGACACTACTTTCTGAACTTAGCAGTCAGCATAAGGTCACCATACAGTGGATACCATCCCACTGTGGAGTACCAGGAAACGACAGAGCTGATCAATTGGCTAAGGAATGAGCCAAAGAAGAACAGCCTGATGTGCCCGTTACATACCACCAAAAGAAAAGAATGATCAAATCAGTCAGAAAGCTACCAAAACTTGCTCAAGATGACTACCACGTTATGGATAGACCAGAACAAGTCATTATTCTGCGCCTCAGGACAGGGCACAATAGATTACGCAACCACATGTATACACAATTCAAGATTGGTGAAACAGCCGTGTGCACATGTGGATTGGCGTCGCAGACAGCAGAGCACATACTCCAAGACTGCCAAAATATAACATATCAAGTCACACCTTCTAGCCTAGAGAGGCGACAGTGGAAGATAAACTCTATGGACCGCTGTGTGAACTGAAAAAGACAGTTCAATTCATACAAGAGAAAGCATTGCAGTTATAGACATATTTCAAGCGAACGAAAGAAGAAGAAGAAGAAGAGGAATATTGTGAAGTACTTTGAGTCTCAAAAATACCGTTTACTTGACCACTATATCAGTAGTGTGGTCAGGTCTTAGTCAGATATGACTGAGCTACCGTATAACAGTAGACGGCACTACCTGGTTTCTGTTAGCGCCGAACGTTGGGCGGCGCTTACCAAACCCGACACCCCACATTGTGCCAACGGCTTCGGGCGGAAGAGCGCAATTGGGAGGGTACAAGCCTTACCCTGGTGCGAGGAAATGCAAGCTAAAGACAAAATTGTCATGGCAGGGCAGACCGGGCCCTCAGCCTTGGTTGGCGACTGGTCTAGGATCGAAGCTCCGACAGGCGGACAGTAAGAGCATTGCTTTGCTGATCCGGCAGCTTCTGCAGCTTGTCTTGTTCCAGATGTAGGGGTGTTACCTTTCCTCTGGAGTGAACTAGGCAGGCCGAGAGAGGGATCATGCTGCATGGGCAACACATGATCTCTATATTTTAGCCCAGGCTTTGTGCTATGGAGAGGCAATAACTCCATCCCTGGTCTTAACTGGTCTCGGAATCAAAGCGAGAGGCAACTGTTACGGGTTATAAGTCCTTGTCAGTTGGCGTAGACATGGGGCGCCACGCGTTGCCTCTGACGGTGGGAGACACCTATAGGTGTCACTGATCAGCTACCGCCCGCCTCAAGCTGGGCAGCCCCCAGCCAATTGGGTGCTGATCCGCCACAGCCTGCCTGCTTCAATGGGTGCTTGGGGCTAGGACAAAATCTGAATCGCAGGCTGTAAAACCAATGCACCAGGTACAAACAAAAATATAAATAGAAACCTCAAGCTACGGCTTGCAACCTGGAACGTGAGAACCATGTGTCCAGGATTTTCCACTGACTTGACCAATATTGACGATGTGAGAAAAACGGCTGTGATTGATGCCGAACTCAATCGTCTTAACATTGATATTGCTGGCCTGCAGGAGACTCGCCTCGCTGAGGAAGGGTCACTCAGGGAAAACAACTACACCTTTTTCTGGAAGGGTAAAGGGCAGGCGGAGAAAAGGCAACACGGTGTGGGCTTTGCAGTGAAGAATTCGCTACTGAGAATGATTGAAATTCCAGCAGGAGGAAATGAAAGACTATTATCCCTGCGCTTGGCAACCTCTTGTGGGTTTGCCACCATTGTTACTGCATATGCACCGACACTCGATTCCTCTGATGATGTGAAGGATTTGTTCTATGAGGAGTTAGACTCTGTGATCAAGGCAGTTCCAAAATCCGACTACATTTATATGCTCGGTGATTTCAATGCTCGTGTGGGCAAGGACTCGAGTTCATGGCCAGTGTGCCTTGGAAAATACAACATCGGTCGCATGAATGAAAATGGGCAAAGGCTGCTGGAGCATTGCACCAGTAATGACCTATGTATTACAAACTCTTTTTTTAAAACAAAAGAGATGCATAAGGTCACATGGAAACATCCAAGATCCGGCCATTGGCACCAGCTGGACTTCATCATCACACGGAGACAACATCTGAACCATATATCATTGACTCGTAGTTACCACAGTGCTGACTGTGATACGGATCATTCTTTGGTTGTTGCAAGGGTTAGACTGAGACCAAAGAGAATCTACACAGCTAAACACAAATCTAGCCCCAGGATTAATATTATTAACACTCATGATCCTGAAAAGTGCTTTCAGTTTCAACAGCAACTTGAAGACGCTTTCACTGATACACCAGAAAATTGTACAGTAAATGATAAATGGAATAAACTTAAGGAAACTCTTTGTAAAACTGCCGTAAAGGTTTACGGCACTGTGGATCATAAGAGGCAGGACTGGTTTGCGGCCAACAGCGAGACTCTGCAGCCCTTGATTGATAAGAAGAAGAAAGCTCTCTTAAGAAACAAGGAAAGACCAACGCGTAACACTCTGAGTGAGCTAAGGCAAGCTAGGAAGGATGTGCAAAAGGCTGCCAGGCAGTGTGCAAATGATTATTGGATCAAGTTATGTGAGTCCATTCAAATCGCAAGTGATAAGGGAGACATAAGAAGCATGTATGAAGGAATAAAGAAAGCCTGTGGTCCAGTGATCAAAAGAAGTGCACCATTGAAAACCTTGACTGGAGAAGTCATCACTGATAAGAAACAGCAGATGGACAGATGGGTAGAGCACTATTTGGAGCTTTACTCAAGTGAGACCAAACTAGCGGATAATGCCCTCAACGCCATAGAGGCTCTACCAACTCTTGACCACCTGGACACACTTCCCACCATAACAGAAGTTAAGTGTGCTATAAATGAACTTGCATCTGGCAAGGCTCCAGGTAAGGATGGGATTCCAATAGAGGTTATCAGGAGTGGGCAAGACACACTCACTATACAGATCCACCAGCTAATAGAGCTATGCTGGAGTGAAGGACAAGTCCCACAGGATTTCAAAGATTCAAGCATCATAACACTGTACAAGAACAAGGGCGATCGGAGCGACTGCAACAACTATAGGGGTATCTCACTTCTGTGTATTGTTGGAAAAGTATTTGCCAGAATTGTTCTGCGCAGACTTCAAGTCCTAGGAGATCAAGTCTACCCCGAATCACAGTGTGGCTTTCGACAAAACCGGTCTACCACTGATATGATATTCTCATTGCGACAAATGCAAGAAAAATGCCGTGAACAGAATCAACCACTGTTTATTGCCTTCATCGACCTCACAAAGGCATTTGATTTGGTCAGTCGTGAGGGTCTGTTCAAGGCACTAAAGAAGATTGGCTGCCCACCAACTCTTCTGTCCATTGTGGAATCGTTCCACACAGGCATGAAGGGTATAATCAAGTTTGATGGTGCAACTTCTGAAGAATTTGAAATCAAGAGTGGAGTTAAGCAAGGTTGTGTACTAGCTCCCACCCTCTTTGGAATATACTTTTAACTTCTACTGAAATATGCATTTCGTGATCAGGATGGTGGTATATACATTCACTCACGCTCAGATGGCGGCCTCTACAATGCTCAGAGATTGAAGGCTAAGACCAAAATTAGGAGGGTACTGATCAGAGAGTTGCTTTTTGCAGATGATGCTGCAGTTACGACCCACTCTGAGGAAGAATTGCAATGTCTACTATCTGCATTCTCCAATGCTTGTTCTGAATTTGGTTTAACAATTAGCAAAAAGAAGACACAGATTATGTCACAAGGTGCACATGGGGTACCATCAATCTTTATTGACGACGCCGAACTAGAGATAGTAGACCATTTTACATATCTAGGATCGGTGGTAAATAGCAAATTATCCCTAGATCAGGAAATCAACATCCGGATTGGTAAGGCAGCAACAACAATGAACAGGTTAAGAAAAAGAGTCTGGGAGAACAGGAAGCTTACTGCCAAAACAAAAGTCCTTGTCTATCAAGCCTGTGTCCTTAGTACTCTTCTCTATGGCAGTGAAACCTGGACAACTTACTCACACCAAGAGAACAATTTAAACAGCTTTCATATGCGGTGTCTGCGAAGAATTCTTGGTATTAAGTGGCAAGACAAAATCACAAATACTGAAGTATTGGAAAGATCAGGTTGTGTGACAGTTTATTCCATGCTCAGTCTTCGTAGACTTAGATGGATAGGACATCTTAGGCGGATGGATGATGGTAGAATACCAAAGGATATCTTTTTTGGTGAATTACAGATGGGTAAGAGATCTCAGGGTCGGCCTCTACTACGATACAAAGATGTGTGTAAGCGGGACATGATTGATACAGGCATTGATAATGCACATTGGGAGCAAGTCGCAGCTGAACGTGTTGCATGGAGGGCAAATATCAGAAATGGAATAAAGTCAAAGGAGAAAATTATTGCAGAAAAGTCACACACCAAGCGTTTGAGACGTAAGATGGTGCATGATGGTGGAAATGACCACGTGTTCACATGCACCCACTGTGAACGGACATTTACAGCGCAAATTGGCCTTATCAGTCACACTCGCTACCGCCATAGTTAAAAGTTATTATGCCTTTTTAAAGCACAAACTATCGTCTGTCAAGACGGCAAGGTGCCAATGTATATCAGTAGTTCATTCTGTTTCCTGTCTGTCCTCTAATAGCAGCGAGGAGTTAGAGAAATGCCATCATGGTGTCATAACTCAATGAAGTAAACATCCCAGCTGCAACTCCACGGGGTAGTAAGTGGATACAATCCGGATGTGGCAAACGTAGCTCCATGGATATTCATTCTTTTCATTCCCCTCATGAAGTTTTTTTAGCGTACCAACTTGTGGGAGTATCCAATGAACTGCATATTCATTTTCATACAAACACTCTTCATTGCTTGCAATAAAATATTCAGATCATTTCTTACGCTGAAATAATTAGAGTATCACTTTACAAAACTAATGATATCATGATATTTATTACAATACATGCAGCGTTAGTTACACTAAAATAATTAGAGCATAACTTTGCTAACATAATTGCATCATTATTTTTTCTAAAATAATTGGAGCATTATATACACTAACATAATAAGAGCATAACTTTACTAAACTACTTAGAGCATTAACTTTACTAAAATAATTAGAGCATTATTTGCACTAAAATAATTACAGCATTACTTTAATAACCTAATGAAGGCATTATTTTACTACAATATTTGGAGTATTACATGCACTAAAATAATAAGAGCATAACTTGCACTAGAATAATTAAAGTCTTACTTTACTAAACTAATGAGAGCAGTATTTTTACTACAGTAATTGGATCATTTCTTGCACCAAACTAATACGAGCATTAATGGTACTCAAATAATTGTTAGGGCATTACTTACACCAAAATAATTGGATCATTACTTGTATTAATATATTAGAGAATTACTTGTAGAAAAATAATTACAGCATTACTCGTAATAAACTAATTAGGGCGTGACTTGCAGAAATATAATTATTGCACTGATATTACTATGGAAGAAATCAACATTGAGGGACGATGCATCAATAACATTAGATATGCAGATGATACAGTCTTGATTGCAGACAATGAACAGGGCCTGCAAAATTTAGTAGATGCGGTTGTTACATACAGTGAACAACTAGGGTTAGAATTAAATTGTAAAAAGACACAGATTATGGTCGTCACTAGGAAGAACGAAATACCACAATGTAATATACAAGTAAACGGGAATATTTTTCACAAAGTGAATAAGTACAATTATCTCGGAACAGTAATAACATTTGATATGAAATGACTTGAAAAGATTAGAACAAGAATCGCCATGGCAAAAGTAGCCTTTAGCAAGATGAAAAACATACTGACCAATAAAAAGATGTCAATTGAAACGAGAAAAAGAGTGTTGAGATGCTACATAGAACCTATACTTTTATATTGATGTGAAGCTTGAACAATGTGCAGTCAGGCTGAAAAACATCTGATGGCTGTAGAAATGTGGTTTCTGAGGAAAATGCAAAGAATACCAAGGACAGCCAAAAAGACCAATGAACAAGTCCTTCAAGAAACAAATGAAGATCGTAAACTGATTAGAGACATTAGACGTAGACAGTCACAATTTTCTGGGCATGTTATGAGAAGAAATAATTTGGAGAACTTGGTGATTGAGGGGAATAGACAAAGGGAAGACCTAGAAGCAAGTACCTGGATGGCTTGGCCTTGTGGCATGGTCGAGACAGAAACACAGAGCTTATCCACGACTCTGGTGATCGAGTGAAATGGCAGAACATGACCGCCCACGCTTACCGGCATGGCTTATGATGGTTGGATGGATGGATGGATGGATAACTATAGCATTACTTTACTAAACAAGTTAGAGCGCTATTTTTACTGCAAAATAGGGCATTACTGGCACTAAAATAATTAGAGCATTACTTGCACTATAACGATTAGAGCAATTCTTGCACTATAATAACTAGTGCATTACTTGTACAAAAATACATATTGCATTACTTGTACAAAAATAATGAGAACAATGCAAGCACCAAAGAAGTTCTACCGTGCAGTAACTTAGTATTGAGTTTTGGATGAAACCACTCACCTCCACACTAGCATCATTACTTTGACTTGCACTGTTTTCATTACTTGCACTGTTTTCTGGCCTGGGTTCACGAGAAGGCCTTGGTTCACCAGAGGGCCTGGGTTCACCAGAGGGTCGGGGTCTGGGTTCTCTTGGGGGTAATGTCTGGGGTCCACCTGGTCCCTGAAATTACGTCATGTCAGTGATGATCATTGGCTGTGAGAACTTCAAATATAATTGTATCTTGCATGCGCAATATTGTTGCATACCTAATGACAACGAGAGAGAGAGAGAGAGAGAGAGAGAGAGAGAGAGAGAGAGAGAGAGAGAGAGAGAGAGAGAGAGAGAGAGAGAGACAGAGACAGAGTCAGACAGACAGACAGACATCACAGACATACTAATAGAGAAGCTTATCGTCATATATAGGTAAAGTCAGACACAAAGTAGATACTGTGGTACGGATGTAAAATATTAGTCTTTCACATATTCTTTTGAACGACATATAAGATGAGGTGTCCAGTCCTACTCCTTGTCTTTCTTGATCGCACTATCTGAAGAAATATTTGTTTATTATCTGTTACTCATTTTTCTGTTGCCTCCAGGTTCTTCCTAATTTATTCATTTACATTCCAAGATTCACTGTCATACAGCAAAACAGGTTCTATATAGCTCTTCACCACTCTCTGTTTAACATTCAATGGTAGTGACTTATTGCATAAGATACTCTTCCATTTCTGAAATGGTTTCTGAGGTGAGTGTTGCGAATTCCTTGGGCTGGCAAAGTAACTAACAACGATTGCTGGAAAGAGCCTACAAATTAGGTAGACAGCTGTTGTTTGAGAAATAATAAACATTAACATATCTCATAAAAAAATGAAAGATGTGAAGAGTGGAAGAAAGAAACTGATAACAATAAATATGAGCGCAATGAAGATGGAAATGACAGAAATATTTACACAAAACGAACAAGGACGTATATACCTGACAAACAAGGTGATGCGAATATGGAACAATATTTAGACAGAAACAAGGAAACAGAAACAACTCAAGCATTCATGTCAAAAATTGTTTGTGACATTGATCCTCACAGAGATGTTGTTTGGCAACCTACCCTTGTTCGGTTGGTTACATCTGGGGCCACTTGTCTTCTCTGAAACAGGGAAAAACGAAAGGAAGTTAAAGTATCATATACTGTATTTGTATCTATAAATGATCAGCTCTATGGTAAAATATAATTATTACAATTAATTTCATAAGAATACCCACAGAACCTCTGGATCCCAGACTACACAGATGGGTCAGCACAAAATTTTGTTCGAAATGGAAGAGCGGGAGTGTACATAGAATACCCAAATAATACTAGGGACACAGCTAGAGTACCAACGGGAAAGTACTGCCATAACTACGATGCTTATATTGAGGCAATCAAGATAGCAACAGAGAAATTACTAAATATCAGCAATGGTACACAACCTGTTGTGCTATTGACAGATGCAAAATCAGTACTCGAGGCGCTCCTGTCTGGGAAATTGCCAGTACTAAGGACACTACTTTCTGAACTTAGCAGTCAGCATAAGGTCACCATACAGTGGATACCATTCCACTGTGGAGTACCAGGAAACGACAGAGCTGATCAATTGGCTAAGGAATGAGCCAAAGAAGAACAGCCTGATGTGCCCGTTACATACCACCAAAAGAAAAGAATGATCAAATCAGTCAGAAAGCCACCAAAACTTGCTCAAGATGACTACCACGTTATGGATAGACCAGAACAAGTCATTATTCTGCGCCTCAGGACAGGACACAATAGATTACGCAACCACATGTATACAAAATTCAAGATTGGTGAAACAGCCGTGTGCACATGTGGATTGGCGTCGCAGACAGCAGAGCACATACTCCAAGACTGCCAAAATATAACATATCAAGTCACACCTTCTAGCCTAGAGAGGCGACAGTGGAAGATAAACTCTATGGACCGCTGTGTGAACTGAAAAAGACAGTTCAATTCATACAAGAGAAAGCATTGCAGTTATAGACATATTTCAAGCGAACGAAAGAAGAAGAAGAAGAAGAGGATTATTGTGAAGTACTTTGAGTCTCAAAAATACCGTTTACTTGACCACTATATCAGTAGTTCATTCTGTTTCCTGTCTGTCCTCTAATAGCAGCGAGGAGTTAGAGAAATGCCATCATGGTGTCATAACTCAATGAAGTAAACATCCCAGCTGCAACTCCACGGGGTAGTAAGTGGATACAATCCGGATGTGGCAAACGTAGCTCCATGGATATTCATTCTTTTCATTCCCCTCATGAAGTTTTTTTAGCGTACCAACTTGTGGGAGTATCCAATGAACTGCATATTAATTTTCATACAAACACTCTTCATTGCTTGCAATAAAATATTCAGATCATTTCTTACACTGAAATAATTAGAGTATCACTTTACAAAACTAATGATATCATGATATTTATTACAATACATGCAGCGTTAGTTACACTAAAATAATTAGAGCATAACTTTGCTAACATAATTGCATCATTATTTTTTCTACAATAATTGGAGCATTATATACACTAACATAATAAGAGCATAACTTTACAAAACTACTTAGAGCATTAACTTTACTAAAATAATTAGAGCATTATTTGCACTAAAATAATTACAGCATTACTTTAATAACCTAATGAAGGCATTATTTTACTACAATATTTGGAGTATTACATGCACTAAAATAATAAGAGCATAACTTGCACTAGAATAATTAAAGTCTTACTTTACTAAACTAATGAGAGCAGTATTTTTACTACAGTAATTGGATCATTTCTTGCACCAAACTAATACGAGCATTAATGGTACTCAAATAATTGTTAGGGCATTACTTACACCAAAATAATTGGATCATTACTTGTATTAATATATTAGAGAATTACTTGTAGAAAAATAATTACAGCATTACTCGTAATAAACTAATTAGGGCGTGACTTGCAGAAATATAAATTATTGCACTGACATTACTATGGAAGGAATCAACATTGAGGGACGATGCATCAATAACATTAGATATGCAGATGATACAGTCTTGATTGCAGACAATGAACAGGGCCTGCAAAATTTAGTAGATGCGGTTGTTACATACAGTGAACAACTAGGGTTAGAATTAAATTGTAAAAAGACACAGATTATGGTCGTCACTAGGAAGAACGAAATACCACAATATAATATACAAGTAAACGGGAATATTTTTCACAAAGTGAATAAGTACAATTATCTCGGAACAGTAATAACATTTGATATGAAATGACTTGAAAAGATTAGAACAAGAATCGCCATGGCAAAAGTAGCCTTTAGCAAGATGAAAAACATACTGACCAATAAAAAGATGTCAATTTAAACGAGAAAAAGAGTGTTGAGATGCTACATAGAACCTATACTTTTATATTGATGTGAAGCTTGGACAATGTGCAGTCAGGCTGAAAAACATCTGATGGCTGTAGAAATGTGGTTTCTGAGGAAAATGCAAAGAATACCACGGACAGCCAAAAAGACCAATGAACACGTCCTTCAAGAAACAAATGAAGATCGTAAACTGATTAGAGACATTAGACGTAGACAGTCACAATTTTCTGGGCATGTTATGAGAAGAAATAATTTGGAGAACTTGGTGATTGAGGGGAATAGACCAAGGGAAGACCAAGAAGCAAGTACCTGGATGGCTTGGCCTTGTGGCATGGTCGAGACAGAAACACAGAGCTGATCCACGACTCTGGTGATCGAGTGAGATGGCAGAACATGACCGCCCACGCTTACCGGCATGGCTTATGATGGTTGGATGGATGGATGGATGGATGGATAACTATAGCATTACTTTACTAAACAAGTTAGAGCGCTATTTTTACTGCAAAATAGGGCATTACTGGCACTAAAATAATTAGAGCATTACTTGCACTATAACGATTAGAGCAATTCTTGCACTATAATAACTAGTGCATTACTTGTACAAAAATACATATTGCATTACTTGTACAAAAATAATGAGAACAATGCAAGCACCAAAGAAGTTCTACCGTGCAGTAACTTAGTATTGAGTTTTGGATGAAACCACTCACCTCCACACTAGCATCATTACTTTGACTTGCACTGTTTTCATTACTTGCACTGTTTTCTGGCCTGGGTTCACGAGAAGGCCTTGGTTCACCAGAGGGCCTGGGTTCACCAGAGGGTCGGGTTCTGGGTTCTCTTGGGGGTAATGTCTGGGGTCCACCTGGTCCCTGAAATTACGTCATGTCAGTGATGATCATTGGCTGTGAGAACTTCAAATATAATTGTATCTTGCATGCGCAATAATGTTGCATACCTAATGACAACGAGAGAGAGAGAGAGAGAGAGAGAGATAGAGAGAGAGAGAGAGAGAGAAAGAGATAGACAGAGAGAGAGAGAGAGAGAGAGAGAGAGAGAGAGAGAGAGACAGAGACAGAGTCAGACAGACAGACAGACATCACAGACATACTAATAGAGAAGCTTATCGTCATATATAGGTAAAGTCAGACACAAAGTAGATACTGTGGTACGGATGTAAAACATTAGTCTTTCACATATTCTTTTGAACGACATATAAGATGAGGTGTCCAGTCCTATTCCTTGTCTTTCTTGATCGTACTATCTGAAGCAATATTTGTTTATTATCTGTTACTCATTTTTCTGTTGCCTCCAGGTTCTTCCTAATTTGTTCATTTACATTCCAAGATTCACTGTCATACAGCAAAACAGGTTCTATATAGCTCTTCACCACTCTCTTTTTTACATTCAATGGTAGTGACTTATTGCATAAGATACTCTTCAATATCTGAAATGGTTTCTGAGGTGAGTGTTGCGAATTCCTTGGGCTGGCAAAGTAACTAACAACGATTGCTGGAAAGAGCCTACAAATTAGGTAGACAGCTGTTGTTTGAGAAATAATAAACATTAACATATCTCATAAAAAAAATGAAAGATGTGAAGAGTGGAAGAAAGAAACTAACAATAAATATGAGCGCAATGAAGATGGAAATGACAGAAATATTTACACAAAACGAACAAGGACGTATCTACCTGACAAACAAGGTGATGCGAATATGGAACAATATTTAGACAGAAACAAGGAAACAGAAACAACTCAAGCATTCATGTTAAAAAAAATTTTTGACATTGATCCTCACAGAGATGTTGTTTGGCAACCTACCCTTGTTCGGTTGGTTACATCTGGGGCTACTTGTCTTCTCTGAAACAGGGAAAAACGAAAGCAAGCTAAAGTATCATATACTGTATTTGTATCTATAAATGATCAGCTCTATGTTAAAATATAATTATTACAATTAATTTCATAAGAATACCCACAGAACCTCTGGATCCCAGTCTACACAGATGGGTCAGCACAA
The DNA here is from genome assembly GCA_963921405.1 of Cepaea hortensis. Lineage (NCBI taxonomy): Eukaryota > Metazoa > Mollusca > Gastropoda > Stylommatophora > Helicidae > Cepaea > Cepaea hortensis. The sequence continues at coordinate 422,001,588 of OY992876.1, forward strand.
AATGCTGTTCGAAATGGAGGAGCGGGAGTGTACATAGAATACCCAAATAATACTAGGGACACAGCTAGAGTACCAACAGGAAAGTACTGCCATAACTACGATGCTTATATTGAGGCAATCAAGATAGCAACAGAGAAATTACTAAATATCAGCAATGGTACACAACCTTTTGTGCTATTGACAGATGCAAAATCACTACTCGAGGCGCTCCTGTCTGGGAAATTGCCAGTACTAAGGACACTACTTTCTGAATTTAGCAGTCAGCATAAGATCACCATACAGTGGATACCATCCCAATGTGGAGTACCCGGAAACGACAGAGCTGATCAATTGGCGAAGGAATGAGCCAAAGAAGAACAGCCTGATGTGCCCGTTACATACCACCAAAAGAAAAGAATGATCAAATCAGTCAGAAAGCCACCAAAACTTGCTCAAGATGACTACCACGTTATGGATAGACCAGAACAAGTCATTATTCTGCGCCTCAGAACAGGGCACAATAGATTACGCAACCACATGTATACAAAATACAAGATTGGTGAAACAGCCATGTGCACATGTGGATTAGCGTCGCAGACAGCAGAGCACATACTCCAAGACTGCCAAAATATAACATATCTAGGCAAACCTTCTGGCCTAGAGAGACGACAGTGGAAGATAAACTCTATGGACCGCTATGTGAACTGAAAATGACAGTTCAATTCATACAAGAGAAAGCATTGCAGTTAGAGACATATTTCAAGCGAACGAAAGAAGAAGAAGAAGAAGAGGAATATTGTGAAGTACTTTGAGTCTCAAAAATACCGTTTACTTGACCACTATATCAGTAGTTCATTCTGTTTCCTGTCTGTCCTCTAATAGCAGCGAGAAGTTAGAGAAATGCCATCATGGTGTCATAACTCAATGAAGTAAACATCCCAGCTGCACCTCCACGGGGTAGTAGGTGGATACAATCCGGATGTGGCAAACGTAGCTCCATGGATATTCATTCTTTTCATTCCCCTCATGAAGTTTTTTTAGCGTACCAACTTGTGGGAGTATCCAATGAACTGCATATTAATTTTCATACAAACACTCTTCATTGCTTGCAATAAAATATTCAGATCATTTCTTACACTGAAATAATTAGAGTATTACTTTACAAAACTAATGATATCATGATATTTATTACAATACATGCAGCGTTAGTTACACTAAAATAATTAGAGCATTACTTTGCTAACATAATTGCATCATTATTTTTCTACAATAATTGGAGCATTATATACACTAACATAATAAGAGCATAACTTTACTAAACTACTTAGAGCATTAACTTTACTAAAATAATTAGAGCATTATTTGCACTAAAATAATTACAGCATTACTTTAATAACCTAATGAAGGCATTATTTTACCACAATATTTGGAGCATTACATGCACTAAAATAATAAGAGCATAACTTGCACTAGAATAATTAAAGTCTTACTTTACTAATCTAATGAGAGCAGTATTTTTACTACAGTAATTGGATCATTTCTTGCACCAAAGAAATACGAGCATTAATGGTACTCAAATAATTGTTAGGGCATTACTTACACCAAAATAATTGGATCATTACTTGTATTAATATATTAGAGAATTACTTGTAGAAAAATAATTACAGCATTACTCGTAATAAACTAATTAGGGCGTGACTTGCAGAAATATAAATTATTGCACTGACATTACTATGGAAGGAATCAACATTGAGGGACGATGCATCAATAACATTAGATATGCAGATGATACAGTCTTGATTGCAGACAATGAACAGGGCCTGCAAAATTTAGTAGATGCGGTTGTTACATACAGTGAACAACTAGGGTTAGAATTAAATTGTAAAAAGACACAGATTATGGTCGTCACTAGGAAGAACGAAATACCACAATATAATATACAAGTAAACGGGAATATTTTTCACAAAGTGAATAAGTACAATTATCTCGGAACAGTAATAACATTTGATATGAAATGACTTGAAAAGATTAGAACAAGAATCGCCATGGCAAAAGTAGCCTTTAGCAAGATGAAAAACATACTGACCAATAAAAAGATGTCAATTTAAACGAGAAAAAGAGTGTTGAGATGCTACATAGAACCTATACTTTTATATTGATGTGAAGCTTGGACAATGTGCAGTCAGGCTGAAAAACATCTGATGGCTGTAGAAATGTGGTTTCTGAGGAAAATGCAAAGAATACCACGGACAGCCAAAAAGACCAATGAACACGTCCTTCAAGAAACAAATGAAGATCGTAAACTGATTAGAGACATTAGACGTAGACAGTCACAATTTTCTGGGCATGTTATGAGAAGAAATAATTTGGAGAACTTGGTGATTGAGGGGAATAGACCAAGGGAAGACCTAGAAGCAAGTACCTGGATGGCTTGGCCTTGTGGCATGGTCGAGACAGAAACACAGAGCTGATCCACGACTCTGGTGATCGAGTGAGATGGCAGAACATGACCGCCCACGCTTACCGGCATGGCTTATGATGGTTGGATGGATGGATGGATGGATGGATAACTATAGCATTACTTTACTAAACAAGTTAGAGCGCTATTTTTACTGCAAAATAGGGCATTACTGGCACTAAAATAATTAGAGCATTACTTGCACTATAACGATTAGAGCAATTCTTGCACTATAATAACTAGTGCATTACTTGTACAAAAATACATATTGCATTACTTGTACAAAAATAATGAGAACAATGCAAGCACCAAAGAAGTTCTACCGTGCAGTAACTTAGTATTGAGTTTTGGATGAAACCACTCACCTCCACACTAGCATCATTACTTTGACTTGCACTGTTTTCATTACTTGCACTGTTTTCTGGCCTGGGTTCACGAGAAGGCCTTGGTTCACCAGAGGGCCTGGGTTCACCAGAGGGTCGGGGTCTGGGTTCTCTTGGGGGTAATGTCTGGGGTCCACCTGGTCCCTGAAATTACGTCATGTCAGTGATGATCATTGGCTGTGAGAACTTCAAATATAATTGTATCTTGCATGCGCAATAATGTTGCATACCTAATGACAACGAGAGAGAGAGAGAGAGAGATAGAGAGAGAGAGAGAGAAAGAGATAGACAGAGAGAGAGAGAGAGAGAGAGAGAGAGAGAGAGAGACAGAGACAGAGTCAGACAGACAGACAGACATCACAGACATACTAATAGAGAAGCTTATCGTCATATATAGGTAAAGTCAGACACAAAGTAGATACTGTGGTACGGATGTAAAACATTAGTCTTTCACATATTCTTTTGAACGACATATAAGATGAGGTGTCCAGTCCTATTCCTTGTCTTTCTTGATCGTACTATCTGAAGCAATATTTGTTTATTATCTGTTACTCATTTTTCTGTTGCCTCCAGGTTCTTCCTAATTTGTTCATTTACATTCCAAGATTCACTGTCATACAGCAAAACAGGTTCTATATAGCTCTTCACCACTCTCTTTTTTACATTCAATGGTAGTGACTTATTGCATAAGATACTCTTCAATATCTGAAATGGTTTCTGAGGTGAGTGTTGCGAATTCCTTGGGCTGGCAAAGTAACTAACAACGATTGCTGGAAAGAGCCTACAAATTAGGTAGACAGCTGTTGTTTGAGAAATAATAAACATTAACATATCTCATAAAAAAAATGAAAGATGTGAAGAGTGGAAGAAAGAAACTAACAATAAATATGAGCGCAATGAAGATGGAAATGACAGAAATATTTACACAAAACGAACAAGGACGTATCTACCTGACAAACAAGGTGATGCGAATATGGAACAATATTTAGACAGAAACAAGGAAACAGAAACAACTCAAGCATTCATGTTAAAAAATTTTTTTGACATTGATCCTCACAGAGATGTTGTTTGGCAACCTACCCTTGTTCGGTTGGTTACATCTGGGGCTACTTGTCTTCTCTGAAACAGGGAAAAACGAAAGCAAGCTAAAGTATCATATACTGTATTTGTATCTATAAATGATCAGCTCTATGTTAAAATATAATTATTACAATTAATTTCATAAGAATACCCACAGAACCTCTGGATCCCAGTCTACACAGATGGGTCAGCACAAAATGCTGTTCGAAATGGAGGAGCGGGAGTGTACATAGAATACCCAAATAATACTAGGGACACAGCTAGAGTACCAACAGGAAAGTACTGCCATAACTACGATGCTTATATTGAGGCAATCAAGATAGCAACAGAGAAATTACTAAATATCAGCAATGGTACACAACCTTTTGTGCTATTGACAGATGCAAAATCACTACTCGAGGCGCTCCTGTCTGGGAAATTGCCAGTACTAAGGACACTACTTTCTGAATTTAGCAGTCAGCATAAGATCACCATACAGTGGATACCATCCCAATGTGGAGTACCCGGAAACGACAGAGCTGATCAATTGGCGAAGGAATGAGCCAAAGAAGAACAGCCTGATGTGCCCGTTACATACCACCAAAAGAAAAGAATGATCAAATCAGTCAGAAAGCCACCAAAACTTGCTCAAGATGACTACCACGTTATGGATAGACCAGAACAAGTCATTATTCTGCGCCTCAGAACAGGGCACAATAGATTACGCAACCACATGTATACAAAATACAAGATTGGTGAAACAGCCATGTGCACATGTGGATTAGCGTCGCAGACAGCAGAGCACATACTCCAAGACTGCCAAAATATAACATATCTAGGCAAACCTTCTGGCCTAGAGAGACGACAGTGGAAGATAAACTCTATGGACCGCTATGTGAACTGAAAATGACAGTTCAATTCATACAAGAGAAAGCATTGCAGTTAGAGACATATTTCAAGCGAACGAAAGAAGAAGAAGAAGAAGAGGAATATTGTGAAGTACTTTGAGTCTCAAAAATACCGTTTACTTGACCACTATATCAGTAGTTCATTCTGTTTCCTGTCTGTCCTCTAATAGCAGCGAGAAGTTAGAGAAATGCCATCATGGTGTCATAACTCAATGAAGTAAACATCCCAGCTGCACCTCCACGGGGTAGTAGGTGGATACAATCCGGATGTGGCAAACGTAGCTCCATGGATATTCATTCTTTTCATTCCCCTCATGAAGTTTTTTTAGCGTACCAACTTGTGGGAGTATCCAATGAACTGCATATTAATTTTCATACAAACACTCTTCATTGCTTGCAATAAAATATTCAGATCATTTCTTACACTGAAATAATTAGAGTATTACTTTACAAAACTAATGATATCATGATATTTATTACAATACATGCAGCGTTAGTTACACTAAAATAATTAGAGCATTACTTTGCTAACATAATTGCATCATTATTTTTCTACAATAATTGGAGCATTATATACACTAACATAATAAGAGCATAACTTTACTAAACTACTTAGAGCATTAACTTTACTAAAATAATTAGAGCATTATTTGCACTAAAATAATTACAGCATTACTTTAATAACCTAATGAAGGCATTATTTTACCACAATATTTGGAGCATTACATGCACTAAAATAATAAGAGCATAACTTGCACTAGAATAATTAAAGTCTTACTTTACTAATCTAATGAGAGCAGTATTTTTACTACAGTAATTGGATCATTTCTTGCACCAAAGAAATACGAGCATTAATGGTACTCAAATAATTGTTAGGGCATTACTTACACCAAAATAATTGGATCATTACTTGTATTAATATATTAGAGAATTACTTGTAGAAAAATAATTACAGCATTACTCGTAATAAACTAATTAGGGCGTGACTTGCAGAAATATAAATTATTGCACTGATATTACTATGGAAGGAATCAACATTGGGGGACGATGCATCAATAACATTAGATATGCAGATGATACAGTCTTGATTGCAGACAATGAACAGGGCCTGCAAAATTTAGTAGATGCGGTTGTTACATACAGTGAACAACTAGGGTTAGAATTAAATTGTAAAAAGACACAGATTATGGTCATCACTAGGAGGAACGAAATACCACAATGTAATATACAAGTAAACGGGAATATTTTTCACAAAGTGAATAAGTACAATTATCTCGGAACAGTAATAACATTTGATATGAAATGACTTGAAAAGATTAGAACAAGAATCGCCATGGCAAAAGTAGCCTTTAACAAGATGAAAAACATACTGACCAATACAAAGATGTCAATTGAAACGAGAAAAAGAGTGTTCAGATGCTACATAGAACCTATACTTTTATATTGATGTGAAGCTTGGACACTGTGCAGTCAGGCTGAAAAACATCTGATGGCTGTAGAAATGTGGTTTCTGAGGAAAATGCAAAGAATACCACGGACAGCCAAAAAGACCAATGAACAAGTCCTTCAAGAAACAAATGAAGATCGTAAACTGATTAGAGACATTAGACGTAGACAGTCACAATTTTCTGGGCATGTTATGAGAAGAAATAATTTGGAGAACTTGGTGATTGAGGGGAATAGACCAAGGGAAGACCTAGAAGCAAGTACCTGGATGGCTTGGCCTTGTGGCATGGTCGAGACAGAAACACAGAGCTGATCCACGACTCTGGTGATCGAGTGAGATGGCAGAACATGACCGCCCACGCTTACCGGCATGGCTTATGATGGTTGGATGGATGGATGGATGGATGGATAACTATAGCATTACTTTACTAAACAAGTTAGAGCGCTATTTTTACTGCAAAATAGGGCATTACTGGCACTAAAATAATTAGAGCATTACTTGCACTATAACGATTAGAGCAATTCTTGCACTATAATAACTAGTGCATTACTTGTACAAAAATACATATTGCATTACTTGTACAAAAATAATGAGAACAATGCAAGCACCAAAGAAGTTCTACCGTGCAGTAACTTAGTATTGAGTTTTGGATGAAACCACTCACCTCCACACTAGCATCATTACTTTGACTTGCACTGTTTTCATTACTTGCACTGTTTTCTGGCCTGGGTTCACGAGAAGGCCTTGGTTCACCAGAGGGCCTGGGTTCACCAGAGGGTCGGGGTCTGGGTTCTCTTGGGGGTAATGTCTGGGGTCCACCTGGTCCCTGAAATTACGTCATGTCAGTGATGATCATTGGCTGTGAGAACTTCAAATATAATTGTATCTTGCATGCGCAATAATGTTGCATACCTAATGACAACGAGAGAGAGAGAGAGAGAGAGATAGAGAGAGAGAGAGAGAAAGAGATAGACAGAGAGAGAGAGAGAGAGAGAGAGAGAGAGAGAGAGAGAGAGAGAGAGAGACAGAGACAGAGTCAGACAGACAGACAGACATCACAGACATACTAATAGAGAAGCTTATCGTCATATATAGGTAAAGTCAGACACAAAGTAGATACTGTGGTACGGATGTAAAACATTAGTCTTTCACATATTCTTTTGAACGACATATAAGATGAGGTGTCCAGTCCTATTCCTTGTCTTTCTTGATCGTACTATCTGAAGCAATATTTGTTTATTATCTGTTACTCATTTTTCTGTTGCCTCCAGGTTCTTCCTAATTTGTTCATTTACATTCCAAGATTCACTGTCATACAGCAAAACAGGTTCTATATAGCTCTTCACCACTCTCTTTTTTACATTCAATGGTAGTGACTTATTGCATAAGATACTCTTCAATATCTGAAATGGTTTCTGAGGTGAGTGTTGCGAATTCCTTGGGCTGGCAAAGTAACTAACAACGATTGCTGGAAAGAGCCTACAAATTAGGTAGACAGCTGTTGTTTGAGAAATAATAAACATTAACATATCTCATAAAAAAAATGAAAGATGTGAAGAGTGGAAGAAAGAAACTAACAATAAATATGAGCGCAATGAAGATGGAAATGACAGAAATATTTACACAAAACGAACAAGGACGTATCTACCTGACAAACAAGGTGATGCGAATATGGAACAATATTTAGACAGAAACAAGGAAACAGAAACAACTCAAGCATTCATGTTAAAAAATTTTTTTGACATTGATCCTCACAGAGATGTTGTTTGGCAACCTACCCTTGTTCGGTTGGTTACATCTGGGGCTACTTGTCTTCTCTGAAACAGGGAAAAACGAAAGCAAGCTAAAGTATCATATACTGTATTTGTATCTATAAATGATCAGCTCTATGTTAAAATATAATTATTACAATTAATTTCATAAGAATACCCACAGAACCTCTGGATCCCAGTCTACACAGATGGGTCAGCACAAAATGCTGTTCGAAATGGAGGAGCGGGAGTGTACATAGAATACCCAAATAATACTAGGGACACAGCTAGAGTACCAACAGGAAAGTACTGCCATAACTACGATGCTTATATTGAGGCAATCAAGATAGCAACAGAGAAATTACTAAATATCAGCAATGGTACACAACCTTTTGTGCTATTGACAGATGCAAAATCACTACTCGAGGCGCTCCTGTCTGGGAAATTGCCAGTACTAAGGACACTACTTTCTGAATTTAGCAGTCAGCATAAGATCACCATACAGTGGATACCATCCCAATGTGGAGTACCCGGAAACGACAGAGCTGATCAATTGGCGAAGGAATGAGCCAAAGAAGAACAGCCTGATGTGCCCGTTACATACCACCAAAAGAAAAGAATGATCAAATCAGTCAGAAAGCCACCAAAACTTGCTCAAGATGACTACCACGTTATGGATAGACCAGAACAAGTCATTATTCTGCGCCTCAGAACAGGGCACAATAGATTACGCAACCACATGTATACAAAATACAAGATTGGTGAAACAGCCATGTGCACATGTGGATTAGCGTCGCAGACAGCAGAGCACATACTCCAAGACTGCCAAAATATAACATATCTAGGCAAACCTTCTGGCCTAGAGAGACGACAGTGGAAGATAAACTCTATGGACCGCTATGTGAACTGAAAATGACAGTTCAATTCATACAAGAGAAAGCATTGCAGTTAGAGACATATTTCAAGCGAACGAAAGAAGAAGAAGAAGAAGAGGAATATTGTGAAGTACTTTGAGTCTCAAAAATACCGTTTACTTGACCACTATATCAGTAGTTCATTCTGTTTCCTGTCTGTCCTCTAATAGCAGCGAGAAGTTAGAGAAATGCCATCATGGTGTCATAACTCAATGAAGTAAACATCCCAGCTGCACCTCCACGGGGTAGTAGGTGGATACAATCCGGATGTGGCAAACGTAGCTCCATGGATATTCATTCTTTTCATTCCCCTCATGAAGTTTTTTTAGCGTACCAACTTGTGGGAGTATCCAATGAACTGCATATTAATTTTCATACAAACACTCTTCATTGCTTGCAATAAAATATTCAGATCATTTCTTACACTGAAATAATTAGAGTATTACTTTACAAAACTAATGATATCATGATATTTATTACAATACATGCAGCGTTAGTTACACTAAAATAATTAGAGCATTACTTTGCTAACATAATTGCATCATTATTTTTCTACAATAATTGGAGCATTATATACACTAACATAATAAGAGCATAACTTTACTAAACTACTTAGAGCATTAACTTTACTAAAATAATTAGAGCATTATTTGCACTAAAATAATTACAGCATTACTTTAATAACCTAATGAAGGCATTATTTTACCACAATATTTGGAGCATTACATGCACTAAAATAATAAGAGCATAACTTGCACTAGAATAATTAAAGTCTTACTTTACTAATCTAATGAGAGCAGTATTTTTACTACAGTAATTGGATCATTTCTTGCACCAAAGAAATACGAGCATTAATGGTACTCAAATAATTGTTAGGGCATTACTTACACCAAAATAATTGGATCATTACTTGTATTAATATATTAGAGAATTACTTGTAGAAAAATAATTACAGCATTACTCGTAATAAACTAATTAGGGCGTGACTTGCAGAAATATAAATTATTGCACTGATATTACTATGGAAGGAATCAACATTGGGGGACGATGCATCAATAACATTAGATATGCAGATGATACAGTCTTGATTGCAGACAATGAACAGGGCCTGCAAAATTTAGTAGATGCGGTTGTTACATACAGTGAACAACTAGGGTTAGAATTAAATTGTAAAAAGACACAGATTATGGTCATCACTAGGAGGAACGAAATACCACAATGTAATATACAAGTAAACGGGAATATTTTTCACAAAGTGAATAAGTACAATTATCTCGGAACAGTAATAACATTTGATATGAAATGACTTGAAAAGATTAGAACAAGAATCGCCATGGCAAAAGTAGCCTTTAACAAGATGAAAAACATACTGACCAATACAAAGATGTCAATTGAAACGAGAAAAAGAGTGTTCAGATGCTACATAGAACCTATACTTTTATATTGATGTGAAGCTTGGACACTGTGCAGTCAGGCTGAAAAACATCTGATGGCTGTAGAAATGTGGTTTCTGAGGAAAATGCAAAGAATACCACGGACAGCCAAAAAGACCAATGAACAAGTCCTTCAAGAAACAAATGAAGATCGTAAACTGATTAGAGACATTAGACGTAGACAGTCACAATTTTCTGGGCATGTTATGAGAAGAAATAATTTGGAGAACTTGGTGATTGAGGGGAATAGACCAAGGGAAGACCTAGAAGCAAGTACCTGGATGGCTTGGCCTTGTGGCATGGTCGAGACAGAAACACAGAGCTGATCCACGACTCTGGTGATCGAGTGAGATGGCAGAACATGACCGCCCACGCTTACCGGCATGGCTTATGATGGTTGGATGGATGGATGGATGGATGGATAACTATAGCATTACTTTACTAAACAAGTTAGAGCGCTATTTTTACTGCAAAATAGGGCATTACTGGCACTAAAATAATTAGAGCATTACTTGCACTATAACGATTAGAGCAATTCTTGCACTATAATAACTAGTGCATTACTTGTACAAAAATACATATTGCATTACTTGTACAAAAATAATGAGAACAATGCAAGCACCAAAGAAGTTCTACCGTGCAGTAACTTAGTATTGAGTTTTGGATGAAACCACTCACCTCCACACTAGCATCATTACTTTGACTTGCACTGTTTTCATTACTTGCACTGTTTTCTGGCCTGGGTTCACGAGAAGGCCTTGGTTCACCAGAGGGCCTGGGTTCACCAGAGGGTCGGGGTCTGGGTTCTCTTGGGGGTAATGTCTGGGGTCCACCTGGTCCCTGAAATTACGTCATGTCAGTGATGATCATTGGCTGTGAGAACTTCAAATATAATTGTATCTTGCATGCGCAATAATGTTGCATACCTAATGACAACGAGAGAGAGAGAGAGAGAGAGAGATAGAGAGAGAGAGAGAGAGAAAGAGATAGACAGAGAGAGAGAGAGAGAGAGAGAGAGAGAGAGAGAGACAGAGACAGAGACAGAGTCAGACAGACAGACAGACATCACAGACATACTAATAGAGAAGCTTATCGTCATATATAGGTAAAGTCAGACACAAAGTAGATACTGTGGTACGGATGTAAAACATTAGTCTTTCACATATTCTTTTGAACGACATATAAGATGAGGTGTCCAGTCCTATTCCTTGTCTTTCTTGATCGTACTATCTGAAGCAATATTTGTTTATTATCTGTTACTCATTTTTCTGTTGCCTCCAGGTTCTTCCTAATTTGTTCATTTACATTCCAAGATTCACTGTCATACAGCAAAACAGGTTCTATATAGCTCTTCACCACTCTCTTTTTTACATTCAATGGTAGTGACTTATTGCATAAGATACTCTTCAATATCTGAAATGGTTTCTGAGGTGAGTGTTGCGAATTCCTTGGGCTGGCAAAGTAACTAACAACGATTGCTGGAAAGAGCCTACAAATTAGGTAGACAGCTGTTGTTTGAGAAATAATAAACATTAACATATCTCATAAAAAAAATGAAAGATGTGAAGAGTGGAAGAAAGAAACTAACAATAAATATGAGCGCAATGAAGATGGAAATGACAGAAATATTTACACAAAACGAACAAGGACGTATCTACCTGACAAACAAGGTGATGCGAATATGGAACAATATTTAGACAGAAACAAGGAAACAGAAACAACTCAAGCATTCATGTTAAAAAAATTTTTTGACATTGATCCTCACAGAGATGTTGTTTGGCAACCTACCCTTGTTCGGTTGGTTACATCTGGGGCTACTTGTCTTCTCTGAAACAGGGAAAAACGAAAGCAAGCTAAAGTATCATATACTGTATTTGTATCTATAAATGATCAGCTCTATGTTAAAATATAATTATTACAATTAATTTCATAAGAATACCCACAGAACCTCTGGATCCCAGTCTACACAGATGGGTCAGCACAAAATGCTGTTCGAAATGGAGGAGCGGGAGTGTACATAGAATACCCAAATAATACTAGGGACACAGCTAGAGTACCAACAGGAAAGTACTGCCATAACTACGATGCTTATATTGAGGCAATCAAGATAGCAACAGAGAAATTACTAAATATCAGCAATGGTACACAACCTTTTGTGCTATTGACAGATGCAAAATCACTACTCGAGGCGCTCCTGTCTGGGAAATTGCCAGTACTAAGGACACTACTTTCTGAATTTAGCAGTCAGCATAAGATCACCATACAGTGGATACCATCCCAATGTGGAGTACCCGGAAACGACAGAGCTGATCAATTGGCGAAGGAATGAGCCAAAGAAGAACAGCCTGATGTGCCCGTTACATACCACCAAAAGAAAAGAATGATCAAATCAGTCAGAAAGCCACCAAAACTTGCTCAAGATGACTACCACGTTATGGATAGACCAGAACAAGTCATTATTCTGCGCCTCAGAACAGGGCACAATAGATTACGCAACCACATGTATACAAAATACAAGATTGGTGAAACAGCCATGTGCACATGTGGATTAGCGTCGCAGACAGCAGAGCACATACTCCAAGACTGCCAAAATATAACATATCTAGGCAAACCTTCTGGCCTAGAGAGACGACAGTGGAAGATAAACTCTATGGACCGCTATGTGAACTGAAAATGACAGTTCAATTCATACAAGAGAAAGCATTGCAGTTAGAGACATATTTCAAGCGAACGAAAGAAGAAGAAGAAGAAGAGGAATATTGTGAAGTACTTTGAGTCTCAAAAATACCGTTTACTTGACCACTATATCAGTAGTTCATTCTGTTTCCTGTCTGTCCTCTAATAGCAGCGAGAAGTTAGAGAAATGCCATCATGGTGTCATAACTCAATGAAGTAAACATCCCAGCTGCACCTCCACGGGGTAGTAGGTGGATACAATCCGGATGTGGCAAACGTAGCTCCATGGATATTCATTCTTTTCATTCCCCTCATGAAGTTTTTTTAGCGTACCAACTTGTGGGAGTATCCAATGAACTGCATATTAATTTTCATACAAACACTCTTCATTGCTTGCAATAAAATATTCAGATCATTTCTTACACTGAAATAATTAGAGTATTACTTTACAAAACTAATGATATCATGATATTTATTACAATACATGCAGCGTTAGTTACACTAAAATAATTAGAGCATTACTTTGCTAACATAATTGCATCATTATTTTTCTACAATAATTGGAGCATTATATACACTAACATAATAAGAGCATAACTTTACTAAACTACTTAGAGCATTAACTTTACTAAAATAATTAGAGCATTATTTGCACTAAAATAATTACAGCATTACTTTAATAACCTAATGAAGGCATTATTTTACCACAATATTTGGAGCATTACATGCACTAAAATAATAAGAGCATAACTTGCACTAGAATAATTAAAGTCTTACTTTACTAATCTAATGAGAGCAGTATTTTTACTACAGTAATTGGATCATTTCTTGCACCAAAGAAATACGAGCATTAATGGTACTCAAATAATTGTTAGGGCATTACTTACACCAAAATAATTGGATCATTACTTGTATTAATATATTAGAGAATTACTTGTAGAAAAATAATTACAGCATTACTCGTAATAAACTAATTAGGGCGTGACTTGCAGAAATATAAATTATTGCACTGATATTACTATGGAAGGAATCAACATTGGGGGACGATGCATCAATAACATTAGATATGCAGATGATACAGTCTTGATTGCAGACAATGAACAGGGCCTGCAAAATTTAGTAGATGCGGTTGTTACATACAGTGAACAACTAGGGTTAGAATTAAATTGTAAAAAGACACAGATTATGGTCATCACTAGGAGGAACGAAATACCACAATGTAATATACAAGTAAACGGGAATATTTTTCACAAAGTGAATAAGTACAATTATCTCGGAACAGTAATAACATTTGATATGAAATGACTTGAAAAGATTAGAACAAGAATCGCCATGGCAAAAGTAGCCTTTAACAAGATGAAAAACATACTGACCAATACAAAGATGTCAATTGAAACGAGAAAAAGAGTGTTCAGATGCTACATAGAACCTATACTTTTATATTGATGTGAAGCTTGGACACTGTGCAGTCAGGCTGAAAAACATCTGATGGCTGTAGAAATGTGGTTTCTGAGGAAAATGCAAAGAATACCACGGACAGCCAAAAAGACCAATGAACAAGTCCTTCAAGAAACAAATGAAGATCGTAAACTGATTAGAGACATTAGACGTAGACAGTCACAATTTTCTGGGCATGTTATGAAAAGAAATAATTTGGAGAACTTGGTGATTGAGGGGAATAGACCAAGGGAAGACCTAGAAGCAAGTACCTGGATGGCTTGGCCTTGTGGCATGGTCGAGACAGAAACACAGAGCTGATCCACGACTCTGGTGATCGAGTGAAATGGCAGAACATGATCGCCCACGCTTACCGGCATGGCTTATGATAGTTGGATGGATGGATGGATGGATGGATAACTATAGCATTACTTTACTAAACAAGTTAGAGCGCCATTTTTACTGCAAAATAGGGCATTACTGGCACTAAAATAATTAGAGCATTACTTGCACTATAACGATTAGAGCAATTCTTGCACTATAATAACTAGTGCATTACTTGTACAAAAATAAATATTGCATTACTTGTACAAAAATAATGAGAACAATGCAAGCACCAAAGAAGTTCTACCGTGCAGTAACTTAGTATTGAGTTTTGGATGAAACCACTCACCTCCACACTAGCATCATTACTTTGACTTGCACTGTTTTCATTACTTGCACTGTTTTCTGGCCTGGGTTCACGAGAAGGCCTTGGTTCACCAGAGGGCCTGGGTTCACCAGAGGGTCGGGGTCTGGGTTCTCTTGGGGGTAATGTCTGGGGTCCACCTGGTCCCTGAAATTACGTCATGTCAGTGATGATCATTGGCTGTGAGAACTTCAAATATAATTGTATCTTGCATGCGCAATATTGTTGCATACTTAATGACAACGAGAGAGAGAGAGAGAGAGAGAGAGAGAGAGAGAGAGAGAGAGAGAGAGAGAGAGAGAGAGAGAGAGAGAGAGAAAAAGAGATAGACAGACAGAGAGAGAGAGAGAGAGAGGGAGAGACAGAGACAGAGTCAGACAGACAGACAGACATCACAGACATACTAATAGAGAAGCTTATCGTCAGATATAGGTAAAGTCAGACACAAAGTAGATACTGTGGTACGGATGTAAAATATTAGTCTTTCACATATTCGTTTCAACGACATATAAGATGAGGTGTCCAGTCCTATTCCTTGTCTTTCTTGATCGCACTATCTGAAGAAATATTTGTTTATTATCTGTTACTCATTTTTCTATTGCCTCCAGGTTCTTCCTAATTTGTTCATTTACATTCCAAGATTCACTGTCATACAGCAAAACAGGTTCTATATAGCTCTTCACCACTCTCTGTTTTACATTCAATGGTAGTGACTTATTGCATAAGATACTCTTCAATTTCTGAAATGGTTTCTGAGGTGAGTGTTGCGAATTCCTTGGGCTGGCAAAGTAACTAACAACGATTGCTGGAAAACGCCTACAAATTAGGTAGACAGCTGTTGTTTGAGAAATAATAAACATTAACATATCTCATAAAAAATGAAAGATGTGAAGAGTGGAAGAAAGAAACTGATAACAATAAATATGAGCGCAATGAAGATGGAAATGACAGAAATATTTACACAAAACGAACAAAGACGTATCTACCTGACAAACAAGGTGATGCGAATATGGAACAATATTTAGACAGAAACAAGGAAACAGAAACAACTCAAGCATTCGTGTCAAAAATTGTTTGTGACATTGATCCTCACAGAGATGTTGTTTGGCAACCTACCCTTGTTCGGTTGGTTACATCTGGGGCCACTTGTCTTCTCTGAAACAGGGAAAAACGAAAGCAAGTTAAAGTATCATATACTGTATTTGTATCTATAAATGATCAGTGCTATGTTAAAATATAATTATTACAATTAATTTCATAAGAATACCAACAGAACCTCTGGATCCCAGTCTACACAGATGGGTCAGCACAATATGCTGTTCGAAATGGAGGAGCAGGAGTGTACATAGAATACCCAAATAATACTAGGGCCACAGCTAGAGTTAACAGGAAAGTACTGCCATAACTACGATGCTCATAGTGAGGCAATTAAGATAGCAACAGAGAAATTACTAAATATCAGCAATGGTACACAACCTATTGTGCTATTGACAGATGCAAAATCAGTACTCGAGGCGCTCCTGTCTGGGAAATTGCCAGTACTAAGGACACTACTTTCTGAACTTAGCAGTCAGCATAAGGTCACCATACAGTGGATACCATCCCACTGTGGCGTACCCGGAAACGACAGAGCTGATCAATTGGCTAAGGAATGAGCCAAAGAAGAACAGCCTGATGTGCCCGTTACATACCACCAAAAGAAAAGAATGATCAAATCAGTCAGAAAGCCACCAAAACTTGCTCAAGATGACTACCACGTTATGGATAGACCAGAACAAGTCATTATTCTGCGCCTCAGAACAGGGCACAATAGATTACGCAACCACATGTATACAAAATACAAGATTGGTGAAACAGCCATGTGCACATGTGGATTAGCGTCGCAGACAGCAGAGCACATACTCCAAGACTGCCAAAATATAACATATCTAGGCAAACCTTCTGGCCTAGAGAGACGACAGTGGAAGATAAACTCTATGGACCGCTATGTGAACTGAAAATGACAGTTCAATTCATACAAGAGAAAGCATTGCAGTTAGAGACATATTTCAAGCGAACGAAAGAAGAAGAAGAAGAAGAAGAGGAATATTGTGAAGTACTTTGAGTCTCAAAAATACCGTTTACTTGACCACTATATCAGTAGTTCATTCTGTTTCCTGTCTGTCCTCTAATAGCAGCGAGAAGTTAGAGAAATGCCATCATGGTGTCATAACTCAATGAAGTAAACATCCCAGCTGCACCTCCACGGGGTAGTAGGTGGATACAATCCGGATGTGGCAAACGTAGCTCCATGGATATTCATTCTTTTCATTCCCCTCATGAAGTTTTTTTAGCGTACCAACTTGTGGGAGTATCCAATGAACTGCATATTAATTTTCATACAAACACTCTTCATTGCTTGCAATAAAATATTCAGATCATTTCTTACACTGAAATAATTAGAGTATTACTTTACAAAACTAATGATATCATGATATTTATTACAATACATGCAGCGTTAGTTACACTAAAATAATTAGAGCATTACTTTGCTAACATAATTGCATCATTATTTTTCTACAATAATTGGAGCATTATATACACTAACATAATAAGAGCATAACTTTACTAAACTACTTAGAGCATTAACTTTACTAAAATAATTAGAGCATTATTTGCACTAAAATAATTACAGCATTACTTTAATAACCTAATGAAGGCATTATTTTACCACAATATTTGGAGCATTACATGCACTAAAATAATAAGAGCATAACTTGCACTAGAATAATTAAAGTCTTACTTTACTAATCTAATGAGAGCAGTATTTTTACTACAGTAATTGGATCATTTCTTGCACCAAAGAAATACGAGCATTAATGGTACTCAAATAATTGTTAGGGCATTACTTACACCAAAATAATTGGATCATTACTTGTATTAATATATTAGAGAATTACTTGTAGAAAAATAATTACAGCATTACTCGTAATAAACTAATTAGGGCGTGACTTGCAGAAATATAAATTATTGCACTGATATTACTATGGAAGGAATCAACATTGGGGGACGATGCATCAATAACATTAGATATGCAGATGATACAGTCTTGATTGCAGACAATGAACAGGGCCTGCAAAATTTAGTAGATGCGGTTGTTACATACAGTGAACAACTAGGGTTAGAATTAAATTGTAAAAAGACACAGATTATGGTCATCACTAGGAGGAACGAAATACCACAATGTAATATACAAGTAAACGGGAATATTTTTCACAAAGTGAATAAGTACAATTATCTCGGAACAGTAATAACATTTGATATGAAATGACTTGAAAAGATTAGAACAAGAATCGCCATGGCAAAAGTAGCCTTTAACAAGATGAAAAACATACTGACCAATACAAAGATGTCAATTGAAACGAGAAAAAGAGTGTTCAGATGCTACATAGAACCTATACTTTTATATTGATGTGAAGCTTGGACACTGTGCAGTCAGGCTGAAAAACATCTGATGGCTGTAGAAATGTGGTTTCTGAGGAAAATGCAAAGAATACCACGGACAGCCAAAAAGACCAATGAACAAGTCCTTCAAGAAACAAATGAAGATCGTAAACTGATTAGAGACATTAGACGTAGACAGTCACAATTTTCTGGGCATGTTATGAAAAGAAATAATTTGGAGAACTTGGTGATTGAGGGGAATAGACCAAGGGAAGACCTAGAAGCAAGTACCTGGATGGCTTGGCCTTGTGGCATGGTCGAGACAGAAACACAGAGCTGATCCACGACTCTGGTGATCGAGTGAAATGGCAGAACATGATCGCCCACGCTTACCGGCATGGCTTATGATAGTTGGATGGATGGATGGATGGATGGATAACTATAGCATTACTTTACTAAACAAGTTAGAGCGCCATTTTTACTGCAAAATAGGGCATTACTGGCACTAAAATAATTAGAGCATTACTTGCACTATAACGATTAGAGCAATTCTTGCACTATAATAACTAGTGCATTACTTGTACAAAAATAAATATTGCATTACTTGTACAAAAATAATGAGAACAATGCAAGCACCAAAGAAGTTCTACCGTGCAGTAACTTAGTATTGAGTTTTGGATGAAACCACTCACCTCCACACTAGCATCATTACTTTGACTTGCACTGTTTTCATTACTTGCACTGTTTTCTGGCCTGGGTTCACGAGAAGGCCTTGGTTCACCAGAGGGCCTGGGTTCACCAGAGGGTCGGGGTCTGGGTTCTCTTGGGGGTAATGTCTGGGGTCCACCTGGTCCCTGAAATTACGTCATGTCAGTGATGATCATTGGCTGTGAGAACTTCAAATATAATTGTATCTTGCATGCGCAATATTGTTGCATACTTAATGACAACGAGAGAGAGAGAGAGAGAGAGAGAGAGAGAGAGAGAGAGAGAGAGAGAGAGAGAGAGAGAAAAAGAGATAGACAGACAGAGAGAGAGAGAGAGAGAGGGAGAGACAGAGACAGAGTCAGACAGACAGACAGACATCACAGACATACTAATAGAGAAGCTTATCGTCAGATATAGGTAAAGTCAGACACAAAGTAGATACTGTGGTACGGATGTAAAATATTAGTCTTTCACATATTCGTTTCAACGACATATAAGATGAGGTGTCCAGTCCTATTCCTTGTCTTTCTTGATCGCACTATCTGAAGAAATATTTGTTTATTATCTGTTACTCATTTTTCTATTGCCTCCAGGTTCTTCCTAATTTGTTCATTTACATTCCAAGATTCACTGTCATACAGCAAAACAGGTTCTATATAGCTCTTCACCACTCTCTGTTTTACATTCAATGGTAGTGACTTATTGCATAAGATACTCTTCAATTTCTGAAATGGTTTCTGAGGTGAGTGTTGCGAATTCCTTGGGCTGGCAAAGTAACTAACAACGATTGCTGGAAAACGCCTACAAATTAGGTAGACAGCTGTTGTTTGAGAAATAATAAACATTAACATATCTCATAAAAAATGAAAGATGTGAAGAGTGGAAGAAAGAAACTGATAACAATAAATATGAGCGCAATGAAGATGGAAATGACAGAAATATTTACACAAAACGAACAAAGACGTATCTACCTGACAAACAAGGTGATGCGAATATGGAACAATATTTAGACAGAAACAAGGAAACAGAAACAACTCAAGCATTCGTGTCAAAAATTGTTTGTGACATTGATCCTCACAGAGATGTTGTTTGGCAACCTACCCTTGTTCGGTTGGTTACATCTGGGGCCACTTGTCTTCTCTGAAACAGGGAAAAACGAAAGCAAGTTAAAGTATCATATACTGTATTTGTATCTATAAATGATCAGTGCTATGTTAAAATATAATTATTACAATTAATTTCATAAGAATACCAACAGAACCTCTGGATCCCAGTCTACACAGATGGGTCAGCACAATATGCTGTTCGAAATGGAGGAGCAGGAGTGTACATAGAATACCCAAATAATACTAGGGCCACAGCTAGAGTTAACAGGAAAGTACTGCCATAACTACGATGCTCATAGTGAGGCAATTAAGATAGCAACAGAGAAATTACTAAATATCAGCAATGGTACACAACCTATTGTGCTATTGACAGATGCAAAATCAGTACTCGAGGCGCTCCTGTCTGGGAAATTGCCAGTACTAAGGACACTACTTTCTGAACTTAGCAGTCAGCATAAGGTCACCATACAGTGGATACCATCCCACTGTGGCGTACCCGGAAACGACAGAGCTGATCAATTGGCTAAGGAATGAGCCAAAGAAGAACAGCCTGATGTGCCCGTTACATACCACCAAAAGAAAAGAATGATCAAATCAGTCAGAAAGCCACCAAAACTTGCTCAAGATGACTACCACGTTATGGATAGACCAGAACAAGTCATTATTCTGCGCCTCAGAACAGGGCACAATAGATTACGCAACCACATGTATACAAAATACAAGATTGGTGAAACAGCCATGTGCACATGTGGATTAGCGTCGCAGACAGCAGAGCACATACTCCAAGACTGCCAAAATATAACATATCTAGGCAAACCTTCTGGCCTAGAGAGACGACAGTGGAAGATAAACTCTATGGACCGCTATGTGAACTGAAAATGACAGTTCAATTCATACAAGAGAAAGCATTGCAGTTAGAGACATATTTCAAGCGAACGAAAGAAGAAGAAGAAGAAGAAGAGGAATATTGTGAAGTACTTTGAGTCTCAAAAATACCGTTTACTTGACCACTATATCAGTAGTTCATTCTGTTTCCTGTCTGTCCTCTAATAGCAGCGAGAAGTTAGAGAAATGCCATCATGGTGTCATAACTCAATGAAGTAAACATCCCAGCTGCACCTCCACGGGGTAGTAGGTGGATACAATCCGGATGTGGCAAACGTAGCTCCATGGATATTCATTCTTTTCATTCCCCTCATGAAGTTTTTTTAGCGTACCAACTTGTGGGAGTATCCAATGAACTGCATATTAATTTTCATACAAACACTCTTCATTGCTTGCAATAAAATATTCAGATCATTTCTTACACTGAAATAATTAGAGTATTACTTTACAAAACTAATGATATCATGATATTTATTACAATACATGCAGCGTTAGTTACACTAAAATAATTAGAGCATTACTTTGCTAACATAATTGCATCATTATTTTTCTACAATAATTGGAGCATTATATACACTAACATAATAAGAGCATAACTTTACTAAACTACTTAGAGCATTAACTTTACTAAAATAATTAGAGCATTATTTGCACTAAAATAATTACAGCATTACTTTAATAACCTAATGAAGGCATTATTTTACCACAATATTTGGAGCATTACATGCACTAAAATAATAAGAGCATAACTTGCACTAGAATAATTAAAGTCTTACTTTACTAATCTAATGAGAGCAGTATTTTTACTACAGTAATTGGATCATTTCTTGCACCAAAGAAATACGAGCATTAATGGTACTCAAATAATTGTTAGGGCATTACTTACACCAAAATAATTGGATCATTACTTGTATTAATATATTAGAGAATTACTTGTAGAAAAATAATTACAGCATTACTCGTAATAAACTAATTAGGGCGTGACTTGCAGAAATATAAATTATTGCACTGATATTACTATGGAAGGAATCAACATTGGGGGACGATGCATCAATAACATTAGATATGCAGATGATACAGTCTTGATTGCAGACAATGAACAGGGCCTGCAAAATTTAGTAGATGCGGTTGTTACATACAGTGAACAACTAGGGTTAGAATTAAATTGTAAAAAGACACAGATTATGGTCATCACTAGGAGGAACGAAATACCACAATGTAATATACAAGTAAACGGGAATATTTTTCACAAAGTGAATAAGTACAATTATCTCGGAACAGTAATAACATTTGATATGAAATGACTTGAAAAGATTAGAACAAGAATCGCCATGGCAAAAGTAGCCTTTAGCAAGATGAAAAACATACTGACCAATACAAAGATGTCAATTGAAACGAGAAAAAGAGTGTTCAGATGCTACATAGAACCTATACTTTTATATTGATGTGAAGCTTGGACAATGTGCAGTCAGGCTGAAAAACATCTGATGGCTGTAGAAATGTGGTTTCTGAGGAAAATGCAAAGAATACCACGGACAGCCAAAAAGACCAATGAACAAGTCCTTCAAGAAACAAATGAAGATCGTAAACTGATTAGAGACATTAGACGTAGACAGTCACAATTTTCTGGGCATGTTATGAGAAGAAATAATTTGGAGAACTTGGTGATTGAGGGGAATAGACCAAGGGAAGACCTAGAAGCAAGTACCTGGATGGCTTGGCCTTGTGGCATGGTCGAGACAGAAACACAGAGCTGATCCACGACTCTGGTGATCGAGTGAAATGGCAGAACATGATCGCCCACGCTTACCGGCATGGCTTATGGTAGTTGGATGGATGGATGGATGGATGGATAACTATAGCATTACTTTACTAAACAAGTTAGAGCGCCATTTTTACTGCAAAATAGGGCATTACTGGCACTAAAATAATTAGAGCATTACTTGCACTATAACGATTAGAGCAATTCTTGCACTATAATAACTAGTGCATTACTTGTACAAAAATAAATATTGCATTACTTGTACAAAAATAATGAGAACAATGCAAGCACCAAAGAAGTTCTACCGTGCAGTAACTTAGTATTGAGTTTTGGATGAAACCACTCACCTCCACACTAGCATCATTACTTTGACTTGCACTGTTTTCATTACTTGCACTGTTTTCTGGCCTGGGTTCACGAGAAGGCCTTGGTTCACCAGAGGGCCTGGGTTCACCAGAGGGTCGGGGTCTGGGTTCTCTTGGGGGTAATGTCTGGGGTCCACCTGGTCCCTGAAATTACGTCATGTCAGTGATGATCATTGGCTGTGAGAACTTCAAATATAATTGTATCTTGCATGCGCAATATTGTTGCATACTTAATGACAACGAGAGAGAGAGAGAGAGAGAGAGAGAGAGAGAGAGAGAGAGAGAGAGAGAGAGAGAGAGACAGAGACAGAGTCAGACAGACAGACAGACATCACAGACATACTAATAGAGAAGCTTATCGTCAGATATAGGTAAAGTCAGACACAAAGTAGATACTGTGGTACGGATGTAAAATATTAGTCTTTCACATATTCGTTTCAACGACATATAAGATGAGGTGTCCAGTCCTATTCCTTGTCTTTCTTGATCGCACTATCTGAAGAAATATTTGTTTATTATCTGTTACTCATTTTTCTATTGCCTCCAGGTTCTTCCTAATTTGTTCATTTACATTCCAAGATTCACTGTCATACAGCAAAACAGGTTCTATATAGCTCTTCACCACTCTGTTTTACATTCAATGGTAGTGACTTATTGCATAAGATACTCTTCAATTTCTGAAATGGTTTCTGAGGTGAGTGTTGCGAATTCCTTGGGCTGGCAAAGTAACTAACAACGATTGCTGGAAAACGCCTACAAATTAGGTAGACAGCTGTTGTTTGAGAAATAATAAACATTAACATATCTCATAAAAAATGAAAGATGTGAAGAGTGGAAGAAAGAAACTGATAACAATAAATATGAGCGCAATGAAGATGGAAATGACAGAAATATTTACACAAAACGAACAAAGACGTATCTACCTGACAAACAAGGTGATGCGAATATGGAACAATATTTAGACAGAAACAAGGAAACAGAAACAACTCAAGCATTCGTGTCAAAAATTGTTTGTGACATTGATCCTCACAGAGATGTTGTTTGGCAACCTACCCTTGTTCGGTTGGTTACATCTGGGGCCACTTGTCTTCTCTGAAACAGGGAAAAACGAAAGCAAGTTAAAGTATCATATACTGTATTTGTATCTATAAATGATCAGTGCTATGTTAAAATATAATTATTACAATTAATTTCATAAGAATACCAACAGAACCTCTGGATCCCAGTCTACACAGATGGGTCAGCACAATATGCTGTTCGAAATGGAGGAGCAGGAGTGTACATAGAATACCCAAATAATACTAGGGCCACAGCTAGAGTTAACAGGAAAGTACTGCCATAACTACGATGCTCATAGTGAGGCAATTAAGATAGCAACAGAGAAATTACTAAATATCAGCAATGGTACACAACCTATTGTGCTATTGACAGATGCAAAATCAGTACTCGAGGCGCTCCTGTCTGGGAAATTGCCAGTACTAAGGACACTACTTTCTGAACTTAGCAGTCAGCATAAGGTCACCATACAGTGGATACCATCCCACTGTGGCGTACCCGGAAACGACAGAGCTGATCAATTGGCTAAGGAATGAGCCAAAGAAGAACAGCCTGATGTGCCCGTTATATACCACCAAAAGAAAAGAATTATTAAATCAGTCAGAAAGTCACCAAAACTTGCTCAAGATGACTACCACGTTATGGACAGACCAGAACAAGTCATTATTCTGCGCCTCAGAACACGGCACAATAGATTACGCAACCACATGTATACAAAATACAAGATTGGTGAAACAGCCGTGTGCACATGTGGATTGGCGTCGCAGACAGCAGAGCACATACTCCAAGACTGCCAAAATATAACATATCAAGTCACACCTTCTAGCCTAGAGAGGCGACAGTGGAAGATAAACTCTATGGACCGCTGTGTGAACTGATAAAGACAGTTCAATTCATACAAGAGAAAGCATTGCAGTTATAGACATATTTCAAGCTAACGAAAGAAGAAGAAGAAGAAGAAGAATATTGTGAAGTACTTTGAGTCTCAAAAATACCGTTTACTTGACCACTATATCAGTAGTTCATTCTGTTTCCTGTCTGTCCTCTAATAGCAGCGAGGAGTTAGAGAAATGCCATCATGGTGTCATAACTCAATGAAGTAAACATCCCAGCTGCACCTCCACGGGGTAGTAGGTGGATACAATCCGGATGTGGCAAACGTAGCTCCATGGATATTCATTCTTTTCATTCCCCTCATGAAGTTTTTTAGCGTACAAACTTGTGGGAGTATCCAATGAACTGCGTATTAATTTTCATACAAACTCTCTTCATTGCTTGCAATAAAATATTCCGATCATTTCTTACACTGAAATAATTAGAGTATTACTTTACAAAACTAATGAAATCATGATATTTATTACAATACATGCAGCGTTAGTTACACTAAAGTAATTAGAGCATTACTTTGCTAATATAATTGCATCATTATTTTTTCTACAATAATTGGAGCATTATATGCACTAACATAATTACAACATTACTTTAATAACCTAATGAAGGCATTATTTTAATACAATATTTGGAGCATTACATGCACTAAGATAATAAGAGCATAACTTGCACTAGAATAATTAAAGTCTTACTTTACTAAACTAATGAGAGCAGTATTTTTACTACAGTAATTGGATCATTTCTTGCACCAAACTAATACGAGCATTAATGGTACTCAAATAATTGTTAGGGCATTACTTACACCAAAATAATTGGATCATTACTTGTATTAATATATTAGAGAATTACTTGTAGAAAAATAAATACAGCATTACTCGTAATAAACTAATTAGGGCGTGACTTGCAGAAATATAAATTATTGCACTGCGATATTAATATGGAAGGAATCAACATTGAGGGACGATGCATTAATAACATTAGATATGCAGATGATACAGTCTTGATTGCAGACAATGAACAGGGCCTGCAAAATTTAGTAGATGCGTTTGTTACATACAGTGAACAACTAGGGTTAGAATTAAATTGTAAAAAGACACAGATTATGGTCGTCAATAGGAAGAACGAAATACCACAATGTAATATACAAGTAAACGGGAATATTTTTCACAAAGTGAATAAGTACAATTATCTCGGAACAGTAATAACATTTGATATGAAATGACTTGAAAAGATTAGAACAAGAATCGCCATGGCAAAAGTAGCCTTTAGCAAGATGAAAAACATACTGACCAATACAAAGATGTCAATTGAAACGAGAAAAAGAGTGTTCAGATGCTACATAGAACCTATACTTTTATATTGATGTGAAGCTTGGACAATGTGCAGTCAGGCTGAAAAACATCTGATGGCTGTAGAAATGTGGTTTCTGAGGAAAATGCAAAGAATACCACGGACAGCCAAAAAGACCAATGAACAAGTCCTTCAAGAAACAAATGAAGATCGTAAACTGATTAGAGACATTAGACGTAGACAGTCACAATTTTCTGGGCATGTTATGAGAAGAAATAATTTGGAGAACTTGGTGATTGAGGGGAATAGATCAAGGGAAGACCTAGAAGCAAGTACCTGGATGGCTTGGCCTTGTGGCATGGTCGAGACAGAAACACAGAGCTGATCCACGACTCTGGTGATCGAGTGAAATGGCAGAACATGATCGCCCACGCTTACCGGCATGGCTTATGATAGTTGGATGGATGGATGGATGGATGGATAACTATAGCATTACTTTACTAAACAAGTTAGAGCGCCATTTTTACTGCAAAATAGGGCATTACTGGCACTAAAATAATTAGAGCATTACTTGCACTATAACGATTAGAGCAATTCTTGCACTATAATAACTAGTGCATTACTTGTACAAAAATAAATATTGCATTACTTGTACAAAAATAATGAGAACAATGCAAGCACCAAAGAAGTTCTACCGTGCAGTAACTTAGTATTGAGTTTTGGATGAAACCACTCACCTCCACACTAGCATCATTACTTTGACTTGCACTGTTTTCATTACTTGCACTGTTTTCTGGCCTGGGTTCACGAGAAGGCCTTGGTTCACCAGAGGGCCTGGGTTCACCAGAGGGTCGGGGTCTGGGTTCTCTTGGGGGTAATGTCTGGGGTCCACCTGGTCCCTGAAATTACGTCATGTCAGTGATGATCATTGGCTGTGAGAACTTCAAATATAATTGTATCTTGCATGCGCAATATTGTTGCATACTTAATGACAACGAGAGAGAGAGAGAGAGAGAGAGAGAGAGAGAGAGAGAGAGAGAGAGAGAGAAGAGATAGACAGACAGAGAGAGAGAGAGAGAGGGAGAGACAGAGACAGAGTCAGACAGACAGACAGACATCACAGACATACTAATAGAGAAGCTTATCGTCAGATATAGGTAAAGTCAGACACAAAGTAGATACTGTGGTACGGATGTAAAATATTAGTCTTTCACATATTCGTTTCAACGACATATAAGATGAGGTGTCCAGTCCTATTCCTTGTCTTTCTTGATCGCACTATCTGAAGAAATATTTGTTTATTATCTGTTACTCATTTTTCTATTGCCTCCAGGTTCTTCCTAATTTGTTCATTTACATTCCAAGATTCACTGTCATACAGCAAAACAGGTTCTATATAGCTCTTCACCACTCTCTGTTTTACATTCAATGGTAGTGACTTATTGCATAAGATACTCTTCAATTTCTGAAATGGTTTCTGAGGTGAGTGTTGCGAATTCCTTGGGCTGGCAAAGTAACTAACAACGATTGCTGGAAAACGCCTACAAATTAGGTAGACAGCTGTTGTTTGAGAAATAATAAACATTAACATATCTCATAAAAAAATGAAAGATGTGAAGAGTGGAAGAAAGAAACTAACAATAAATATGAGCGCAATGAAGATGGAAATGACAGAAATATTTACACAAAACGAACAAGGACGTATCTACCTGACAAACAAGGTGATGCGAATATGGAACAATATTTAGACAGAAACAAGGAAACAGAAACAACTCAAGCATTCATGTTAAAAATTTTTTGTGACATTGATCCTCACAGAGATGTTGTTTGGCAACCTACCCTTGTTCGGTTGGTTACATCTGGGGCCACTTGTCTTCTCTGAAACAGGGAAAAACGAAAGCACGCGAAAGTATCATATACTGTATTTGTATCTATAAATGATCAGCTCTATGTTAAAATATAATTATTACAATTAATTTCATAAGAATACCCACAGAACCTCTGGATCCCAGTCTACACAGATGGGTCAGCACAAAATGCTGTTCGAAATGGAGGAGCGGGAGTGTACATAGAATACCCAAATAATACTAGGGACACAGCTAGAGTACCAACAGGAAAGTACTGCCATAACTACGATGCTTATATTGAGGCAATCAAGATAGCAACAGAGAAATTACTAAATATCAGCAATGGTACACAACCTTTTGTGCTATTGACAGATGCAAAATCACTACTCGAGGCGCTCCTGTCTGGGAAATTGCCAGTACTAAGGACACTACTTTCTGAATTTAGCAGTCAGCATAAGATCACCATACAGTGGATACCATCCCAATGTGGAGTACCCGGAAACGACAGAGCTGATCAATTGGCGAAGGAATGAGCCAAAGAAGAACAGCCTGATGTGCCCGTTACATACCACCAAAAGAAAAGAATGATCAAATCAGTCAGAAAGCCACCAAAACTTGCTCAAGATGACTACCACGTTATGGATAGACCAGAACAAGTCATTATTCTGCGCCTCAGAACAGGGCACAATAGATTACGCAACCACATGTATACAAAATACAAGATTGGTGAAACAGCCATGTGCACATGTGGATTGGCGTCGCAGACAGCAGAGCACATACTCCAAGACTGCCAAAATATAACATATCTAGGCAAACCTTCTGGCCTAGAGAGACGACAGTGGAAGATAAACTCTATGGACCGCTATGTGAACTGAAAATGACAGTTCAATTCATACAAGAGAAAGCATTGCAGTTAGAGACATATTTCAAGCGAACGAAAGAAGAAGAAGAAGAAGAGGAATATTGTGAAGTACTTTGAGTCTCAAAAATACCGTTTACTTGACCACTATATCAGTAGTTCATTCTGTTTCCTGTCTGTCCTCTAATAGCAGCGAGAAGTTAGAGAAATGCCATCATGGTGTCATAACTCAATGAAGTAAACATCCCAGCTGCACCTCCACGGGGTAGTAGGTGGATACAATCCGGATGTGGCAAACGTAGCTCCATGGATATTCATTCTTTTCATTCCCCTCATGAAGTTTTTTTTAGCGTACCAACTTGTGGGAGTATCCAATGAACAGCATATTAATTTTCATACAAACACTCTTCATTGCTTGCAATAAAATATTCAGATCATTTCTTACACTGAAATAATTAGAGTATTACTTTACAAAACTAATGATATCATGATATTTATTACAATACATGCAGCGTTAGTTACACTAAAATAATTAGAGCATAACTTTGCTAACATAATTGCATCATTATTTTTCTACAATAATTGGAGCATTATATACACTAACATAATAAGAGCATAACTTTACTAAACTACTTAGAGCATTAACTTTACTAAAATAATTAGAGCATTATTTGCACTAAAATAATTACAGCATTACTTTAATAACCTAATGAAGGCATTATTTTACCACAATATTTGGATTTATTTTTACCACAATACATGCACTAAAATAATAAGAGCATAACTTGCACTAGAATAATTAAAGTCTTACTTTACTAAACTAATGAGAGCAGTATTTTTACTACAGTAATTGGATCATTTCTTGCACCAAAGAAATACGAGCATTAATGGTACTCAAATAATTGTTAGGGCATTACTTACACCAAAATAATTGGATCATTACTTGTATTAATATATTAGAGAATTACTTGTAGAAAAATAATTACAGCATTACTCGTAATAAACTAATTAGGGCGTGACTTGCAGAAATATAAATTATTGCACTGATATTACTATGGAAGGAATCAACATTGGGGGACGATGCATCAATAACATTAGATATGCAGATGATACAGTCTTGATTGCAGACAATGAACAGGGCCTGCAAAATTTAGTAGATGCGGTTGTTACATACAGTGAACAACTAGGGTTAGAATTAAATTGTAAAAAGACACAGATTATGGTCATCACTAGGAGGAACGAAATACCACAATGTAATATACAAGTAAACGGGAATATTTTTCACAAAGTGAATAAGTACAATTATCTCGGAACAGTAATAACATTTGATATGAAATGACTTGAAAAGATTAGAACAAGAATCGCCATGGCAAAAGAAGCCTTTAGCAAGATGAAAAACATACTGACCAATACAAAGATGTCAATTGAAACGAGAAAAAGAGTGTTCAGATGCTACATAGAACCTATACTTTTATATTGATGTGAAGCTTGGACAATGTGCAGTCAGGCTGAAAAACATCTGATGGCTGTAGAAATGTGGTTTTTGAGGAAAATGCAAAGAATACCACGGACAGCCAAAAAGACCAATGAACAAGTCCTTCAAGAAACAAATGAAGATCGTAAACTGATTAGAGACATTAGACGTAGACAGTCACAATTTTCTGGGCATGTTATGAGAAGAAATAATTTGGAGAACTTGGTGATTGAGGGGAATAGACCAAGGGAAGACCTAGAAGCAAGTACCTGGATGGCTTGGCCTTGTGGCATGGTCGAGACAGAAACACAGAGCTGATCCACGACTCTGGTGATCGAGTGAAATGGCAGAACATGATCGCCCACGCTTACCGGCATGGCTTATGATGGTTGGATGGATGGATGGATGGATGGATAACTATAGCATTACTTTACTAAACAAGTTAGAGCGCCATTTTTACTGCAAAATAGGGCATTACTGGCACTAAAATAATTAGAGCATTACTTGCACTATAACGATTAGAGCAATTCTTGCACTATAATAACTAGTGCATTACTTGTACAAAAATACATATTGCATTACTTGTACAAAAATAATGAGAACAATGCAAGCACCAAAGAAGTTCTACCGTGCAGTAACTTAGTATTGAGTTTTGGATGAAACCACTCACCTCCACACTAGCATCATTACTTTGACTTGCACTGTTTTCATTACTTGCACTGTTTTCTGGCCTGGGTTCACGAGAAGGCCTTGGTTCACCAGAGGGCCTGGGTTCACCAGAGGGTCGGGGTCTGGGTTCTCTTGGGGGTAATGTCTGGGGTCCACCTGGTCCCTGAAATTACGTCATGTCAGTGATGATCATTGGCTGTGAGAACTTCAAATATAATTGTACCTTGCATGCGCAATATTGTTGCATACTTAATGACAACGAGAGAGAGAGAGAGAGAGAGAGAGAGAGAGAGAGAGAGAGAGAGAGAGAGAGAGAGAGATAGACAGACAGAGAGAGAGAAAGAGAGAGAGAGAGAGAGAGAGACAGAGACAGAGTCAGACAGACATCACAGACATCACAGACATACTAATAGAGAAGCTTATCGTCAGATATAGGTAAAGTCAGACACAAAGTAGATACTGTGGTACGGATGTAAAATATTAGTCTTTCACATATTCGTTTCAACGACATATAAGATGAGGTGTCCAGTCCTATTCCTTGTCTTTCTTGATCGCACTATCTGAAGAAATATTTGTTTATTATCTGTTACTCATTTTTCTATTGCCTCCAGGTTCTTCCCAATTTGTTCATTTACATTCCAAGATTCACTGTCATACAGCAAAACAGGTTCTATATAGCTCTTCACCACTCTCTGTTTTACATTCAATGGTAGTGACTTATTGCATAAGATACTCTTCAATTTCTGAAATGGTTTCTGAGGTGAGTGTTGCGAATTCCTTGGGCTGGCAAAGTAACTAACAACGATTGCTGGAAAACGCCTACAAATTAGGTAGACAGCTATTATTTGAGAAATAATAAACATTAACATATCTCATAAAAAATGAAAGATGTGAAGAGTGGAAGAAAGAAACTGATAACAATAAATATGAGCGCAATGAAGATGGAAATGACAGAAATATTTACACAAAACGAACAAGGACGTATCTACCTGACAAACAAGGTGATGCGAATATGGAACAATATTTAGACAGAAACAAGGAAACAGAAACAACTCAAGCATTCGTGTCAAAAATTGTTTGTGACATTGATCCTCACAGAGATGTTGTTTGGCAACCTACCCTTGTAAGGTTGGTTACATCTGGGGCCACTTGTCTTCTCTGAAACAGGGAAAAACGAAAGCAAGTTAAAGTATCATATACTGTATTTGTATCTATAAATGATCAGTGCTATGTTAAAATATAATTATTACAATTAATTTCATAAGAATACCCACAGAACCTCTGGATCCCAGTCTACACAGATGGGTCAGCACAAAATGCTGTTCGAAATGGAGGAGCAGGAGTGTACATAGAATACCCAAATAATACAAGGACCACAGCTAGAGTTAACAGGAAAGTACTGCCATAACTACGATGCTCATATTGAGGCAATTAAGATAGCAACAGAGAAATTACTAAATATCAGCAATGGTACACAACCTATTGTGCTATTGACAGATGCAAAATCAGTACTCTAGGCGCTCCTGTCTGGGAAATTGCCAGTACTAAGGACACTACTTTCTGAACTTAGCAGTCAGCATAAGGTCACCATACAGTGGATACCATCCCACCGTGGCGTACCCGGAAACGACAGAGCTGATCAATTGGCTAAGGAATGAGCCAAAGAAGAACAGCCTGATGTGCCCGTTATATACCACCAAAAGAAAAGAATTATTAAATCAGTCAGAAAGCCACCAAAACTTGCTCAAGATGACTACCACGTTATGGACAGACCAGAACAAGTCATTATTCTGCGCCTCAGAACACGGCACAATAGATTACGCAACCACATGTATACAAAATACAAGATTGGTGAAACAGCCGTGTGCACATGTGGATTGGCGTCGCAGACAGCAGAGCACATACTCCAAGACTGCCAAAATATAACATATCAAGTCACACCTTCTAGCCTAGAGAGGCGACAGTGGAAGATAAACTCTATGGACCGCTGTGTGAACTGATAAAGACAGTTCAATTCATACAAGAGAAAGCATTGCAGTTATAGACATATTTCAAGCTAACGAAAGAAGAAGAAGAAGAAGAAGAAGAATATTGTGAAGTACTTTGAGTCTCAAAAATACCGTTTACTTGACCACTATATCAGTAGTTCATTCTGTTTCCTGTCTGTCCTCTAATAGCAGCGAGGAGTTAGAGAAATGCCATCATGGTGTCATAACTCAATGAAGTAAACATCCCAGCTGCACCTCCACGGGGTAGTAGGTGGATACAATCCGGATGTGGCAAACGTAGCTCCATGGATATTCATTCTTTTCATTCCCCTCATGAAGTTTTTTAGCGTACCAACTTGTGGGAGTATCCAATGAACTGCGTATTAATTTTCATACAAACTCTCTTCATTGCTTGCAATAAAATATTCCGATCATTTCTTACACTGAAATAATTAGAGTATTACTTTACAAAACTAATGAAATCATGATATTTATTACAATACATGCAGCGTTAGTTACACTAAAGTAATTAGAGCATTACTTTGCTAATATAATTGCATCATTATTTTTTCTACAATAATTGGAGCATTATATGCACTAACATAATTACAACATTACTTTAATAACCTAATGAAGGCATTATTTTAATACAATATTTGGAGCATTACATGCACTAAGATAATAAGAGCATAACTTGCACTAGAAGAATTAAAGTCTTACTTTACTAAACTAATGAGAGCAGTATTTTTACTACAGTAATTGGATCATTTCTTGCACCAAACTAATACGAGCATTAATGGTACTAAAATAATTATTAGAACGATTAAGTACATACTTTGAAGTACTTTGTGTAAAACAAATGCACTTCTAACCAGGAATAGCACAACGCCTCTGCTAAATTATAGAGACCTTATGTTGCCCATGCAACATGATCCCTCTCTCGGCCAGCCCAGTTTACTCCAGAGGAAAGATAACACCAATACACCTGGGACAAGGCAAGCTGCAGAAGCTGTCGGATCAGCAAAGCAATGCACTAACTGTCGGAGCTTCTATCCTAGACTAGTTGCCGACCAAGGCATAGGGCTTGGTCTGCCCTACCATGACATTTAGCCCTCAGGTTGCATTTTCTCGCACTAGGATAAGGCTTGTACCTCCTGTGTTGCGCTCCTCCGCCCGAAGCCGTTGGAACAATGTAGGGTGTAGGATATGGTAAGGACCACCCAACATTCAGCGCTAACAGAAAGCAGGTAGTGCCGTCTACTATCGTATGGTAGCTCAGTGATATCTTGCTGAAACCTATCTTACGTTGTTGCAGCATAGATCTTTGTATAGTGATGAAACAGAACAGGAACAGGACACACCACAATCGGGTAACATCAGCTTGCAGCGCTTGTCAACAGGAAGGCTTATACAGGTGTACGGAGAAATGTACAGGCTCATAGACTGGTACGTGCACTCCTTTGAGCAGCAGACTATATTGTGACACAGATGGATGGAGAAAGCTGTTTGTGATTTAGCAAAAAGTGTAGCAAAAACAGAATATCCACCCCTGAAGATACTAATTCAGCGAGAGTGATAATTATGAATGTGTGGAAGAAAATAAAGGCTGATGTTTAATCAAGCTGCGATTGGTACTTTCGTCATGGCCTCTCTTCGTTAGCTACCGAAGAAGGGGGCGGGGAATATGATGGAATATCCTTTATACAATGAGGGTGGTTCTTGATTTCTTATACTCATCGTGCAACAAATCTTTTGCAGAACGTCGGCCTCATCGTAGTCCGCATGAGAGACTCTTGATCCCGAATTGTCTTAAGTCTAGAATGGACATCACAGCACTTTAGCCCTTTCCATACGCGCTCGGTCCTTATCTTCAACAACCAGCGAAGAGTTCCAATTATGATGGTACCAGTTGCAGGCTGACTATATGTCCGTCTGGTCTTTTCTCGAAATACTGAGTGTATGCAAGGTCCTTCCCTTTCTCCCCTCTGCATCCGTCACTCAAGGCTATGATGATCTATTTGTTCTTCAACGCTATTTACAAAATCCCGAACGGCCCTGACCACATCTGCCTTGTCGTGGACCAGTACCCCACCTAACTGTGTAGACCCAATCAATAAATGGGCCTGCTGGTGTCTTTAAATTAAAGCATGTTCTGTAGAAATGATCCAGGTATGCTGCTTGTCTTTGATCTGTCCACTGATGCATGCGACTCTTGACGAAGTTAAAGTATGAATGAAATGAGTGGAACGGCGGTAAAGCTGTGTAAATGTGAACAGTATAAAACAACACGAATTTTAAGAGCATGCATCTTTCCCATTGCAACATACGCCTGTGAAACCTGGACACTTACTAAACAAGCTGAGTAACGCATAAATGCCTTTGAAAATAAATTTAAAAAAAAAAAAATATAAAATATTATAGACGAGTTCTAAGAATATCTTGGGTGAAGAAAAGAACAAATGCACCAATACTTGAAGAGCTATTGAAGAAGGTTGGCTATTAAAAACGATAAAACAAAGAAAATTTAAATATTTTGGACACCTGAAACGTCACGAAAGTTTGGAGAGAACAATAATGGATGGGTATATGCCTGGAAAGAGAGGAAGAGGAAGGCCAAAGAGAAGATGGGTGCAGGATGTGGCGAATGATCTCCAGATAGGTGTATCGGAAGCGGGACATCTTGCTTATAATCGAGAAGCGAGGTTCTGCAAAGGACATGCAACTGAATGAATGAATGAATGAATGAATGAATGAATGAATGAATGAATGCAGCATTACATAACACAGTTACGAAAAACACAGGACGTTACGACGACTTGCCTTGATCAGTACACAAATACACAAAACACAACATATAAACACGGGGAAGCCACTATAATGAACGAACGATCGAACGATTTTTATTTTCAAAGGGTAACAAATTGGGCACGCAGGCCCGTCTTACATTCGGACCTTCCAATCACTCATCTTTCATTCATCAATTGTGCATGTTACATTCACATAGGAAAGAAAAACATTGTCAAATGAATTTTTTAAACATAAACAATGTATATTACCATGTTATGAGACAGGCAGACACACGTACACACGCACATTCATAAATACACACGCATTCATGCTTCCCTACATTTATACTTACATCATTTTCACAAACTCTCACAGATTTGCACACACTCAATAACATACAAATACACACTCCCTCGCTTACACTGCATGCATGCACACATACCCACACAAAAATATACACATACATGCACATATACACACACGCACATATACACATATATACACAAAAATCGCACAATACACACACAAACACACACATTCACACACACACACGCCCATATACACACATACACACATGTGCACACATAAACACATGCACACACACAAACACGAACACATACACACTTACACACATACACTACACACACATACATACACATATACACACAAATATTCACACATACGCACATACACACTCTTGTACAAACATACACACATACATACACACACATGCCCCCACATGCAAACACATGCAAACATATACACGCACATACACATGCATACACACATACACACATTCACACATATAAACACAAACACATAGATACAATACATACACACCCATACACCCAAACACACACACTCACATCTAGACATATACATACTGCCTCACATAATCACTCAACTAATCCCTCGCATAACACAAATACACACTCCTTCACACACACTGCATGCATGCACACATACACACACACATACACACATATGCATACATACTCACACCTACACACACCTACACCCATACACACATACTTACACACACATACACACACTCACATACGCACACACATACAATTATACACAGACGTGTACACACACATAAACACACGTACAAACATATTCACACTTACACACAAGCACACACACACATACACGCATACATACACATACACACATATACGCACATACACACATACACACTCATATACACACATTCACACATATATACATATGCACATACATACACCCACATACACACATACACCCGCACACACACACACATACACACATATAAGCACACATACACATATACACACACATCCATCCACCACACACATACTCACACATACACGCTGTTTCAATGGCTACATTAAGGTATACGAACGGGGTGATAAGAATGGAAAGATGAAACAATGAGAACAGTAAAAAAAATATGAAAATACCCAAAAAAAAAATGTGCAACTTATCTCAGAATACCAGGCTGTGATAATTATTATTTTCATATTTCTTTTTCTTTTCATTGCTCTCATTTTTTTCATCATAACATTCTTCTCATCCCGTAGTCAATGTAGTGTCTTCCCAGTGAATATATGTATGTTATTTATTTGCTGATGAAGGCTAGTCGCCGCAAAGTCCTATATTTTTCCGTAGTTGTGTTATGTAACGCTGCACTACTTTGCGTTATTTTATATTGTTGACTCTTCACGAAGCATGCCTGTCTTCGCCATTCTAAGCATGCTCTTGATACTTCCGTTGTTAACTGCCTCGTGTATTCTCATACCCAGGTGATACAACAACGTTAACCCTGCTTCTCCAGTTATGATTCCCTCTATTACTAATATTTCTATAGTAGAAACCAGAGGATCAGGCCGTGACTCATTTCTCTAAGGACAGATAGACGGACACGTAATCAGACTGTACCTCGTACCATTAGTATCAGGAATCTTCGCTGGTTGTTGTAGATGAAGTATATATAGGTACTTAGGGGGGTGAGGGTGAGTGGTCTCGAGGTATGGTGTCCGCCTCGAGTTATGGAGGTCCCGGGTTAAAAACCCGGTGAGGGCCGGGATGTTTCACGTGGACGCCCGTGTGTATTGTTGCGCACGTAAAATATCCCTTGGCTGTTGGAAATCGAAAAAGAGTAGCCTAACGGCGCTGCCCTGGCAAAATTTCGAGTTGACAATCTACCCAAAGTATTTCAGGTTCCTCGCCAGTGCTACGGAGTTCGTGCACTGAGCTGAGATTCTCCGGACTCAGGCTTGAGTTAGGAGTATTATGAAGCACTTCTGGTTTACAGCACTGTGCCGTGATGTTGATCCGTCGACTTATCTAAACTAATCGAATCGAATCTAATCTAGGTACGTCATGAGTGCTATGATGTCGGTTCTTGACTCAACTGAACTCATTTCAACTCATCTTAACTCACCTCAGTTCAGCTAAACTGTAAACCTTTATTATGTATGTTAATTGTGGCCAAAGTATTTCTGTTTTCCAGACACAGTATTGTTTACGAGCCAAATTTAAACAAACACACAGGGGTTTTTTTTGTGTGTGATATTCAGATTATTTTCTTTTGAGTTCTTGGTTCACTGTACTGCAAGGTTATCTCTAGAACAATGAATGAATCACCGAAAAACGAGAAGTAGATATTGTGAGCTTTACTATAGCACGATTACAAGATACAAAATTGACCTTGCGGCCAAAGCCTTCGTCAGCAACAGAACAAACAAATAAAATTAGACAAACAAATACATGAAAGACGCTACATGAAAATATTAAAGGTACTCATCTGTATCCTTGCTTGAGCGGCTATCCGTGGATGGAATAAACCGAATGTAGTGGTTAAAGGGTCAACTGACTAAAGGTCACTAAAGCGAGATGCTCGGGGATTGGCTAAGATGACCGGTGAGGGAACAGCTAGCTGGGGGTATGGGAGTGCGCCCATGAGAGCGAAACGGAAAAAATATGGATAGTTAGAGCACTGTAGCAGACTCTGTGGCGATGTAACGGTTGCAGTTCACAATTCCACACGCCAAGCTCTAAACACTGCTACGGGCGATAGGATGTAGATCTACCGGCGCTTGTCATCATAGAATAGCACAAGTGCCGGTTGTTCAGAAAGCAATGAAAAGTGACTGAACGAAAACTAACCGGGAAGTCACAGAAGGCAAAGATAATGCTGGCGTTGACTACGCCGTCTTGTGAAGGACATGCAACTGGCTTATTAGTGGACTACATGACTACAGGGATGGGAGGGGCAGTTGTCATACGGGACTTAAATAAAAGGGGGAGAGTGAGGGGAGAGTGAACCCAACTGGAAGATGAGGCGGTTTTCCAATGTCTTACGATCGCGTTCGTGAGATATGCACGATTTGATCGCCGTGACCTTTATGTCGGCAACGCCACAATGGTCAGAACTGTTGAAGTGTAGGGGTACCGGTTTCTGGGCACCACTATTGATATCAGAGAGGTGGTGCCTAAATCTGTCCGCCAGACGAAGACCTTTCCTCCCAACATATCGCATGTCACAACATGTGCAGATGATCTTATAGATAGCGTTGCGACTCGTGCATGAGAAGCTCTCGCGGATGTGGAAAGTAGTCTCCAAGGACATGTGGACAGGTCTTACAACGAGATCGAAGACATGGCGCCGTGCCAGGATGAGACTTGTGGGGTTGGGGTAGAGTGCTATGGACCAGCACATCCCTCATGTTACGATCCCGCCTATATGCCACCAGTGGGGCCTCTGAAAAGACATCGCAAGGGACCGGGTCTGCCTGGAGAATGGATAGATGTCTTATGAGAATGTTCGTGGCAGCAATATTATGAGGATGGCAGGTAAGTGAGAGAATAGGTCTATTATTACGTGGTTTCGGCCTGGAAGAGA
Organism: Cepaea hortensis; assembly: GCA_963921405.1. Classification (NCBI taxonomy): domain Eukaryota; kingdom Metazoa; phylum Mollusca; class Gastropoda; order Stylommatophora; family Helicidae; genus Cepaea; species Cepaea hortensis. The sequence goes on from OY992876.1 coordinate 422,041,717, forward strand.
GAGCCTCGGCACGACTAATAGACTGGCAGCGGTGAAGAGCCGTAGACAGAACTTTCTCAGGATAGCCTCGAAGGCGGAAGACATCCAACATTTCGTGGACTTTTGGACAGAAGTCGTTATTATCATGACAAAGCCGTCGGAGACGTAACTGTTGTGAGAAAACTCTAGAACAATGAAGTCCCCAAGACTTGATTTCTCTCCTATACTGTTTATGAAACAGACAACAAGAATACTCACCCACAAAAGATCCCAGGCGTCGGCGACGACCAGGCTTACCACCAGCACGGCGAGTATAACAATGACCTTCATCTTGGGAACGACAACTCTCTGAGTGCTTGTCTGAGTCGGTTGGGAAAACCTTACGGCCCTTTTATTACCCAAAACGATATCAGTGTAAATCATTAGATTTGTCTAGTGTTACACGTAATGTAATAGCAAGATTAAAGGATTACCAATAGTAATGAAACCATGTTTCAGGTATCCATGACACATAGATTGTCACGTATTGATTTGCACTTTAAAAAGCAGAAACTGATGAGTTAACGAAGTTGATGAGTTGAGTTGAATTGAGCTAAGAACCGACGTCATTGCACTCAGGACATTTCCATACGCGCTCCGTCCCCTCGTTCAACAGCCAGCGAAGAGTGGTACTACTCATCGTTTCCACCGCTATATGATTAAAAGTTCCCCTCGTCTTCACTCTCAGTTTTGAGATACTTGCAGAACTCCCGCCGATCCCCCGCAATATAATTTTTTCCCACATACGGGTTGATAAGTAAACCATGCAGATAATGCCATGAGCACGTTAACATTAAATAGGCGATGGGAAATCTATCGGAGTATGCCGAAAATTGCACTGCCCAGGTTTAATTTCAAATTTCAACTTAGAAATCCACTAGCTTATGACAATGAACTATTAGTTCTTTGTAATTTATTATCTGACAGTGAATAGCACTTTACCCACAAGCTAATAGCGACGACTTATTAGTCCATCGTAATTGATTATCTTACAGTGAATAACACTTTACCCATTAGCTAACTGCGACGACTTATTAGTTCCTAGTATTTGCTTATCTTACGGCGAATAATCTACCAGCTTATAGTGACGGCTAATTAGTTTCTTGTACGAAGGGGCTTAAAATGAAAACCTTAAAAGTGTGACAGAAAATACAATAACTATACCAGTGTCTTATAACCTATCAATAACGTTGTTAAGTATGCCAATGGTGTTAAGCAAGTGACACCATGGTGCAGACAAACGCGGTGAAGTTATAAGGACAGTCTAAAGATGGCCGTCCCGCTTTTGACATGCGCCAAAGAGAAGCAGTGTTCTGTTATCCGGTTTTTGATCAGTAAAGGTGTGAAACCTATAGAAATTCATCGGCGAATGAAGGTCCAGAATGGTGATGAATTCCTGTCAGTCCAGCAAGTGTATAAGTGAAGTAGGAAGTTTCAAAATGGCGTAACTTCTGTGACAGAATGTTCACGACCGGTTCAGGCACACCTAGTGATGGTCCCAGAAAATGTTTTTCTACAGGAATCCAAGTATTTTATCGGCGCTGGAGGACTTGCATTGAACTCGGTCGTGACTACATCGAAAATTGATAGATTTGTTCTTTACTTTTTTCAGAATATATTCACATACACGCACACACACGCACAATTAAGATTTCCATTTGAAGCCCCTTGCTTTGATAGAATGGTCTAATGATTAGTTCGTTCACTCAGCTTGTCGTTCCAGTCATTTGGAGGCAGGGGGTTCGAATCCTGGTGCAATTAATGCTGACAGTTACAATTTTCTAGTGTTACAATGTTCTAGTGTTTCCCCTTATCACTACTTCTTTCATGCATGAAAGGTTCACGCAAGGTTCACTTCCGGTCCCCAACATGGAGGATAGGGGGATGAGCTGTTAAAGCCTATGGAGTGTTTATGCTTGGGGCTGCGGTTTGCATAAGCGTGTTCCTTATTTTGAACTGGTAGTGCATTATTCCGTTGCCCTGCTACTGAGTTGAGTGCGCGGAACGACACTGTGAGCTGTGACTTTTGCGTGGAGTGCTTTTGCATCTGTCCGCGGTTGTTTTTATTGTGAACTGCATGTTTAGAAAAATGGCGACCGACCGGTCACTTAACTAACTGGATTGCCTTATACAGTAATGTGTGGCTGCTGGTTTTTTAGTGACTGCCGCTTCCATTGATGATGAACTTTATTTTTCGTGGCGGTCTTTTGTCTTCGCATTCTGGCAGCGACATTATCCATAGTATACCTGTACAAGCTGTAGGTTTCTCGAGACTCCTGTCTGTTCCACTTTTCACATGGGGCAATGAGGAGAATTTTGTGTGATATCCACTGGCACAGGAACGGAACATAATGGGGCGACCCTTTGCCGTGAAGTTGGAACCGAGACTAACTAGTAACTAACTTTCATGCATTTCTATAAGTGCGAGGAAAGGGCGGTTGCATAGTAACTAAACACTTCAGTGATGATATGGTGGGCATAGGTTTGATCCACAGCTGGGCGGATTCGGATTTTTAATAGTTGACCTGTGTCCCAGGTCGAAACAGTCTACAATGTGCACTAAAATGTATTAGAAAGTAAAGGCGGCCGTTGTTCTACAACATCACTCACCGAGTTCCGACTGGCTTATAAAAATATACGTCTACTACCGTCTGTCGACGGCTCAGTCACGAAGGGGTTACGAGGGCAATTCCTAATCCCGCATACTACGTTCGAAACACAGCTGCTGGCGAACTGGCAGCAGACAGCCTTGCGCTGGTTTTAATAGAATGGCACAAGTGAAGGTCATTCCTAAAGCAGTGGCAAACTAATGAACTTAAAGTTTCTAAGAAATCGCAAACAGCCAAAAAATGATGAATTTGACAACGACGTTATATAAAGGATATGCAGTTAAGTTTTTAACCGCATGTCCGATTTTTCGGTTTCTTGTTTTTGTGTCTCCGTTTTAAGGATACACAGAGTGTTCTGTATGTTAAATTCCCCGATTATTTTAAGATCGCATTAAACCAGAAACCAATTATCGAGTATTGTAGTTTCCTCCATTGTCTACGAATGTATACATCTTGGCTTCTCAAATTTTTCTTCTAACGGAGATAAAGAGACTACTTTTTTAAGACGTAAGTAGACTCGTAAATTCCGTTTTGCATAGAGTTTGGGCATTAATCTAATATGAATAATTAAATTGAGCATCGATTTGTAAGCGTACTGAGAAATTTTCGACTATTTAAGTAGTAGGTAACATCCCAAACTGAAATGATGAAGATTGCATGCTATGGTGCTGTAATGAGATATTTTAATGGCGAGAAATAGCCGTTTTCCGTGTCAATCCAGCTATTAACATTTAATATTCTTATGGACTATTCAGAGCGATGACAGTGATAATGAATGCATGTTTGCATTCAACACCCATTGTAGTATTTATGTGTGAATTGTCATCACTCTTTAAGGTTGGTAATATATACATTTGGTTAGTTGTTTATCACGACTTTCCTCAGAGTCTACCTGCGCCGGCAAACAGCAGACATGGCATGCAGACTGACGACATCACATACACACGCACACACGCACACACACACACACACACACACACACACACAGCCGGCTCCCTGGCGAGGGTGTTAAGGACGCTGTTCGTTATCCCGTATATCCATGTACGAAACACAGCGGCGCAAGATTCAGCAGTGGATAGCGTCGCGTTGATTTCTTACGGAAAGGTATGTAAGCCGGTCGTTCAGAAAGCAATGGCAAACTACTGAGCGTAATCTTGCCAAGACATCAACAGCAGCTGAAAAATGCAAGTGTTTTCTGCAATATCCTGTAAATGATATGCGAAAAAAACCAATATATATATATATATATATATATATATATATATATATATATATATATATATATATATATATATATATATATATATATATATGCTGCCACATCGCCCACAGCTGTGTTTCGAACTCGGGTATGCGGGATTACGAAATGTTTCCGTGACCTCTTCTCCAGGGAGCTGTCTTTAATAATGTATTTGACTAATAACAATTACTCAATTAATATAACTCAATAATATTTGTGTATATGCAGACTACCGGTTTACGTGGCGAAGGTGTTACAGACGCGATTCGTAATCCCGTATACCCTGGTCCAAAACACAGTGGTGCTGTTTTTTTTTTTCGAAATAGGTATAGGTGCCGGTTGTTCAGGTTCTTTACAGGTCTCAACATCAGCATCTTTCAGCTGATTGTTGATTTCTTGGCAAGATTATGCTCAGTAGTTTGCTATTGCTTTCGGACATGCAACTAAAAAATATGCAGACTAAATAACTCATGGTTTGGTTATTTACTTTTTCTAAAGCGCATGAATTTTCATTTTATACAAATTGAAAGCCACCATAAATCTTTAGGGTGTATTACATCATTCACAATTGTTATAATTGCATAACAGTCACGGTGCACTATTTTTGCATTTGGGAAAATGCACCATATTACAGGTAGGCCCCGGTTAACGTCGAGGTTACGTTCTTGGAAAACGCTACGTCCAGTGAAACCACGTACAGCGAAACACTATTTCCCATAGAATTAAATTAAATACCGTGTATTGTGTACCACAGTAATGTTTATTTTGATGGTTGTTGATATTTATTGGCTAAATAGAGGTGGGTTGGAGGGCGAGTGGTAGAGTTATTCGGACGAAGAAATTCTGCCTCTTCATCTGAGGATGAAACTGTAACCTCTCCCTGTCTGTTTTCCTGGCTGGCTCTTCTCTTCTTGAACAAAAAAACATTTTTCCAATGTCTGCTGCACAGCCTGTTACCTTTTCTCTATGTAAAGCTCTCAGTAACAGTTTATGGCGCTTCTTACTGCTCTCCACACTTTGGGGCTCCGTTCTCTGTTCGGGTCATCCTTATTTATTATGTCCATTGCCACATCAGTCAATTGAAAGAATTGTGACAAACGTTCAGTTGTCAACATTCGAGGTGTGGGGGTTGCAACAGGGTGCTCCTCTTCCTGCTGAGCTCTCTGCACGTCGAGTTGCATTAGGTCTTCATTAGAAAAATCTTCTCCATGTCATGCAAGCAACTCGTCAATGTCAGCTTCCTCCATCCCTTCAAAGCCAGCTTTAGTGGCTACGTTAGCGATCTGTCGTCGAATAGCATGAACGTAGTCAAATTCATAAAAGTCGTGCACACAATTTGGCCACAGTTTTCGTCACACAGCATTCATGCATGCTGACGTTACCTCACTCCATGAATCCGCAATGTTGTCAATGGCCTTGAGGATGTTGCAATCTTGCCAGAATCCCTTAATGTTAGGCTTACCTTTACTGTCCGTAGCCTTGATGAGCTGTGAGAAGGTGCGACGCAAATAATAACTTTTGAAAGTTGCAATTACACCTTGGTCTATTGGCTGGATCAATGAAGTCGTGCTCGGTGGCATGGATACGAACTTAACGTTCTCGAACAAGTCGTCCGGATTGACTGGATGACCGAGGGCATTATCGAATAGCTGCAATATCTTAAATGCTAGATTGTCTCTAGCACAGTATTCCCTTAGAGCAGGAATAGCATAAACAATTACCATTTCCTTGAATAACGCTAGCAAGTTCCTCCGCAAGGGGGTGGCATAGCAACACAGGTGACGATGTTATGGTGAAGGTAACAAAGTAAAAAGAAGTTATGTCACATTGTGACAACGACTTTATAGCGAAGCGACGTAAACCGAAGCGACGTATAGCGGGGCCTACCTGTATTAAAATGGATCTAGGGGGAAGGAGGAGGAAGAAGAATGAGAAGGAGAACGCGGAACAGGGGGCTGGAGTGGAGGAAGAGGCAGGAGGAAGAGGGGGTTTAAGGTTTTCATTTTCATTTTGCTTTCTCACGGTAGCCCTCAAAATAACAACACGAGTTATCCTCCTTAGCAAGATAAATCAATTATCTGCCCTTAGCGTATGTGTTTTGGTCACACTTTCTGAAACGGTAAAATTCCTATTTTCTTCAATGTTCATACTAAATGATAAACTGACAGACAAACATTAATATCTCGGCTTAGAAACGACCTACAGACTTGAATAAGGTACCGTTGGAATTTTTTTTAAATTTTTTTTTTTTTCAAGAGGTATCAAACTAATGCAGCTTATATAATTAAACTAACAATTTAGAAAATGTTACTAAAGTGGCTAGCCTTAAGGCGTGCAAAAGCATCGTTTTCCTCAAAATTCTAGCGTCATAACGTGTTTACTCCTACGCTGTGAATATTCCCTACATCACCACGGGACAAAGATGCACAGATAAACGGGTAATTAACAACGGATTCGTAAAAGTACTCAACTTGTAACAAAACCAACCTGGAACATCTGTGGTAAGCCGCCTGGATTACAAATCAATTTGCCAGTTGTTTTAAGTTGAATATTTTAATAATTTTAGAACTATCAATACACTAAAAAAAAAAAAAAAAAAACAGGATCCATTTTCCACGACAAGAAGAGGATTTGGGTATATGGTTGTAGACCTATTTTTGTATAGACCTGTCAGAAATCGTTGGGTGGTGTGGCAGCATTTATTTTCCTGAACTTGTTCTGGTGGTTACTTTAAGCTTGAAAGATGTATAGGCCCAAGTCAGCTACAAAATCAAAATGTGTTGCGGCCATGATGGCTAAATATTCTAATTCTGCTCCCATTTGTAGGCGTTATTATAACCATACAAGCGGGTTCCAGTCCAGTGTCCAGTCCATAACATGTGACATGCCGGTAAGCGTGGGCAGTCATGTTTTGCTAATTCACTCGATCACCAGAGTCCTAGATCAGCTTAGTGTTTTTGTCTTGACCATACAACGTCGCCAAGCCATCCAGGTATTTACTTCTCTGTCCTCCCCTTGTTTTCTTCCCCTCAATCTTGCCAGTTATCACCAAGTTCTGCAATTTATGTCTTCTCATAACGTGACCACAAATTGTGACTGTCTACGTCTAATTTCTCTAGTCAGTTAACCGTTTTCATTTATATATATATATATATATATATATATATATATATATATATATATATATATATATATATATATATATATATATATATATATGTGTGTGTGTTTGTTCATGTAGAGTGTTTTATGTGGTTGTATCGGTGTGTGTTTGTTATTTTGTTGTTTGTGTTCTGACGAAGGCGTCAGTCGCAGCGTCATTTGTCTTACTTGTGATCGTGTTCTACTAAAGCTTATCGTCTACTTCTCGTATTTTGGTGATTTTAGAATTCATTCATTCATTCATTCATTCAGTCATTCATTCATTCAGTAGCATGTCCTTTGCAGAACATCGCTCCCATAACAACCTTCCGAAACACCTCTCTGTTTAGAATATATAACCTGTTAAAATGTGTCGTCTTAGCAACGATCTGGATTGGTGGTTGAAAAATAGGTAGCGCAAACGCTCCTGACACTTGAAAGCGAAAATACACAACGCTGCTTGCTTATAAAATGCATTGAGGTTGCTTCAAAACTTTGAGAGGTATAAATTATTAAATTAAAGTAGTTTGATGATTTTATTTAAGGAACGATTATTTTCTTTTTCAACAACGAAAGTTAACTGACGGTGTTTAGCGCAGGAGAGCCTGGCATATGATACTACGCTATCTAGTCTAAGAATGGAGGTGGAGGCAGTCACTGGGGCTTGTCCGCCAGATGGAGACAGACAGCACATGTGATTGTATTGGACTCTCGGGCATGCTGAGAAGGGTGAAGACTGGCGTGCTTCGGGCAGGTGCATGCTTTAATTCTTAAGTCAAGACATGGAGCATCTGTTTGATTTTTTCCAAAATGCATGCTGGGGTCTTGTGAAATGAGCAGGTGGACAAATTGTCTGGATGTGCATCGCTAGTTGGGGTACTGGTTTACGAGAAGAGAGATGTGGTGGGTGTTTTTTTTTTTTTTTTTTTTTTTGGGGGGGGGGGGGGATCAGGGGCATAATGTGGAAGGACATATAGATCACCATCGGCTGGAGAGAATAATGCGGCAGAGAATTACCAGAGGATCTGGCCGATACTTAGTATTCCTAAGTATACAAGGCCATTCGGATACATAATAATATTGAAGCTGGTATCATTAGTAATGAGACTCTTCGCTGGCTGTTGAAGATTAGGAAGGATCGCGTATGGGAATTTCCTGAGTGCTGTAAAGATGGTTTTCTCACTCAACTCACCTCATCGCATGGTCTTAACGTGTAAACATTGAAGACATACTACATGATGTAATAGACATTAGAGAAAGACATCTGAAACAACATGGCAGCTGCATATATACGTTTTCACCACTTTTCTTCTTCTTCTTCTTCTTCTTCTTCTTCTTCTTCTTCTTCTTCTTCTGCTTCTGCTTCTTCTTCTTCTTCTTCTTCTTCTTCTTCTTCTTCTTCTTCTTCTTCTGCGTTATCGACTTTTTTAAAGTCTTCTTCCGGAATGTTTTTTTCAGATGTGATTGTGGTGTATTGTTACGCACCCTTGGGCCTAAATTTAGGTCAACACATCCGACTTTTGCGCGCGTTTTTGACCAGGTTAGCATTCCTATGGGACTCTCACTTTTGTGGTGCAGTCCACATCCCAGCTGGTCAAGTTAGAACGGTCGAATACTTCACGATCACCCTCAATGGAAGGCAGAAACATTCCATGGGCATTATCCGCAAATCCAGGGAGGCTTCCATAGTTGCAGAGCCGACACATAGCGCTCTAGTGCTGGGCTCACCTTGGGAATGGCCACGTCCTGCTCATGGCTGCTTTAATTCCTCACTTCAATGTAGTGGGCCGGGCCTTTCGTTCGCTACAGGCCGCTCTCCGCACAAACCACGGTTGCTCGGACTGCAAATGGTATACACTCAGCGAGCTTTCGATTCGGACATGTGCTCGTCGCTGTGCCTGGAAAACAAAATAGTTAGAGCTGTTCCGGGCACACGGACATTCGGAAAACTAGCTAATCAGAGCTGTTCCGAACATGGAGAACATTCGGAAGACTAGATAGAGCTGTTCCAAGCACGAAAAACATTAGGAAAGCTAGCTTGTCAGAGATGTTCCGGAATTCAGAGAACTAGCTAGTCAGAGCTGTTCCGGGCATGATCGACATTTAACTCGGACATAATTGCGTAGTGCCAGTTTTTATTTGTCACCCGTAGGCGGGCACATCAGACTTCTGCGGGAATTTTTAATGAGGTTAGCTTTCCTCGGGTTTCGAGGTACGTTAGACTCTTATTGTTATGGTGTCACCCACATCTCAGCTGGTCAAGTTAGAACGGCAAAGACATGACGGTCAACCCTCAAAGGAAGGCAGGGGCAGACCATGGGCATTCCCCGCTATCCAAAGAGGTTTCCACAATTGCAGAGCCGGCACATATTTTTCTGAGACTGGGCTCACCAGAGAAATTGCCACGTCATGCTCATGGCTGCTTTAATTCCTCACTTTCATGTATTGGGCGTTTCGTTTGCCACTGGTCGCTCGAGCACAAACTAGCGCTTCGGGCTTCAACGTAATGGATTCACTAGCCTAGCGTTTCATTTCGTGTCAATGAGACACCCTTCCAGCTTTGACTACGCTCACTCTATGAGTATAGATTCATCGTAAACATTGCGTGCGACTGGGGCACTTTTTAAACTTGTGGTCACCGCTCACGATGAAGACTACACGTGCTGCCGGCTCAGCACCTCACCTCTATGCAACAGTGAGCGAGTAACGGCCAGGCCCTCTCATCCGGTGATCCCTAATATCCCCCAGCTGAGAGCCTTCGAATGGGTATCTGGGCTGAGCATGTTGCGTGCTCAGCATATGTCCTCCATTTTGAGATAGGTGAGTATCGGCCCGACTCTCACATCCGAGGGTGTATGGTTTAGAGGCGTTCAGCCATATCCCTCAGCTGGGAGCCTTAGAGTATGTGTCCGGACCTAGGATTAGTGGCATCGCGTGCTTGATTTGGACTTTTGACTGCTATCCCCAGTCTACCTGCAGAGCAGCAGGTTGTGTCTCTCTTGGTCTGGTCCATATCCCAAGTCCTGTCCGACTTGTAGTTGTTCTTCCGTTGGCATAGCTCTTGGCGTCATTTGGACACGCAATCCCCTCTACCACGGCAAGGTAGAGACACGTCAGAGGGGACTTTTTTCGATTATGTTGAGTTGAGTTGAGTCAAGTCGAGGTTAGTTGAGTCAAGTTGGGTTAGGGTGAGTTGAGTTGAGTTCAATTGAGTCAAAGACCGACATTACTCCATAGCACACAGCCTGGGCTGAATTTAGAGACCATGTGTTGCCCATGCAGTATGATCTCTCTCTTGGCCAGCATAATTTACTCCAGAGGAACGATGACACCAATACACCTCGAACAAGACGAGCTGCAGAAGTTGCAAAATCTTCAAAGCAATTCTGCAACTGCCCGCCTGTAGGAGCTTCGATCCTAGACCAGTTGCCTACGAAGGCTTAGAGCCTGGTCTGCCTTGCCATGACCTTTAGTCTTTATGTTGCATTTTCTCGCACTGGGGTAAGTTTTGTACCCTCTCAATTGCGCTCCTTCGCAGAACGACTACAATAATTACTAATAATCCACACACATTCAATAACTGGTCTGATCTGAAGGACTAAAACAGTATGACAGAATCACAAATGGTGAGCTCTTAGAGGGAACCAACCACATTTCAACGAATAAAGATGTGAGGCAAAGACGCTGTCGCTTGGTAGGTCACTCTAACAAACACACACACACACACACACACACACACACACACACACACACACACACAGAGTGAGAGATAGAGAGAGAGAGAGAGAGAGAGAGAGAGAGACAGAGAGAGAGTTAGAGACAAAGAGAGAGAAAGAGAGAAAGAGAGAGAGGGAGAGAGAGAGAGAGAGAGAGAGAGAGAGAGAGAGAGAGAGAGAGAGAGAGAGAGAGAGAGAGAGAGAGAGAACATGTTAACAGAGTTGAGCTGAGCCAAGAGAATGACCGCACTCGAGACATTCCTGCACCCGCTCCATCATTATCTTCAATAGCCAGTGAAGAGACCCAAGACTAGTGGCATTTCTATGTAGTAGCAGAAGCAGTAGTTTACTCACACCAAGAGCAACGTTACAACAGCTTTCATATGCGGTGTCTGTGAAGAATACTTGGCATTAAGTGGCAAGACAAAATCACAATTACAGAATTATTGGAAAGAGCTCAGTCTTCGTAGACTTAGATGGATACTGATTATGTGGTTGTTTCGGGATTTGAAATTTAAATATTGAGCACAACCCACTACTGGCAACGCCGATCGCATTCTGGTATGAACCTAAGGCCTATCCACGTCAATAAGGAAGCACTATACTCGAGTTTCGCCCTCGTTTGAGCTCGTCAGTAGTGCATATCCCTGACCGGATCCGGAAACAGTCCCGGATCACGCGTGTGAAGCGGGTGTGTAACCACGCGGCACACACTGGACACACCAAATTATCACAACACAATATCACAACGCTACCCATCGTAGGCTATGCTCAAGATTGCCCAATCGTGGCGACCGATGTCCGTCAATCGATGGGACCCGAACGATCAGGACTTCTCACTGGCAAGGAACACCAGGCCTCCTAAATCCAGTGTGCAATAATCAATTGATTATGTGGTTGTTTCGGGATTTGAAATTTAAATATTGAGCACAACCCACTACTGGCAACGCCGATCGCATTCTGGTATGAACCTAAGGCCTATCCACGTCTATATGGAAGCACTATACTCGAGTTTCGCCCTCGTTTGAGCTCGTCAGTAGTGCATATCCCTGACCGGATCCGGAAACAGTCCCGGATCACGCGTGTGAAGCGGGTGTGTAACCACGCGGCACACACTGATAATTTGGTGTGTCCAGTGTGTGCCGCGTGGTTACACACCCGCTTCACACGCGTGATCCGGGACTGTTTCCGGATCCGGTTAGATGGATACGTCAAAATAGGACAGTGGTTCTCAATCTTTTAGGGCCATGAACCCTTTCATCATATGTTCAGAATGTCTACGCCTCCTCCCCCCCCCCCACCCAAATCCGGCTATTTCCCGCGCCGTTGATATATCACATTGCGGCATTCGATCTTCATCATTTTAGTTTGGGATGTTCCCTTCGACCGAAATAGTCGAAAATTGCACACCATACGTAGAAATGAAGCTAAATTTAATAACACATACTAGAACAACCTATTAAGAGAGGTGTTAGGCAGGGATGTGTAATGTCTCCAGATCTTTTTTCCTTATACAGTGAAAATATTTTCAGAAATGTAGAAGACCTAAATGGAATCAGCATTGGATGGCGAAACATAAATAACATTAGATATGCAGATGATACAGTATTGATTGCAGACAATGCACAGGATCTGCAACAATTAGTAGACGCTGTGGTTGTACACAGTGAGCAGCTGGGGTTGGAATTAAATTGTAGGAAGACACAGGTTATGGTCGTCACTAGGAAGAACGAAGTACCACAATGTAATATACAAGTAAATGGGAATATTCTTCAGCAAGTGAATTCTGATGGCAGATGCCTTGAAGAGATTAGAACAAGAATCGCCATTGCGAAGGTAGCCTTTAGCAAGATGAAAAACATTCTGACCAATAAAATGATGTCAATTGAAACGAGAAAAAGAGTGTTGAGGGGATACATAGAGCCTGTCCTTTGTATGGATGTGAAACTTGGACAATGTGCAGTCAAGCTGAAAAACATCTGATGGCTGCAGAAATGTGGTTTCTGAGGAAAATGCAAAGAATACCATGGACAGATAGAAAAACCAATGACCAAGTACTACAAGAGACAAATGAAAATCGTAGATTGATTAGAGAAATTAGACATAGACAGTCAAAATTTTTTGGACATGTTATGAGAAGAAATGGACTGGAGAACTTGGTGACAGCTGGCAAGATCGAGGGGAACAGACCAAGAGGAAGACCGAGAGGAAAATACCTGGATGGCTTGGCCACATGGCATGGACGAGACAGGAACACTGAGCTGATCCACGACTCTGGTGATCGAGTGAAATGGCGAATCATGACCGCCCACGCTTTCCGGCATGGCACATGATTGATTGACTAGAACAAGTCTAGACGTATACATAAAACGAGATTGGCGAATCTACTTACGTTATAAGACGGATTTCAAATGGCGAGAAGTACAGAATAGTAAAGTATTGTGGGAAAATAACAATATCAAGCAATCGGCTCTTGTATTAACGCTATCTTGAAATTATCGGGAAATTTAACATCACGAGTACGCTTAATCTCCTCAGATCGGAGACACAACTGTACGAATGCTCACACATAATTCAAGAAAGAGAGACGATCACGGTTTGTGTGGTCCTGAAGCCATTTTGAGTCTGTCAATCTGGGGTCTTAATTCCCCCCCCCCCCCGGAAACCTTAAAATGTCCCTCTGGGGGGAGAATTCCCTACCGGTTGAGAACCACTGCATTAGGAGGATGGACAATGGTAGAATACCAAAGGACAACTTTATTTTGGGGTTGAATTACAGATGTGTGAAAGATCTCGGAGTAGGCCTCTACTTCGGCACAAAGATCTGTGCAATTGGGGCATGACTGATACAGGCATTTATATTTCACCTTGAGAGCAAGTCGTCGTACTGCATTGATAAATGGGGGGGGGGGGGGGAGAGACACACAGGAAAAAATGACTTCAGAGAGGTCATACACCTAGCATGTGAGACGTCAGTGGTGCGTGATGGTTGAAATGACCATGTGTTCACATGCATCCATTGTGGACGAACATTTATAGCGCGGATTGGTCTGATTATTAAAATTCCCCACCGCTATATGCTTTTTTTTTTTTTTGAAGCACAATGTAACAAACTATTGTCTGTCAACATCAATAGTACAATTAAAATGGTTATTTCTCTGGAACCCACACAGAAAAAAAAAACATAAAGGGGGATCTAAAAAAACGTGAAGAGAATTAGAAAAAGCTAATTAATATATAGGGAAATACAAAGAGATGTAAACGTTGGCGAAACTTCAGTGGTAGATAAAAAAACACAAACCGATTCATGTCACACGATTTCATTACGATTAGCTATCCCTCATTCACATCAGCCCAGAGAGTGAAATGCTAGATGGACACAGGTGCTTTTCTGAAG
>OY992876.1:422060837-422093337 GCA_963921405.1 Cepaea hortensis
TGATCATGTTCCTTATCATCGTTGTTACCGTCGTCATCAGCATACATATCATTATCGTCACCATCATCATCACCACCATCATTATTATCATCGAAGTCGGTATCGCCGTCATCATCATAAATATCTTCATCTACTGCCTCATCATTATAATCATCATCATCATTATCGTCAGCAACGTCGTCATCACCACCAGTACTATTATCACCATCATCATCATTACCATCACCATCGCTACAATGGCCATCAAGAGCCATGCTGACTGGCGTGTGCGACCATGCTTCTCCACATCTCGAGATATCCAACAGCATGTACAACTTATGTGTTGACTTTCTTCCATACCATGACACATGAATGTCAAGAATTGTTCTATCGCTGTCTTCCCTGATCTCTTTTCCCACAAATCTATCCGGCTGTCATAACATGGTCGAGTTTTAGTCTGCTCATAAATGTGACCACATTGTGATGTTAATCGTAATAATTTGATTTATTTATTTATTGCATTCTGTAGTTAAGTGACCTGACTCTCGCTCCGAAGGGCGTGGGTTCGTGTCCAGACTCCGACATTACATTCGCTAGTGCAGTCTTCTCTGAGAGCAATGGAAGTCATCACTGGCGCTACAGAGTTCGTGCGCTGTGCGGCGCTTACGGCAGACCACCCTATAGAAAATTATCGAGCCATATGGGATAAACCCCAGTGCAAGGTAGCTGAACGTCTCGCTTTTCATCACCACCTTGTGCAATGCGATCAGCGTCGGCTATCATGTTTCGCCATTTCACTCGATCACCAGTGCCACCTTGTGCCATAGATCAGCTCTGTGTTCTTGTCTCGACCATCTCATGTGGCCAAGAAATCCAGATATTTACTTATCTCTCTTCCCCTTTTTCTTTCCACCGCAATCTTGCCAGTTATCACCAAGTTCTCCAATTTATTTCTTATAATAAATGTTTCGCATATCCTTTACAGGACATCGCTGTCACACATCAGCATCTTTCAACTGATTGTTGATTTCTTGGCAAGATTACGCTCAATAGTTTGCCATTGCTTTCTGAGCGACCGGCTCCATACTCTCTTAAGTCACTGGCGCGACTCGAACCGCTTCCAATTCTCGTGCGCTCGCGTCAACCACGAGAGTATTCGGGGTTACGGAGAAAGCTGCTAACACCTCGACCAGGGAGACCGGCATTTCTTATCATAACGTGTCCAAAAATTGTGACTACCTTCGTCTAATTTATCTAATCAGTATACGGTTTTTATTCGTTTCTTATAAGACTTGGTCATTGGCTTACCTCTATGCCCATGGTATTCTTTGCATTTTCTTCAGAAACATTTCCACAGCCATTAGATGTTTTTCAGCCTGTCTGCTCATTGTCCACGTTTCACATTCATACAAAAGTGCAGGTTATATGTGGCACTTCAACACTATTTTTCTCGTTGCAAATGACGTCTTTTTATTGGTCAGTATGTTTTCTATCTTGAAAAAGGCTACCTTTGCCATTTGCGATTCTTGTTCTAATCTCTTCAAGGTCCTAGATGCTTTGACTATTCCGAGATAATTGTACTAATTGACTTGAATAAGAATATTCTCATTTACTTGTACATTGGAATATTCCATTTTTCTCAGTGACGACATCTGTGATTTCTTCCTATTTAATTATAACCCAAGTTATTCACTGTGTAAGTTGAACTGTCTGGACTTAACATCAAAGGAAGAATCATAAACATTCTAAGGTACGCTGACGATAACCTGTTACTAGCAGAAAGCGAGCAAGAGTTATAAGACATAGTGGAAAAAGTAAACATGCATAAAGCAGAATGTGACTTAGATATTAACATCCAAAAATAAAAAAAACTATGATAATTAGCAGTGAAAGGGAAATGTCATCAATGAACATCACAGTAAAAAGGGAGATACTAGAACAAGTAGCAAGTTTCTCCTATTTTGGATATATAATAACAGATACTGGCAGAAGTGAAATAGAAGCCACAAAGAGAATAGGTATGACCAAAAATGCTTCAAATGGCATGAAATCAGTATTACCATCTAGACAGATTAACAATGCATTAAAAATAATAATTGCCAAATGCTACGAATATTCAAAGCTACTGTATGGGGCGGAAGCCTACACATTGAACAAGCAACTATAAAGTCGAATAGAGGCCCTGGAGATGTGGATGTACCGACGAATATGACGTATTTCATGGAAACAAAAACAATCAAATGCAGAGTTCTAGAAAAACTGGGAATGAAGAGAGAGTTGATGAAAGATATAAAGAGGAGGCAAGTGAAATATTTCGGGCACATTAAAAGACATGATACTATTATAAAAACCATACTGGAGGGCAAGGTTGAGGGCAAGCGAGCAAGAGGTAGGCAACGATACAAGTAGGAAGATAACATCAAGATATGGACGAACACCAGCCTGACAGAATATACAGTCACGGCGAGAGACAGACACTGTTGGAGAACCATTGCAGCCAATCTTCAATGTGGAGATGACACCTGATTGATTGATTCACTGTGTGCCACACAGATCCTCCTCTTTAAACTTCCCATTAAAGCCTATACCATTTATGTTTCCTTTTTTCCATTCTCCACCTCACTGATTTGGTCTGTAAAACCTTCCACTGAGTTAACACTCTCTGACCTTTATATCTACCTATTTGTTTACTGTGTTGGCTGTAAACCAGTATAGCAACTTCATAACATTTCTCACTGCCTGATTGGCAACACTTCAACTTTCGCAAACTTACAAACCTATAATAAAATAATACAAAAACACTCATACAAGCAGAAAAGTTCCTCAGCTTGCCAGGCCACCCTATGAAGAACCGATCTGAAAACTTAGCTATGGGGTGGTTGAAAAGAAGTAGTTTCATCAACCAGGCCAAACGACTCTGCAGAGAAACCATCGATCTTCCCACAGTTGGTATCCCCCTGATCACCATTCCAGAGCGAACCCCGTGGAAAGATGAACATAGAATATCGCTACAAATCCAGTCAAAAGTGAGAGGAATATTTGACAAGGAAGAACAGAACAGTGTACAGCGCAGAACAGCCACTCTCAGCTTCCTTGATGACGAATACCCACAGGACCTATGGATCCGAGTTTACATAGATGGGTCAGCACAAAATGCTGTTCGAAATGGAGGAGCGGGAGTGTACATAGAATACCCAAATAATACTAGAGACACGGCCAGAATTCAAACAGGAAAGTACTGCCATAACTATAATGCTGAAATTGAGGCAATCAAGATAGCCACAGAGAAATTACAAAATACCAGCCATGGTACACAACCTGCAGTGATATTGACAGATGCAAAATCCGTAATAGAGGCGCTCCTGTCTGGGAAATTGCCAGTTCTGAGGACACTACTTTCTGAACTTAGCAGTCAGCGTAAGATCACCATACAGTGGATACCATCCCACTGTGGAGTCCCCGGAAACGACAGAGCTGATCGATTGGCTAAGGAAGGAGCAAAAGAAGACCAACCTGATGTGCCTATTATACACCACCAAAAGAAAAGAATGATCAAATCAGTCAGAAGGCCACCAAACCTTACTCAAGACGACTACCACGTTATGGACAGACCAGAACAGGTCATTCTTCTGCGCCTCAGAACAGGACACAATAGATTACGCAACCACTTGTATACAAAATTCAAGATTGGTGACTCAGCCATGTGCACATGTGGTTTGGCGTTGCAGACAGCAGAGCACATACTCCAGGATTGCCCAAACTACAACATATCCAGGCGAACCTTCTGGCCTAGAGAGACAGCAGTGGAAGATAAACTCTATGGACCGCTGAATGAACTAAAAAAGACTTGGATTCATACAAGAGACAACATTGCAGTTATAGGCTTATTTCAGGCGAACGAAAGAAGAAGAAGAAGAACATACCTATACTTTATCAGACTTCGCTGTCGATCTGTCTATTTGTCCGTCTGTCTATTTGTCTGTGTGTCTATTTATCTATCTGTCTATATAACCACCCATGGGTCCGTCAGTCCGTCCGCGTGTGTGCCTGTCTATATAAACATCCATTCTTCTATCCATCTGTTTGTCTATCTATCTATCCATTCATTCACACGTCTATCCAACCACTCATCCTCCGTCCGTCCGTTTGTTCGTCTGCTTGTCTGTTAGTATATTTGTCTGTCTGGCTGTCTGTCTGTCTGTCCATCAGTGCGTCAATCCGTCCGTCCTTCATTTCTGTCTGTTTGTCTATCTGCTTGCCCACCTGCCTGCCAGTCTATTTATTCATATATCCATCTATCTCTCTCTCGGTTGGCTGTTTGACTGTCTGCCCCTCTGTTCATCCATCCTTCATTTCCCTCTGTGTCTGTCTGCTTGCCCGCCCGCCCGCCTGTCTGTCCGTCCGTCCGTCCGTCCGTCCGTCCGTCCGTCTGTCTGTCTGTCCGTCTGTCTGTCTGTCCGTCCGTCCGTCCGTCCGTCAGTCTGTCTGTCTGTCTGTCAGTCTGTCTGTCTGTCTGTCTCTCTGTTTATCCAAATATCCATTTATCTCTGTCTTTGAATCTGTTTGTCTGTTTGTATTTTGATCTGTTTGTTTGTCTGCTTGAATGTCTGCCTGACCGTCGCTTGACTGTCTACGTGACTGTCTGTCTGTCCATTCTGCCATTCGGCCAAAGCAAACATAAATCTGTCCTACCTGTCTGTCTCATTATTTATCTTCCTTTATGTTAAGAAATGTTATTTTTAATGTGTGTATGCTTGTGTTGCTGACATTAGCAATAACAGCTATACTAAATGCATCATTACAATTTCAGACTGATGGTACGCCTTCCTCGCAATCAAAACGGCCTAGACCCGGGAATTCTGGTCTAGTCAAAATCAGGCCCTGTGGAGGACGCGACCCTGATACCGGGGATCGTGACAGACCAAGGCCGTCAGACAGACCTGGAGATAGTCAAAGAGTGGACGGGTCAGAGGTGAGACATTTCGTTTCTTGTTCAGTACTTGCTCATGAGGATAACATAATGTGGAATTCATATTGTGGAATACATATTGTGGAATACATATTTGGAATACATATTGTGGAATACATATTGTGGAATATATATTGTGGAATACATATTGTGGAATACATATTGTGGAATACATCCCCATTGCACGTAGTGTTGTAGTTAAAAAGCAAGAGAGAGGAAGAGGCAGAGGAAGAACAAGAAGTAGAAGAAATAAGGAAGAACAAGAACTAGAGAAAGAACAATAACAAGAATAAGAAAAAGGCCAAAACAATACAAATCAATCAATCAATCAGGTGCCGTCTCCACAATAAAGGTTGGCTATAATTGATCTCCAACAAAGTCTGTCACTCGCCCTGACTGTACATTCTGTCAGATTGATGTTCATCCACCTCTTGATGTTATCTTCCCACTTGTATCGTTGTCTACCTCTTGCTCGCTTGCCCTCAACCTTGCCCTCCAGTATGGTTTTTATAAGAATGTTGTGGAAAACAATAAAAAAAAACAACAACAACAAAATAAACAATTTCTTGTTCAAAACTCGCACATTTTGTATGAGGTCCTAGTCAAGTATGACTGAGCTCATTATAATAACATTTTGTGTAATACATCATAGTTATAAGGCCTGAGAGAAGAGGAAGCGGACAAAGAGGGCGAAGAAGAAGGAGAAGACGAAGAAGAACAAGAACTAGATTAAGAATAATACCAAGAACAGGGATAAGGAAAACAGAAAGAAGAACATCGAAGTCAACTGCATTACTAACAAAGACAATAACATGTCTATCAAAAATAATAACAACGACACTGAAACATAAAACACACAAGGTCATGGCAACAACAATCACACAGATAAGGTCATAGCAGCAATAACAACAGATACAACGATATACCTGCAAAAATAACATCAGATACAACGACAAAGCACCAACAATAACAACAGATACAACGATATACCTGCAAAAATAACATCAGATACAACGACAAAGCACCAACAATAACATCAGATACAACGATATACCTGCAAAAATAACATCAGATACAACCACAAAGCACCAACAATAACAACAGATACAACGATATAGCTGCAAAAATAACATCAGATACAACGACAAAGCACCAACAATAACATCAGATACAACGACAAAGCACCAACAATAACATCAGATACACAGACACAGCAACAACAACAACAACAGATACAACGACATATCAGCAACAATAACAACAGATAAAACGACATATCTGCAACAATAACAACAGATACAACGACATAACTGCAAGAATAACAACATATACAACGTCACATCAGCAACAATAATATCAGATAAATAGACATAACAGCAACCATAATAACAGATACAACGACATAACTGCAGCAATAACAACAAATATAACGTCATAGCTGCAACAATAACATCATATACAACAACACATCAGCAACAATAACAACATGTACAGCGACATAGCTGCAACAATACCAACAGATACAACGAACATCAGCAACAATAACAACAAATACAACGAAACATCAGCAACAATAACAACAGACAGAACGACACATCAGCAACAACAACTGATGCAACGGCATAGCTGCAACAATAACAACAGATACAACGACACATCTGCAACAGTAACAACAGATACAACAACACATCAGCAACAATAAAAACATATACATCGACATATCTGCAACAATAACAACAGATATAAAGACATAGCTACAACAATGTACTGTTGTTTGTCCATCAAGAATGATGATGACCATTCATTTCATCCGGTGGGGTTGAAGGTGTGGAGCCGTGGGTTCTAAGATGGCTGATAAGGCCTATTTTGGCTCGAAATGTTCTTTGACAATGTGGGCAAAGAATGCTTGACGTCTCTGGAGGAGGATTTCCTGCAGTGGTTTTTCTGTCCTGCCTTTTCTTCACAGCTCTTGCAGTCCTGGTTGCCTCACATATGACTGCACCTTTGCGCAATGATGCACGCCACGAATTTCGGTCTCTGGCTGCAGCCTCCCAGGTGTCATGATGAATTCCAAAAGCATTCAGTGAAATTTTCAGAGTGTCTTTAAAACGTTTCCTCTGGCCACCTTGGGAGCGTTTACCACAACGCAGTTCGCTGTAAAAAATTCGTTTAGGGAGCCTGTGATCTGGCATGCGAGTCAAGTGACCAGCCCAGCGAATCTGATTCTTCATCAGTAGAGTGTGGATACTGGGCATGGATGCTCTTTCTAGGACTTCAGTGTCTGGAATCTTGTCTTGCCATTTAATCTTCAGTAGCTTCCTTAGGCAGACTGTGCGGAAGTGGTTTAATTTCCTAGCGTGTCACTGATAAACAGTCCATGTTTCACAAGCATATAGCAGTGTGGATAATACAACTGCTTTGTAGACTTTTAGCTTTGTTTGCAGGCTTATTCCATTTCTGTCCCATACATTCTTGTACAGTCTGCCAAAGGCCGCGCTGGCTTTGGAGATTCTTGCATTCACTTCGTCATCGATTGTGGCAGCTTGTGACACGGTGCTGCCAAGATAGGTGAATTTGTCCACAACACTTAGTCTATGATCATTCACTTTGATATTCGGCACAGTGTGATTATTCCCTGGAGCTGGCTGGTACATAACTACAGTCTTCTCCAAGTTGATATTGAGCCCAAAGTTGGCACAGGCATGTGAGAAAGCTGAAACATTATGTTGCATGTCCGCCTCTGAGTTGGCGTATAGAGCGCAATCATCAGCAAACAGGAGCTCTCTGACGGTGCCGCTGTTAATTTTGGTTTTAGCTTTCAGCCTTCTGAGATTGAATAACTTTCCATCCATACGGTAGTTGATGTCTATACCAATGTCGTCGTTCTCGAAGGCATTCATCAACATGGCTGAAAACATGAGGCTGAACAGTGTTGGTGCCAGGACACATCCTTGCTTCACTCCATTGGTGACAGGAAAGGGTTCAGACAGTTCACCATTTTCCTGTACTCTTGCCTGCATGCCGTCATGAAATAGCCGCACTATTTGGACAAACTTTCGTGGACAGCCATATTTTGCCATAATCTTCCACAGTCCTTCTCTGCTGACTGTATCAAAAGCCTTGGTAAGGTCAATGAAAGTGGAGAACATTTCGCAGTTCTGTTCCTGACATTTCTCTTGCAGCTGCCTTGCAGCGAAAATCATGTCAACAGTTCCACGTTCTTTTCTGAAGCCACATTGACTCTCAGGAAGAAGACCTTGATCGAGATGGGCTGTGAGGCGATTGAGAAGAATTCTGGCGAGTATCTTCCCTGCAATTGAAAGCAAGGAGATGCCTCGGTGGTTGTCACAGGATTGGCGGTTTCCTTTTCGTTTGTAAAGGTGGACTATTGACGCGTCCTTAAAATCTTGTGGCATGGTCTCGTTCATCCATATGTTTGTGAAGACTTGGTGAAGCTGCTCTGTTAGGACCGGCCCACCTGCCTTGTATATCTCTGCTGGGATGGAGTCAGGACCAGGTGCCTTGCCGCTGGAGAGTTGCTGGATGGCTTTGTTTACTTCCACTATGGTTGGCAGGTAATCAAGTGTCTCATTGGTGGGAACTTGAGGAAGGCAGTTGATGGTTTCATCATCGAAGAAGGAAGTTGCATTTAAGATTTTGCTGAA
This sequence comes from Cepaea hortensis, assembly GCA_963921405.1. Classification (NCBI taxonomy): domain Eukaryota; kingdom Metazoa; phylum Mollusca; class Gastropoda; order Stylommatophora; family Helicidae; genus Cepaea; species Cepaea hortensis. Next base: position 422,069,451 of record OY992876.1, read on the forward strand.
ATGCTCTGCCCAGCGTTGAAGGATTTTTTTCTTATCGGTGACCAATGTTCCCCCATCTGCACTGAGGAGGGGAACTATGCCTGGTGATGAAGGACCATAGACCGCTTTCAGTGAGTCGTAGAAGTTTTTCATATCATGTCTGTCAGCAAAGCCCTGAATTTCATCAGCTTTGCTGCTCAGCCAGGAGTCCCGCATGTGCCGAAGTTTCTGCTGCACTACTCTCTGAATGTTCTTGAAAGCATCTTTTTTTGATGTTGACTTTGGGTCATTCAGATGTTCCTTGAGGAGAAGATGTTTCTCGGCCAGCAATTGGTTGATGTCTTCGGAATTTTCATCAAACCAGTCTTTATGCTTTCGGGGGGCTGGACCCAGGATTTCCATAGCAGTGTTGTAAATTATGTCCTTTAGGGCTCTCCATTCTGTTTCTGTATCCTGTTTAGCTTCAGCATTGGGCTTGAGGCGGTCTTCCAGCATATTTTCAAACGACTGCTGCATTGTCTTGCTGTTTAGGCGGGTGACATTTAGCTTTGTTTGCATTTTCGCCCCTTGAGGACGCCGTGGTGGCCTGATGTGGATGTTCATTTTCGAGACAATGAGACGATGGTCTGTCCAACATTCGGCACAACACATGGATTTTGTCACTCGAACGTCTTGTCTGTCACTCCTCCTGACGATGACATAGTCAATGAGGTGGCAGTGTTTCGAGCGAGGGTGCATCCACGATGTCCTATTTCTCATGGGGAGACGGAAAATTGTGTTCGTAAGCAGGAGATCATGTTGGGCACATGTCTGAAGGAGGCGGAGTCCATTGCTGTTACAATTTCCGACTCCATGCTTTCCAATAATGCCACTCCAAGAGGTGGTGTCCATGCCTACTCTGGCATTGAAATCCCCAAGGAGTATAAGTTTGTCTCCTTTGGGAACAGATGTTAATACATTGTGAAGGTCCTCATAGAACTTGTTCTTGACATCATCTTCGTTGGTCATAGTTGGTGCGTAGACACTCACAATGGTTGCGTGCTTCCTTCCATTCAGCAGAGGCAACTTCATGGTCATGAGCCTGTCGTTTATAGCCATTGGAAATCCAGCTAATTTGCCAACCAGGGCCGACTTAATGGCAAATCCCACACCGGATTGGCGTCTTTCCTCGCTTTTCCTTCCACTCCAGAAAAATGTGTAGCCGGCACCTATTTCACAGATTTGGCTGATATGTGACTTCGGATGAAGAATGACTTGCGCGATGACTTGGATTAAAGTGAGGAAGAGTTGCGCAAATTCGTCGACCTCACTCTCTCGCCTGAGTCCATCTGTGTCCAGTGGCAAGACAAGTCGAGACGACTGGAGACGAATACAGGTGCAGTGGATGACCAGGGCACTCTACGTGCCTTGCCGTGCTCATTACGTTCAACAACGCTTTGCAGGTAAACGCCGTCTTGCCCGTTGAATCAGGAATGATTTCTTCCCTGCAGTCTGCCGAATCCTGTCTTCACATGCTGGGTAGTCATACCCTAGTTTACCTCTTGGTTTGACACCAAATCGGATACCCATGCCTGGTTTAGCCAGCATCTCACAGCTGTTGCCCGGGGGTGGCTGCTGTCGCATGCTGACAGCTACTAGGAGCCACAGGCACGAGCTGGGTGTCAGGCTTGGACCAGTGGGGGATGGGTCCTGAAAGGACATGAGAGTCATCCTTACCAAAGGTGCTACCAATGCCTGACACCCCGTACCCCCCAGAGCTGCAACAATAAAAACAGATACATTGACATAGCTGCAACAATAACAACAGATAAAAAGACATAGCAGCAAAAATAACAACATATACAACGTGTTAACTGCAACAATAACAACAGATACAACGACATAGCTGCCACAATGATGGGACTCGACACTGGTAACAGGAAAAACTAATCCACAAGCATAAACCAGCCCAGTGAACTCACAGTAGCAAAGCATGTGTGGACTATGCATGAACCCAAAGCAAGTGACCAAAAAAAATTATTCATATATTATATACAGCTATGACAATTGTCTGTATATATATATGTATACAGAGTTATGACAACTGTATATATATATATATATATATATATATATATATATATATATATATATATATATATATATATATATATATATATATATATATATATATATATATTTATATATATATATAGTTATGACATGGAGTCTGCCTTTAAGAACTGTAAAATATCAGAAATAAATATTATAATGGGTGATTTCAACGGAAAAGTAGAAAATCAAGGCGATGGATGCAGTGTAGGCAACCATGGTTTGGGAGAGCGAAACGTAGAATGGGCAAAAGAACAATAAATGGTTGTAGGAAACACCTGATTTAAACAGCATCCTAGAAGATTATGGACATGGAGGAGTCCAGACAGCAGGATTAAAAACCAGATAGATTACATCCTGATTACCAGAAGGTTTCGAAATGCGTTAACAGCATTAAAAACGGTCCCCAATGCAGATTGTTGCAGTGGTCACATATTAATTACAGGCACATTGAGGGTAAAGTTTCAAAGAAAGTCAAATATACAACAGGAAGCCCTAAATATGATTTGTGCACATTGAAAACTGACAAACAAATGCAAGATAATTTTAACATGGGATTAAAGAACAAATATGATATATTGTCTCATCTAGAGATCCTATTTCAAGATGTGGATGATCAATGGGAAATGTTGAGGAATTCAATCAATTGTGATGCAGAAAAAACTTTTCCAATATTAACGAAAGTGGGTCGTAAGACATGGATGACTGAAGAAATTTTGCAACTAATGGAAACAAAAAGACAGAACAAAAATAATCCTGCCAAATGTGAAGAAATTCACAGAAAAGTCATAATATTATGTTAGGAGGCAAAAGAAGCATGGCTCCAGATAAACTGCACAGAAATTGAAAAACAACGCAACAGTAAAAAAAAATCATACTAATGCACAAAATAATTTATGAGCTTACTAAACAAAGAACACATACATCAGTAGGGTGCATAAAGACAAAAGATGGAAAATCATAATACAACAAAATCAGAATTTACATGTATGGTCAGATTATGTGTAAAACCTTTATGATGATAACAGAGAAGAACAGTATAATATTTAAAATAATAAAGAAGGACCATCAATTCTCAAAATGGAGGTTGAGAATGCTCTTAACCATATGAAATATGGCAAGACACCAGGTTCACTGTCAGACAACATCATAACAATAATAATGTATGCCTTAGAAGAACTTGGAATAGATAAAGTTACCATACTGTTGAATACAATATATGATACTGGAAATATACCTCATGAACTACGTAACTCTGTATTTATTGCAATTCTAAAGAAATCAGGAGCCTTGGAATGTGATCAACATCGAACAATTAGTATAATGAGTCACATCAAGAAGATTTTGCTAAGAATTATCATGCAAAGAGTTAAGAAGAAAATTCAACCTGAAATAGGAGAAAAACAATGTGGGTTTGTAGAAGGCAAGAGTACAGTAAATGCTGTGTATATACTAAGAACGGTAACTGAACGTTCTATACAAGTAAACACAGATTGACACCTTTGTTTTATTACCTACACAAAGGCTTTCGATAAAGTGAGACATGTCGACGTGCTAAGGATGCTTGAAGATCTGCATTTTGATGGAAAAGATCTTAGACTTGAAAAAAAAAAACATATATTAGAAACAACAATCTTCCATAAGAATTGATAAATAAGTAGGTCAATAACATCCTATTAAGAAAGGTGTGAGACAGGGATGTGTAATGTCTCCAGATCTTTTTTTCTCTGTACAGTGAAACTATTGTCAGAAATATAGAAGATATGGAAGGAATCAACATTGGGGGAACGATGCATCAATAAATAACATTAGATATGCAGATGACACAGTCTTGATTGCAGACAATGAACAGGACCTGCAACATTTAGTAGATGCGGCTGTTGCACACAGTAAACAACCAGGGTTAGAAATGAATTGAAAGAAGACACAGATTATGGTCGTCACTAGGAAGTAGGAAATACCACAATTTAATATACAAGTAAACGGGCATATCCTTAAACAAGTGAATCGGTACAGTTATCTCGGAACAGTAATAACATTTGATGGGAGACGGCTTGAAGAAATTAGAACAAGAATTTCCATTGCGAAGGTAGCATTTTGCAACATGAAAACCATACTGACCAATAAAAAGATATCAATTGAAACGAGAAAAAGAGTGTTGAAGTGCTACATAGAACCTATACTTTTATATGGATGAGAAGCGTAGACAATGAGCAGACAAGCTTAAAAACGTATGATGGCTGTGGAAATGTGGTTTCTGAGGAAAATGCAAAGAATACCATGGACAGGCAGAAAGACCAATGAACAAGTCCTTCAAGAAACAAATGAAGATCGAGACATTGTCGAGACAGGATCACGGATCACGGAGCTGATCCTCCACTCTGGTGATCGAGTAAGATGACATAACGTGCCCGCCCACGCTTATCGGTATGTCACATGATGGATGAATAGAGTTAGGACAGTTGTATGTATATATAGAGTTATGACATTTGTATGCATACAAGGGGCTTCTCATAAGTCTTTAGCCTGACCATGAAGGGGCTTATGAGAAGCCCCTTGTATATCGAGTTATGACAATTCAATGTTTACATAGTTTTATGAGAATAGTATGTAAATATAGCGTTATGACATTTGTATGTGTGCACTTTAACATACATTTGTATCTTTGTTTCTTGTTCTATTTCAGACACAGAATGAAGTGGACTTGATTGGCGGATCTTTTGTAAGCTGCCTACAACATTATGCTAAGTAGCGATAGCCACATATATCAATATGCTATGTACTGAAAGCCCAATCCAATACAACATTATGCTATGTAGTGATAGCCTCATTCAACAATATGTTATGTAGTGGTACCTGCATACAACATTATGCTATGTAGTGATAAACCTATTCAACATTATGCAATGTAGTGATAGCCTCATACAACATTTTGCTATGTAGTGACATGAGCATGCAACATTATGTTATGTAGCAATAGCCTCATACAACATTATACTATGTAGTGATACCTTCATACAATATTATGCTGCATAGTGATAGCAGTAGACACCATTATGATATGTAGTGATACATTTATATAACACTAGCTGACCCTGCCCGGCTTCGCCCAGACCCTGGTGGGGAGCATCTCATTTAATTCATATAAGTAGTCATATAAGTTCTCGTTCCCGTTACCGACTATCTGTCTGTCTGACTGTCTGTCTGTCTGTCTGTCTGACCCAGCCCGTCTTCGCCCAGACCCTGATGGGGAGCATGTCATTTAATTCATATAAGTAGTAATATAAGTTCCCGTTCCCGACTGTCTGTCTGTCTGTCTATCTATCTATCTGTCTGTCTGTCTGACCCAGTCCAGCCCATGGTGGAGAGCATCTCATTTAAATCATATAAGTAGTCATATAAGATCCCGTTCCCGACTATCTGTCTGACTGTCTGTCTGTCTTGAGTAAATGGAGGAGGGAGGAGGAAGAGGGAGGTGGAGGAGGGAGGAGGAGGGCGGAGACAGGAGGAGTAGGGAGGAATAGGAGGGAGGAGGAGGGATTAGGAGGAGGAGGGAGGAGGAGGAGGGAGGATGAGGGAGGAGGAGGGAGCAGGAGGAGGAGAGGGAGGAGGAGAAAGAGGGAGGAGGAGGAATGTGAAGGGAGGAGGAGGTAGAGGGAGGAGGAGGGAGGAGGAGGTAGAGGGAGGAGGAGGAGGGAGAAGGAGGGAGGAGGAGGGAGGGGGAGAGAAGAAGAGGAGGGAGGAGGAGGAGGAGGAGGGAGGAGGAGAGGGAGAAGGAGGGAGAGAGGAGAAGGGAGGGAGGAGGGAGGAGGAGGAGGGAGGAGGCAGAGGGAGAAGGAGGAAGGAGGAGGAGGGAGGAAGAGGGAGCAGGAAGAGGGAGGAGGGAGAGGGAGGAGGAAGAGGGAGGAGGAGGAGGAAGAGGGAGGAGGAGGAGGGAGAGGGAGGAGGGGAAGAGGAAGAGGGTAGGAGGAGGAGGAGAAGGAGGGAGGAGGAGGGAGGAAGAGGAAGAGGGAGGAGGAGGAAGGAGGAGGGGGAGGGAAGAAAGAGGAGGAAGAGGGAGGAGGAGGAGGGAGCAGGAGGAGGAGGGAAGAGGGAGGAGGAGAAAGAGGGAGGAAGAGGGAGGAGGAGGGAGGAGGAGGAGGGAGGAGGAGGGGGAGGAGGAGGAGGGAAGAGGAGGTAGAGGGAGGAGGAGGAGGGAGAAGGAGGGAGGAGGAGAGAAGAAGAGGAGGGAGGAGGAGGAGGGAGGAGGAGGAGGGAGGAGGAGAGGGAGAAGGAGGGAGAGAGGAGAAGGGAGGAGGAGGGAGGAGGAGGAGGAAGGAGGCAGAGGGAGAAGGAGGAAGGAGGAGGAGGGAGGAGGAGGGAGAGGGAGAAGGGGAAGAGGGTAGGAGGAGGGAGGAGGGGAGAGGAGGAGAAGAATGGAGAAGGAGGGAGGAGGAGGGAGGAAGAGGAAGAGGGATGAGGAGGAAGGAGGAGGGGGAGGGAAGAGGAGGAGAGAGGAGGAGTGAGAGGAGGAGGAGGGAGGAGGAAGAAGGAGGAGGAGGGAGGATGAGAACGCAGGAGGAGGAGGAGGAGGGAGGAAGAGGAAGGAGGAGGGGAGGGAAGAGGAGGAGAGAGGAGGAGGGAGGGGTGAGGAGGAGGGAGGAGGAAGAAGGAGGAGGAGGAGGGAGGATGAGAACGCAGGAGGAGGGAGAGGGAGGAGGATGAGGAGGAGAGAGGAGGTGGAGAGAGGAAGAGGTAGAAGGAGGAGGGAGAAGGAGGAGGGAGGAGAAGGGAGGGGGAGGAGTAGGAGGAGGAATGATGAGGAGGGAGGAGGTAGAGGGAGGAGGAAGAGGAGGGATGTGGAGGACGGAGGAGGAGGGAGGAGGTAGAGGGAGGAGTAGGAGAAAGGAAAAGGGAGGAGGAGAGAGGAGGAGAAGTGAGGAGGTAGGAGGAGGAGGAAGAGGAAGAGGGAGGAGGAGGTAGAGGGAGGAGGAGGATGGAAGAAGGAGGAGGTAGAGGGAGGAGGGGGAGGGGAAGAGGAAGAGGGTAGGAGGAGGAGGGGAGAGGAGGAGGAGGGATGTGGAGGAAGGAGGAGGAGGGAGGAGGTAGAGGGAGGATGAGGAGGGAGGAGGAAGAGGGAGGAGGAAGAGGGAGGAGGAGGATGGAGGAGGGAGAGGGAGGAAGAGGGAGGAGGAGGAAGAGGGAGGAGTAGGAGGGAGGAGGAAGGAGGAGGAGGGGAGAGGAGGAGGGAGGAGGCAGAGGGAGAAGGAGGAGGAGGAAGGAGGGAGAGGAAGGAGGGAGGATGAGGAGGGAGGAGGTAGAGGGAGGAGGAGGAGGAAGGAAGAGGGAGGAGGGAGAGGGAGGAGGAAGAGGAGGAGGGTGGAGGGAGGAGGTAGAGGGAGGAGGAGGGAGGAGGTAGAGGGAGGAGGAAGAGGAGGGAGAGGGAGGAGGAGGATGGAGGAGGGAGAGGAGGAGGGAGGGAGGGAGGAGGGAGAGGAGGAGGAGGAGGAAGGAGGGAGAGGAAGGAGGGAGAATGAGGAGGGGAGGAAGGAAAGGGAGGTGGAAGAGGAGGAGGAGGTAGGAGGAAAGAGGTAGGGGGAGGAGGAGGTAGAGGGAGGAGGAGGAGGAAGGAAAGGGAGGAGGAAGAGGAGGAGAAGGGAGGAGGGAGGAGGAGGAGGTAAAGGGAGGAGGAGGGAGGAGGAGGAGGAGAAGGGAGTAGGAGGAGGGAGAGGGAGGAGGAGGAGAGAGTAGGCGGAGGGAGGAGGCGGAGGGAGCAGGAAGAGGGAGGAAGAGGGAGGAGGAGGAGGGAGGAGGAAGGAGGAGTAGAGAGTGGGAGGAGGGAGGAGGCGGAGGGAGGAAGAGGGATAAGGGAGGAGGAGGGAGGAGGTAGTAGGATGATTGATTGCCATCCCACCAGGTTAATATGTTATCGCGGACCTCAGAGAGAAGTGTCTATGTAGAAGACCATTTCCTGGACGTACGTATTTTGGGAGGGGGAGGAGGGAGGAGGGAGGAGGAGGAAGAAGAAAAAAAAACTACGACAGTTGGCATCTCTGGAATGAAAGGAAGGCGTGTAGAAAATTTCATCTCAATCGGATGGGCCGTTCGCGAGCGCATAAAGGACATACATACAGACAGAGATACATAAATACATACAGAGATACGCACATCCTAATTTATATATAAGATTGTGCCTCATAGTGATAACTTCATACAGCTGTATGCTGTGTAAGAATACTTTAAGTGAGCATTATGCGATGTAGTGATAGCTGCACACAACTTTATGCTATGTACTAATTTATGTTAAACAGTTCTTGCTTTGTGTGAATGTTTCATTCTGTCTATAGTTCTTTATGTCTTCCGTATTTCTTAATGTTTATTTATATCCCATCATCATCATCATCATCATCATCATCATCATCATCATCATCATCATCATCATCACCATCATCATCATTATCACCACCATTATTTATATCATCTTCGCCTTAATCATTATAATCAGCAATTATTATCATCGTCATCATTATAGACATCAATCATCATTATATTCACCACCATCATTAACGTCGTCGTGGTCGCATTCATTATCAGTATCATTATTATCATCATTATCATCGCTATCATCACCTATCATAACCATCATCGACACCATCGCTATAATCATCATTATATCACCATAAGCAGTATCATTATTATTATATTTTTAGCGCTCGCTCGCTTTGAACTCAGGCATAGTCTATACACACTACTTCTAACCGTGCTGGACTGAATTGTGCGTGTGGATTAGCTTTCCCTATTAACATTGTCTCTCGCCATCAGGCGAACCCACTCCGACTTCATAGATGCTTGTAATTAACGTCTCCAAGTCAAGGACGAAAATTCAACATTTTAGTCCAAGTCCGGTGTAAGGGTTGAGCCCCTTACATCGACATCAGCACACCAGATGTTTAAGAACACGCTTTTGTATCCGTTTGGCCATGCTGACCTGCATCGTCATTATTATAATCATCAGTCATCATCTTCATCATCATGGCCATCATCATCATCATCATAACCACCATCATCATCATAAAATCATTAACCACATCTGCAACCTAACGTCGCTGTCATCAAATCTTGTGGGAATGACTCTCGATCTGTTTACAGTTCCCCTGCCGGTTCATGTGCTAGGTCTCTTCAACGTATTGCAACCACCATAGTGCTGGTCCACCCCAACCCCAACCCCAGCCCCCCCCCCCCTTCCTCCCCCCAATCATGACTTCAGTGAGGTGTCTTTCCACGTCACTTTGACGTTCAATATGACCAATATATTTCAGATCCGGGGGCCTGCGTGGCGAAGTGGTTAAACCGTCTGCCTCGCGCGCTGAATGTTGTGGGTTCGATTCCGGAGTCCGTCTTTCGAGTCACTAGCGCAGTTTTCTATTTGACTTCTCGGGATCATCACTGGAGCCACGGAGATCGTGCTTTGTGTGATGCTGTTGGCAGCAGACCACCCTGCAGAAAAATACCGAGCCGTATGAGATTAAACCCGTGGCAGTGTAGCTGAACGTATAACCATTAATCACCATTTAAAGACTACTATTTCCGAACTTCTAACCATTTTTGTTTAAAGTTGCATATCCTTTACAGGACGTTGCAGTCAACACCAGCATTTTACTGCCGTTGTTGATGTCTTGGCACGTTTTACCTTCAGTAGTTTGCCATTACTTTGTGAAGGACCGGCTGTCATACCAACACGTTAAAACCAGCGCGTACGGTCTGCTGCCAAATCGCTCACTGCTGTGTTTCGAACGCGAGTTAGCGGCATTACGAATCACGTCCGCAACGCGATCGCCACAGAGCGTGGCTTGCATCCCTTCTAACCATTAATCACCCATTAAAGATTATACTATTTGTGATCGGGTTGCCTGTTTCCAATCCCCGCGTCAAAGACGTCTTCTGTAAAACCTTCCGTTGAGTTAACACTCTCTTTCCTTATCTACCTATTTACTTACCAAGTTGGTTTTCCACCAACATACCAACTTAATAACTATTCTCACTGCCTGATTAACAACAAATAAACTTTCGCAAACTGACATAACTGTGCTTCATCACTCTTCGCTGTCTGCCTGCCTGTCTGTCTGTCTGTCTGTCTGTATGCATGTATGTCTTCATTCATTATACGTCCATCCAACCATTCATCCTCCGTCCGTCCGTTTGCCCGTCTGTCTGTCGGTTGGTATGTTTGTCTGTCTGTCTGTCTGTCTGTCCATCAGTGCGTCCCATAGTCCTTCCTTTCTGTCTGTTTGTCGGTCTGCTTGCCCACCTGCCTGCCTGCTTGCCAGTCCATATATCCATCTGTCTCTGTCTATTGGCCTTTTTTCTGTCTGTCTGTCCCTCAGTTCATCCGTCCTTCCTTTCTGTATGTTTGTCTGTCAGCTTTCCCACATGCCTGTCTGTCTGTCTGTTTGTCCATTTATCCATTTATCTATCTATCTCAGTTTTTTGGTCTGTTTGTCCGTCTGTCTGGTGATCTGTTTGTCTGTCTGATTGAATGTCAGCCTGACTGTCTGCCTGACTGTCTGTATGTCCGTTCTGATATTCGGTCTAAGCCAACAGATATCTGTCCTACCTGCCTGTCTTGTTTATTTATCTTTTTTTATGTTGAGAAATAATATCTTGAATGTGTACTCGTGTTGCTGACAGCAACAATAACAGCTATATTGAATGCGACATTACAATATCACCTATGCAATACCAGATTGATGGTTCACCTTACCCACCATCAAAGCGGCCTAGACCCGAGTATTCTGGCCCACGCAGACCCAAGCCCTGTGGATGCCACGACCTTCAAACCGGGAATCGTGACAGGCCAAGGCCGTCAGACAGACCGAGGCCTTCAGACAGACCTGGAGATAGTGGCGTCAGTGACATTGTGAGACCGAGGCCGTCAGACAGACCTGGAGATGCTTGCGTCGGTGATAGTGTGAGACCAAGGCCGTCAGAAAGACCTGGAGATAGTGCAGTTAGTCCCAGTTTGAGGCCAGAGGTGAGATATGTCCTTTGTTGGTCAGTACTCACTCACAGGGATAACATAAGGTGGAATACATCCCCATGACACTTAGTTTGTAGTTAAAAATCATGAGAGAAGAAGAAATAAAGGCAGAAGAAGAAGTACAAAGAAGAACGAAGAACTAGATCAAGAACAATAACAAGAACAAGGAGAAGGCCCCCCCCCCCAAAAAAAAAAAAAAAAAAATTTTTCGATACTTATTGAAATTATTTTGAACTTATTGAGAAAAAAAAATGAAATTTTTTTAAATTTTACAAATTGAACTTATTTTTAATACTTAATTATACTTACAATATTTTTCATTTTTTGTCAAGACCTAGTCAGAAATGACTGAGCTCATTATAATAGCTTATTGTGTATTTGCAAATAATATCGTAGTACAATAGCTTAAGTATTAAAAAGTAAAAAAAAGTAGTATATAGCAAAAGAAAAAAAGAAGGAAAAACGAAGCAGAAAAAGAAGGAGAAAAAGAAGAACAAGATTAAGAACTAGATTGAGAACAATAACAAGAACAAGGAAAAGGAAAACAACAAAAAGAACATCAATAGCACTATTAACTCTACAATAATATCAATATCAATGAAAATAACAACGGCCCTATTGTTATTGTATGAGTGGGCTCCAAATGAAAACCTTAATTGTTTTTTCACTCTTTGAGTGGTCAAAACAAGTGTAAATCACATAGGGCTAGGTCTGGCGAGTACGGGGGATGTGGTACACACTGAAAGTTGAGATGTTCGATGGTTTCAACCATTGTACGGGCAGTATGGGGGCAGCAGACCACGTGATTATGTGTCGGGACTTCCTACTCCACTCATACACTAGCAGGACAGACAGGCATGCATCACCATACTGGACCATCATTCGCCCATGAATTTCTGTAGGTTTCACCACATACTAATCAACAAGCGGATAACGGAACACTGCTCCTCTTTGTAGCATGTCAAATGTGGGGCGGCCATCTTTAAACTGTCCTTATAATGTCACCGTGTTCCTCCGAACAGTGACGTCGTGTGCTAACACTCTTGACATCCTTAGCAACAATATTGACAGGTTACAAGACAATGTCATATAGTTATTGTAATTTCTAACACACTTTTCAGGTTTTCATGTGAAGCTCCCCAGTAATTCTACTTGCTTTGATTGGTCTGATCATGATGTCATTTTATTGTCCCGAAGCGGTTTTATGATATGCATCAGTGATGTGATAGCACCATCTCATTTTATACACCTCAATGCCGAGATAATTAGGTGGCCCATTTTCCCATCACTTTCGCAGACGACGAGCCCTAGATTCGAAACAGCGTCCTGTCGAGAACATGACAGTACCAGCGCAGTTCCCCATCAACTGTGCTAGTGTACTCGCTTTGTGTTTGTCATACTTGTTGTTGTTTGCGTTTGTTGTTAGGGTTGATGTTCATGAACTTTTTCATAACAATAAAAATGATAACGATAGTATCAGCAACAATGACAACACACAGAGCGTTATAACAACAGCAACAATAACATACACTATACGTAGCAACACCAATAATGACACACACAAGGTCATAGGAGCAGCCATAACAACATACTCAACAACAACACAGCGGCAGCAGCAGCAGCAGCAGCAACAACAGCAACAACAATAGCAGGTCGTAATAAAAGTGGGAACAATACACCGTCTATATTATCTTTAACGCCATTTGAACGAATAGACAGAACTGAATGCCTCAATACAATTATCACGTACTCCTAATGGACGAATAGACACAAGTGAATATCTCAATACAATTATCACTAACACCAAACGGACGAATAGACACAACTGAATATCTCTATACAATTATCACTAACGTCATACGGACGAATAGACACAACTGAATACCTCAATACAATTGTCGCCAGCGCCATACGGACGAAACGACACAACTGAATATCTCAATACAATTAACACTAACACCAAACGGGTGTCATTAGGAAGAAGAATGCCAGACATGTATGGTTAAATGACATCAATAACATCCAAAAGGAAGAGCATTATAGAAATGAATGTAAAGAGGCTACAAAAATAGTCAGACAGCAGAAGCGAGAATATATGAGTAATATAATCAAAGATATGGAAACTAATCACCAGAAAAATGAATCCAGAAAATTTTTTAAAGAACTGAAGTCAATGAAACGAGGGTACCAACAAAACACATATGGTTTAAAAGACAAAAATGGGAATATGATAAATACCAATGAGGAAATGTGCAACACATGGAAAGAATATTTTATTGAATTACTAAATTGTGAAGCTCCAAGTCACATTTTCCCACAGGAAGAGGTTCTAACATGCGAACCACAAATTGAAGAACCTACATTTGAAGAAATCCTATATGTAATCACACGACTTAAAAACAATAAGGCAACTGGGACTGATGGAATTGCTGCTGAATTTATAAAGGCAGGTGGCCATGCATTACATCTAAAGCTATACGAACTAATAATAAAAATCTGGAGGACAGAAGAATTACCCCATGACTGGAAAGAGTCATTATTGATACCTATCTTTAAGAAAGGAGACAAGTTCCAATGTGGAAATTATAGAGGAATATCACTACTGTCCACAAGCTATAAGATACTATCCGCAGTATTACTAAATAGACTAAAACCATATTCAGAAGACATATTAGGTGACTACCAGGCGGGTTTTAGACAAAACAGATCAACAATAGATCAGATATTTATCTTACGACAAATAGCCGAGAAACATTAGGAATATAAAAGAGATCTCCATAACATTTTTGTTGATTTTAAAAAGGCTTATGATAGTGTCCATAGGAATAGTCTATGGAATGCTATGCAGGAATTTGGAATACCAAGGAAGTTAATCAACATGACCAGACTATGCATGGAAGATACTTATAATATAGTAACATATAAAGGCAGGAAATCAGACCCCTTCCAAATAACATCTGGCTTGAAACAGGGTGATGCACTATCGCCGCTACTCTTCAATCTGGCTCTAGAGAAAGTTGTAAGGAAGGTAAAGGAGGAATGTGATATTGGAGGAACATCCAAGCTGCTTGGTTATGCAGATGATATAGATATTATAGGGCAAAGTGAACAAAAGACATTGGAAATATTGACTCACTTAAAGGGAAAAGCCCAACAGATGGGGCTGGTTATCAACCAAGATAAGACAGAATATATGGTAATTTCAAGAGACGGAATGGCTAGAAACTCTGGCCACATACAAATAGATAATATGACCATTAAAAGAACGAAAACATACAAATACCTGGGTACAATCTTCAACTGCTCCAACATCATAAGGGAAGAAATACAAACTAGAATCAACTCTGGAAATAAGATATACTGTGCACTACAACATCTACTAAAATCAAAGGCGCTATCTCGTAACACCAAAATCACAATATACAAAACACTGATCAGACCAGTTGTGCTGTATGGCTCTGAAACATGGAGTACAACGAAAGGAGACGAAGCCTTGTTACAAACCTTTGAGAACAAAATTTTAAGACGCATCTTTGGACCCATTAGGGATACACAAAGTGGAGAGTGGAAAAGAAGAAGTAACAAAGACATTTATGATCTGTTTAAGTCCCCGCTAATCACTGGTATCATGAAGGCTAATAGACTACAATGGCTGGGGCATATAGAAAGAATGGAAGATAATAGGGAAACAAAACTCGCTTACACTCAGGAAATAAATGACCGTAGACCCCGAGGTAGACCAAGAAGGCGGTGGAGAGATAATACATGTACAGACCTACAAGCACTTGGAATCAACGACTGGCAAGAGAAGGTCCACCAGAGAGACGAATGGAGACGGATTGTATTTGCAGCAAAGAACCTCAATGGCTCGGAACGCTGAAGAAGAAGAAGAAGAAGAAGAAGAAGAAGACCAAACGGGTGAATAGACACAACTGAAAACCTCAATACAATTATCATTTGCTCCACACGGACGAATAGACACAACTTAAAATCTCAATACAGTTATCGCTAACACCATACTACTGATACATAGAAACAACTGAAAACATCAATGCAATTATCAAACACGCCATACAGAGTAATAGACAAACTGATACACCAACCGAGTAAGAAAGCACCATTCAAGGAGACTTGTGTTTTCTGTTTTCCCAGGGAGGAGTGGACGGAGACCCCGAACCTAGCGGCCAGCTTAGACTCTCAATATTCAGCAGACAGGAAAGAGCTGCTAGGAATGGTCTCGTTCGGGAAGGTGAGTACTTAAAACATACCTATCTTCTCTCGCAGTCATGTATCCCGTATTGAGGCATGTCCTCAAATACTCATTTCAGGTGGCTTCCAGTCCAATATGGCGGATTGAAAATTGAAAGTTGAGACCTCTGGGGTGGTTTTGTTTCTGCCTACGGTTTGCTTACGCATTTTCCTCATGTTGGACTGGTTGTAATGGTCCGTCGCCCAACTACCGAGTTAATTGCGTGAAGTGACAATGTGAGCTGTGGATTTCGTGTGGAATGCTTTTACATATGTGTGCGGTTGTTTGTATTGTGAACTACATGTTCAGAAAAATGGCGGACAGCCGGTTGCTAAACTAGATAGTTTTGCCATATGCAGTAATGTGTATGAAACTGCTGCTTTTATGATGATTGCCGCATCAGTCGACGATGACCAGTAATTTTCCTGACGGATGTTTTGTTAACATTCTGGCAGCGGCCTTATAAAGTATGCCTGTGCATTCTATCGGATTGTCGAGACTGCTGTCTGTTCCACTTTTCGCAAGGGAAAATGATGAGAATTTTGTGTAATATTCACCTTGTGCCGTGAACTTGGAACCGCGACTAACGACTAAACCATATAAAGCCCTTTATTGATCACTATGTTCTGCACATTACTCGAAGTTTACTCCACGTCCTTTCCATATTATCCATTTCTGTCTCAAATTATGTTGTCAGCGGACTTTTAGTTTCTCCTTGCATTTATTAAGCCCTGTGGATTTCAGTTGTAGGACTTCCAAGTTATTCTATTAATAGACTTTTCCTGACCAGGACTAGCGTAACAACCTCACCGTTTTATTTCACTGAGGTTTATTTAGGTTTCCACCAGCTCCTCATCGATGATTCTGCCAAACCATTTCAGTCTTTGCCATCTGTGCAAGAATGTTTCGTGAATGTTTATAGTTTATTTGTAATTTCTTCAGTCATTCTGCGGGTTCCTGATCGACAATTCATTAAAAAAGTTTACGTCAGAGTTGAATTTCGACCATTGTAACTAGATAGCCGTCCCCTTGTCAATGGCGTTGCGGATGCGATTCGTAATGCCACTTACTCGCATTCGAAACACAACGGTGACTGTGTCGCGCTGGTTTTAACGTGTTTGTATGGGAGCTGGTCGTTCAGAAAGCAATGGCATAGTAATGAACGTAAACCTTGCCAAGACATCAACAACAGTAGTAAAATGCAGGTGTTGTCTGCAACGTCCTGTAAAGGATGTGCAACTATTAACTATAAAAAAAAATACTAGATTGATCTAATTAATTGCCATGGGGCGATTTATCGTCTTATGTAAATTTTCATATCTGCCATGGGCTTATATACAGTAGTTTTCTTTTGCAACTCCGTTTAATGTGATATATAAAACAACTCGTCTGCTCCCATATTAACAACTTTTAAGTTATAACTGTCACGCACCGCTGCTTCCTATTTCCCGCCATCCATTTTTGCTTGGAGCAAACCTACTTTTAGTTTGACACATAATCTATTAATTTTTTTTATGATTTCCATCATATTTCAAACATTGAGTTGAGTTAAGTTGAGCTGAATTGAGTTGAGTTGGATCAAGAACCGATATCACATACCTAGGGGCATTCCCACACGTGCTCCTTCCTCATCTTCAACAGCTAGCGAAGAGAACTATTGCTAATGGTTCTAGATACTGTCGGATTATGTGTCTGTTTGGCCTTTCTTCTGAGTACTGAGTGTCCCTCAAATCTTCTGGTCACTGTCTACAGCACCATTCTTACTAGCCAATGATGATCTATCTGTTCTTCCACTCTATAGACATGACCAAAACGGGCCCTGACCAAGGTTGCCTTACAGTGCCCCAATACCCCACCCAACGGTGCAGATCCAACCAGTCTGTCCGACTGATTAAGCAGAAAAGCGTGTAAATATCTTTGAACTGTTGATACTGGAAATCTGGTGTCTGTGGAACATACAGAAAACTATGGACGGACAGAAAAACCAGTGGCACAATTCTATAAGTGTTGAGTTAAGTTGAGTTAGGTTGAGCCGAGAACCGACATGACAGCACTCGGGACCGTCCCATGCGTACTCCGTCCTCATATGCAACAGCCAGAGAAGAGTCCCAATACTAATGGTACCAGTAGCAGTCTCATAATGTTTCCATTTGGATTATCATCGGAGTTTCTCTACTTTGTACGTATATTGAAATATAGTGACAAACAACATAATGAGATGTGGTCACAAGACATCTTGGTTTCTTTCTTTCAGCGTGATCTCCCAGCCAGTGGAGCGGCCACGGACATATCTAGAGCCGTGTCGTGGCGCCAGTTATGACACTGCAGAACGTGGACCTATGCATTGATGACACGAAATGACTCATGCGTGCTGTTTGCCGGTTCATTGAACATGTGCATCCAAATAAAATATAATATACGGCATTGATAATGAGTTAACGTTGATACCTGAAAGTTAGTCTGATTGTGTATATGTTAGTGTGAATCCGTTTGTGCGTGTGTATCCGTGTGTGTATCATTGTGTGGGCGTGTATGTTACTATGTATCCGTGGGTATGTGTGTGTGTGTGTGTGTGTGTGTGATCGAATGTCCGTGTTTATCCGTGGGTGCGTGTGTATCCGTGTGTCTGTGTTTATCTGTATGTGTGTGTGCGTGTGTATATGGTGTGCGTGTGTATCCATGTGTGTGTCTGTGTTTGTTTGCTTGTGTGTGTATCCGATGTATGTGTGTATCCGTGTGTGTGTGTGTGTGTACATGTGTGTGTGTATGTGTGTGTGAGTGTGTATTCGTTGTGCGTGTGTATCCGCATGTGTATGTCCTTCTATACCACATGTTTGTGCATGCTTGTGCTTCTTTGCCTTTCTAATATGTACACAAATGCTGAGCAGCGGGAGCTCTTGGCGAGTCTAGTTGGTCGTGCGTCAAAGTACACTTGTTCCTGCAGCGAGGAGCCGTCGTCATTTGGAGGCGACTGGTTCGATCCCGGTCGGTAACTATTATAGCTTTCAATTTTTTTTTATTTAGTGCGTCTTCTAATCTCTATTTCCTTCTTCTTCTTCTGTGAGCGCCAAATAATACCGTGTGTGTCATTTATGTAAAAGAGCTGCGGTAGCGCTTGTCTAGAAGGCTCGCCTGCTGACCAAGTAGTCATTGTTTCGAATCCGGTGGGTCCTCGGCGACCCTTGTCCCGTCCATCACTCAATATTTGTTGAGAGCTGTGGTCAACAAAGAAAACCCATATGCTGACCATAACTACGTCATCAGCATAACGCAAGTCACGTGGGAAAGGGGTTACGGGCGCAATTCGTAATCCCGCCTTTGCGTTCACAACACAGCTGCGGGCGATTAGGAAGCAGACTCCCCTGCTTTATTTTCATTCACTAGCATGATGCCGGTGGTTCAGAAAGCAATGGTAAACTAATGAACATAAACCTGTCAAGACATCACAAACAGCCAAACAATTATAGGGTTGACTGCGACGTTCTGTAAAGGATATGCGACTAACATATTTTTTACAAATGCTGTTGTTGTAATTGTTTATGGCAGCTTATCCAACGACCTGTTTATCAGGTTATTTGTTGGCCACTGAAGCATTTGATCAGGTCACACACTAAGAAACGATGACCTTGTTGGAAATGTTGAACATTGATATCAATCAATCAGGTGCCGTCTCCACAATGAAGGTTGCCTGCAATGGATCTCCAACACCGTTTGTCTCTCGCCTTGACTGTACATTCTGTCAGACATTTGTTCGTTCATATGTTGACGTTATCTTCCCGCTTGTATCGTTGTCTACCTTTTGCTCGCTTGCCCTCAACCTTGCCCTCCAGTATGATTTTTGTAAGAGTGTTATTTATGTCTTTTATCGAGGCCGAAATATTTCACTTGCCTCTTTTGTATTTCTTTCGTCAACTCTGTTTTCATTCCCAGTTTTTATAGGACCTCTGTGTTTTAGTGTTTATGTTTCCATGAAATATAACATATTCTTCTGTGTATCCACATCTCCATGGCATCTATTCGACTTTCTAGTTGCTTGTTCAAAGTCCAGGCTTCTGCGCCATACAATAGTATTGAATATACGTAACAAAAAAAAAAAAACGGAAGAAATATTAGTTTTGTACATTGCTAGTAAAGACTAAGAATAATAAAGAACTATATATATATATTTTTAATATTTTAAAGAAATATACTTTAATAGTGGTGAGGGAAATAGCTTCTAAGAGCTATATTGAACCAATCCTGATCTACAGAAGCAAATGTGGACAATTAGCAGATAACTGAGGCATCCTGTGCAGACTGCTGAAATGTTGTGTTTATAGAATGGTGAGAGCACCGTGGACGGATAGAAAGAGCATTGAAGATATCTTAAATAAGTTGAGGCACAAAGAGAATTGGTTACTCGCATCAAAAGAGAATAGTCCTTATTCTTTAGGCATATGTCGTCATTTCAACTCGTATTTCTTCCGTTTCTGTAATCTACAATTCTATCTACCTCCTTATCTGTCTGAAAATGTGTCTGTCTAAACGTCAGTCTTCTTTGCATAGATTTCTGTTTAAATGTCTGCCTATGTTTCTGTCAAAATGTCTGTCTGTCTGCCCATGGTTCTGTCTAAATATCTTTCTGTCTGCATTTGTTTCTGTTTGAATGGCTGTCTGTCTGCCTATGTTCCTATCTGTCTGCCTACGTTTCTGTCTGAATGGCTGTCTAACTGTTTATGTATATATCTGTCTGTCTAGGTTTTGTCTCTCAATGTTTGTCACTCTGCATATGTTTCTGTCGAAACTTCTGCTGTCTGCCAATGTTTCTGTCTGTCTGCATATGTTTCTGTCTAAATAAATGTCTATCTAACTATGTTCTGTCTAAATGTCTGTCTCTCTGACAATGTTTCTGTCTAGATATGTGCTTGTCTATCTTTCTATCTGCTGACAATGTTTAAATGATCGTCTGTCTGCTTATGTTTCTGACTATCTATGTTTCTGTCAAAATTTCTGTCTGCTAATGTTTATGTCTGAATGGCTGTAAGTTTCTGACTGTCTGCCTATGTTTCTGTCTAAATGTAAATATGTCTGCCTGCATATGTTTCTGTCTGAATTGTTGTCTTTCTGCCTACGTTTCTCTCTGTTTGTGTGCCCATTGTTCTGTCTTTTTGCCTATGTTCATGTCTAAACGTTTGTCTGTATGACTGTGTTTCTCTCTAAATGTCTGTCTGTTTGTCTGTTAATATTTCTGTCTAAATGTCTGTATGCCTTTGGTGCTGTCTAGATGTCTGTCTGCTTAACTATGTTCCGTATAAATGTGTGTTAGTATGTATTGCTTTGCACAGCAAATGTCCTAGTCAATCCCTTTTATAACAATCACACCGCAAATAATCTAATCCTACATTTCCCAGACCTCACACTCACTTCAATTACCACGACCCACACCTGGACAGGTCCGTGCGCTGCACCCAGACACAAACACACGCGCAGACACCTAGACACACACACATACACATAGCACATCTACACGCACACTTTTACTCACACCACACCTACTCACACGTACACACATACAAACATACCACACTTACAACCAACCATATCCACACATCTACACACACCTACACATAAATCACATATGCACACACCTACACACATATCACACACACACATATTACTACACCTACACACACCTACACACAAACCATACTTACACACATACACACATACCACACCTATACACACACGCAGGTAGGCAGGGAATGCACCTGCCACATATCAGACATACTCACACATTCTTATACACAAACCACGCTTACACACATACGCATTTACATATATACCACACCTGCACAATATACCACACTTACACACACACACCTAAACACGTACACACACCTTGCTTACAGAATATACACCTACATACATAGCACACCTAAATACTATACCACACCTACATACACACACCTATACACGCACACCAACACACACACACCAACACGTACACACCTACATATATTGTGACCCAGCACGTTTTCCAGCTGCCAGGCATCTTGCTCTGGCAAAAGTCAAACAAGAACTGTCTGGAAAGCCACTTTACCTCCAGGTGTTGCCAAGTTCCGCTCTTAAGTCGACATACGATCGCATGTCTTCATAACTGCCAGGAGAGGCGGCATCAATTGTCATGGCGATTCTACTGTTTAACCTGGGGAGTTGGGAGGATGTGTTTCACTTGACTACTGAAGACATCCGCGCAGTGGAACCGGATGTGTTGAAGTTATATGTCCAGGTGACTTAGTCGTGCGGGACAGATCAGTTTGTAATAATTGTTGTTCGAATGAGGAAGAAGAAGAGAAAGAGAAAGATGAAAAAGAGAGAAGTAAACGAAAAAGAAGAAGACACAGAGAAATAAGAAGAATAGATCATAGAAAGAAGAAGAAGGAAGAAGATGAGGAAGGAAGGGTAGATACGAGGAGGAGAGAATGGGGAAATGGGGAGGAGGGTGAAAAGAAAGCTAATAATAATAATAATAATAATAATAATAATAATAATAATAATAATAATAATAATAATAATAATAATAAAAGCATTAAATAATATTAATTCAAAATAAATGAGCACCAACCCACATTGTTAGCAATCTCAATGCGCACCGAGCCACCATGTTAGCAATCTTGATGCGCACAGAGCCACCATGTTAGCAATCTTGATGCGCACAGAGACACGAAGTTAGCAATCTTGCTATCTTGATGTGCACAGATACACCAAGTTAGCAATCTTGCTATCTTGATGTGCACAGATACACCAAGTTAGCAATCTTGCTATCTTGATGTGCACAGATACACCAAGTTAGCAATCTTGACGTGCACAGAGCCACCATGTTAGCAATCTTGATGCGCACAGAGACACCAAGTTAGCGATCTTGATGCACACAGCGCCACCATGTTAACAATCTTGATGCACACAGAGCCACTATGTTAGCAATCTTGATGCACTCAGAGCCACCATGTTAGCAATCTTGATGCACACAGAGCCACTATGTTAGCAATCCTGATGCGCACTAAACGACATTGAGGCGAATCTTGATCAGCACAAACCGATACTTAAATCAACTTCCTTGACGCAGGTGCTGTCGTAATCTGAAGGATGCGGATTCCAATTCCAATGTAGGTATACCATAACAGTCAATAACTATGTTGATTTAGTGTCCTGTCTGATCGCTACTACTTTCCTCTACTTCTGTGAGCGCAGATCAGTCTATTCTCATCTCATCTTATTCCTCTTGTACCTTGCGGTATTGAGGTTAGGCATAAACCGCCGGAGAGAGCCCGTCACAACGTGAGTTGGGATGATGCTGTTGAAGTATTTGAAGCTGTTTGTTTCAGGGTGTGTTCTTTTCTGTGAAACATCGTTGCTTTGTCTTCTTTGTTTATTATCATTAACTCTGTGATGCTAAAGCAAATTTTCATGTAATGTTCTTTCCACACGTCGTTTACACTATGATATAGACTTACTTTACATCCACCTCCATAATCAAATGCTAACAACAGAATAGAGCGGACAGATACTGCTTGTGCTAACACATTCTACAAAGGAGATTTCCCATCATGTCGGTTTAGATGTTCCGCTGTAGAGAAAACATGTGTCGGTGATGAAAGACAATCATTATGAGGACACAAAATAAATATAGAAAAGTTCACACAGCGAGCAATGATGATGGTAAGTCAATAGACACAACCAGAGATGGAGTAGAGATGTGTTAGATGTGGAATGGCAGGTAACTAGATACCGTATCTCTTAGAGTTGTTTCTACTCTTGTTTTGTTTTTGTATGGCTGAAATAACATGGGATCTTTACGGGTTGCCCGATCTACAGCAATCTTGTTGTTCTTCCACTTCTTCTTGTTCAACATCATATCATCATCATTACTGTCTTGTTGTTGTTGTTGTTGTTGTTGTTGTTGTTGTTGTTGTTGTTCTTCTTCTTCTTCTTCTTCTTCTTCTTCTTCTTCTTCTTCTTCTTCTTCTTCTTCTTAAGGAAGCCGCATTATTTTCTCCGACATCTTGATGAACCACCATATTACTGATGTAGCACACTTACCTACTCCAGGCTTCAAATAAAATCAGAGTTGTGCCTGATCGCCAGAAGTTAGTTAGTTAGTTAGTCGCAGTTCTAACTTCACAGCAACGGGTCGTCCCCATTATGCTCCGTTCCTGTGCCAGTGAATATCACACAAAATGCTCCCCACTGCCCAATGTGAAAAGTGGAAAAGACAGGAGTCTCGACAAACAACAGCCCGCACAGATACACTGTGCATAATGCCGCCACCAGAATGTCAACACACCAGTCCCCCACGAAACACTCTGTTCATCTCTGATGGAATCGGCAGTCATTTTCCTATCTGAATGTTTCCTAGATGTTCACCCACACAGTCCACGACAATACAGTTCATCGCTGATGGCAGTGGCAGTCAACCAGAAGCCCAGCAGCCACGCATTTCTGCATAAGGCAAAAACCGGTCAACTCTGGGACATAGCCACCTGCCATCACTCCGAACATGCAGTCACGTTCCA
>OY992876.1:422095837-422133337 GCA_963921405.1 Cepaea hortensis
AGGGCAACGACGATTGGTTTTGAACTAATAAAAGCGCTCTTTAAGCGAGGGTTGGAGCTTGGTAAGCATGTATTAGCTCTAGAATTGCCACAGTTATCCAAGTAGGATCGCGTCATCTAAGGAACCTCGACTGATTTAATGAGCCATTCGCGGTTTCACCGTGAGACAGTGTGAACTTAGACATGCATGGCTTAATCTTTGAGACAAGCATATGACTACTGGCAGGATCAGCCAGATATCTATCGGACAGACGGACGATTCACGCACACGCAAGCCAAGAGTAGCATCCCTAAAGCGCACCCTCCCGGTACAAGGTGATACATGCAAAACCACTGGACGCCTACCGACTGACCGAAAAGCTATACCAGTTTACTGACTACAGGCCCACTACTCATCGAGAGAGAGAGTGGGCGCTTATCGAGACTTTGTCGAACGGTCGTCCAAATTTGCTCTTTTGCCCGCTCAAACCACGACCCTGGCTGCACGATGCGGTTACATTCTCGAAAAGCCTGCCTCGCTAACTTGCGTTGGCTGGGAAGATCCCATTTCGGTGCACCTCACACAGCCATCCTAGACAACGAACGCTAGACGCGAACTGATCTTGCGAACCAGACCAGCCCTCACCTTTCTTTCTTTCTTTCTTTCTTTCTTTCTTTCTTTCTTTCTTTCTTTCTTTCTTTCTTTCTTACCGAATTCGACATCAGCCGCAGTGGGTTTGGCAGCAGAATACGTTTATTATATGTTCACAATTATTTGAGCGACACCCTTTCAGAAAACAATGCAGGTATGCTGAATACAATATGTACTACAAAATACAAATGGCCAATACATGTTGAGGTTAATCGCAACGTAGTGTAAGAGATGTGAACTTTCTGTAACTTGTGTTCCTTGTGGCTTGGAATTTACTGTTAATTCAGGGGCCAGTATTGATTCCCGCTGGATGGTTGCATTCCAAAGAGTTGATTATCTGGCTTGCTATTTTATGTCTAATTATGCTATTAGAGTAGCATGGCCTCATTGCTGTGACCCATACAACGTCAAATGTATTGTGGTCCAGCGGTAATCGCGTGCAGATGTCACTGTATAACTTTGCTGACTCCCCTGTTTATATCCCCATCTAACTGTTTGCACATCTTCGGCTTCACATTTTCTTGTTTCACCTTTCACAACTGAACTTCTGCGCCGCCTTTCTGGCAAAGAAGTATATGTAATGGTCTAGCAACGTGTCATACCTAGACTTTTTCTGTTCATTTTAATAAATTGTAATTACATTGTCTAAGTTCTGTTTTTCTTTAGATCTGTTTGTGTTTCTTCTGATGAAGATTATTATGATCGAAACGTTGATTAGTTGTGTCGTAGTAGCACTTATTTTGATCTTATTATTTTTCCACCATTATCATAATTGATTTTCACCGTGTGATTTACGTTTGCTGTAGTGGAGATAGTTGTAATGTATGTACACTGTGTCTGTGTTTAGTATTTCTCACTTTTTCACAGGTGTAACAGCTGCCTAACTGTTTTCATTGTGTATGGTTTACACCTGCCTCTGTTTCCAAGAAACCAACTATGTCATGACTCAATGTAATAGACATGGCATATTAAAATATAGTCACGGTTAAGTGCGTGAACAACGCTGATCATGTTCACGGTGGTGCACGCCGGGAAGTCCCGAAACCGCATAAAATGATCCGCCAAGGTGCCTGGAGATCATTCGATCAGTGGTTGTCACTCAAGGTAGAGACACCACATTATGAAGATGACAATGGCGATGAATTGTGCCGCCGGTAATCTTAGATATTGCAAATGGTTATGCACAAGTGTATAACTGAGATTGGGCATATCGTGATGTGACCTTTTGTAATCTTTTTTGTAATCTAATTGATGTATGCGCAACACTGAAATTATAGAAATGAAATACTCCAGTCTCCAGTTGTAACTGAAGTTCGTAGATGTGTCTTGGTTTAACTGATAATACACTCATGTGGTCTAACCTAAATAGATCAGTACTTAATATGTTTAACGATCAAGTATAACTAAGAAGGAAAATGCAAGGAGGCATGTTCTAATGTAACTGTCTGGATCCTTATGAGGGGTGGGTTGTCAGGATGAATACAACGAGCCTTAAGAAGAAACAAAAACCACGGCGTTAAGCAGCCCCAAATAAAAACCCCAACATGGCGCTGAGCCACGTGTCTTCCATCATTGTAATTCCCAAACCACTGTGACTGCTGTTTCTGATTTCATTGCTTCTGGTTTCTAGATAAGTCCTTGTATGGCAATCTGTGTTAATACAAAATCCACCAGCTGTTCTAGATGTGTTACGTTGACAGTTGTCAATACAATCCCGCCTAATATGTTCTAGATCTGTTGCTTTGACAGTGGTCAATACACTCCCACCTAATATGTTCTAGATCTGTTGTCTTGACAGCTGTCAATACACTGTCGCATAATTTGTTCTAGATCTGTTGCGTTGACAGCTGTCAGTACACTCTCGCCTAATATGACCAAAGTATATGTCAGTTTCCGAGACGTGATATTCTTTATGAACTGGTTTTCTTCGATGAATAGAACTTGTAGATGGCCAGTATATTTCTTCTTCTTGATTTACGATATTCTAAGAAATGTACCGTAACAATTCACTTCAAAAGTCCTAATTTTTGTCTTTAAGTCATATGCGCCAATATCTTGAACAGAGTGAACTCACAAAGAGAACTGGGTACTCACATCAGAAGAATGCAGGCCGCATTCTTTGAGCATGTTATGAGAAAAGGAAAGTTACAGTATGTCGTCATAACGGAAAGGTTTGAGGGAAAAACAGGCAGGGGAGACATAGAAAACGATGCTGGAGAATTTG
The DNA here is from genome assembly GCA_963921405.1 of Cepaea hortensis. NCBI lineage: Eukaryota > Metazoa > Mollusca > Gastropoda > Stylommatophora > Helicidae > Cepaea > Cepaea hortensis. The sequence goes on from OY992876.1 coordinate 422,098,692, forward strand.
ACATGATGACATATAGGAACATTAGTATCAGAAATGAGTGGCAGTAAACGAGGGAGGAGACTGGACAGACATAATCACCAACGCCACATGGCATGGACTATAAGAAGATTAGCAGTATACGAGACAGAGGGCTGTGGACAGACATGATCGCCAACGCCACACGGCATGGATTATAAGAAGACTGGAAGTACGAGACAGAAGGCTGTGGACAAAGGTGTGCCTTAAATATATATGTTCTATTTCCTAACAACTAAGCCGACCCCCTGGCCGAGAGGTTAGCAGCTTTCTCCGTTAACCTCGAATACTCTCGTGGTTGACGTGAGCGCGACGAGAATTAGAAGTGGTTCGAATCGCGCCAGTGACTCATGAGAGTATGGAGCCGGTCGCTCAGAAAGACGTGGCGTGCTGATGAGCGTAATCTAGCCTAGGAATCAACATACAGCTGAAAGATGCTGATGTTGACCGCAATATCCCGAAACAGGATGGAAAAGCGGGTGAAAAAAATTCCTAACAACTGGTGTATAGAATACACACAGTGAACAACTAGGGTTAGAATTGAATTGTAAGAAGACACATATTATGGTCGTCACCAAGAAGAAGGAAATACCACAATGTAATATACAAGTAAATGGGAATATTCTTAAACATGTGAATCGGTACAATTATCTCGGAACAGTCATAACATCTGATTGGAGATGCTTTGAAGAGATTAGAATAAGAATCGTCAATGCGAAGGCAGCGTTTTCTGAGATGGAAAACATACTGACCAATACAAAGTTGTCATTTGCGACGAGCAAATGGGTGTTGAGGTGCTACGCAGAACCGATGCTTTTGTAATAAATCATTAGTCGCGGTTCCAAATTCACGGCAACGGGTCGTCTCCGTTATGCTGTGTTCCTGTGTCAGTGAATATCACAATAATTGCTCATCACTGCCCCATGTGAAAAGTGGAACAGACAGGAGTCTCGACAAACCAACAGCCCAAACAGGATATTGTCACAGAATTCTTGGAAGGGTCGATCAATGAAACAGTGTTGCGGCCTTTGTCTAAAAGCCGCCGGCATTCTTGGATATGTTGTTGATCGAGAGAAAAAGACTGTTGCGTCAGTTGTTTACGGGCGGCAACCATTCTTGTGAAGTTGGAGACAAATTGTCTGGGGGGGGGGGGAGTCGGCTAGATCTTTGTTGTGGAGAAATGAATTTCTCTAGATCACAGGCCGGAGGGACTTTTGAAGTACGGGAAACCAGTCCCGAGATGGAGACGGGAAGGCCACCTGTTGTTGACTGCGAGTGACGTCATCTAGGCACAGTATTAAAACTGGCTGGGTAACCAACTTTTGGGAAGTCGACCAAGTGTTGTGAAAACTTCACGGACATGTGTGTGTGTAATGTTTCTGGCTGGATTATAAAGAGAGGCTTCAGTGTCTTGTGTTAATTTACATTGGCGGACATTTACCCATTGTGTGGTTGAGTAGTCTCAATTTAAGGCCAGACTCAATATATGGTAATTGAGTGATTTAGACCCAAATGGGTTTATTCTTGGGAATCTAGTGTAGCCATGTGCATTAGGAGAATGTAATATAGGAGTGTCGGCAACAGTAGGCAATCGCGTTATTAAACTAGCTAGTGTAAGATATCAATTACCTCAGCTGGTTGAGAGTAATGTAGTGGGATGATGTTTGGAGAGATTGAGGATGGTTGGGGGATAGGGGCAATGTCTAATGGTAGGATCTTCCAGTGGGGTGTCTACTGGGTTTCTGCACTTTGCCTTTGGTCTTTCCTTGTCTTACCATGACTCAGACCGAGGTGATGAGCTCCTCTGCCCTATGACAGAGTTTAGTCGTTGTTATATCTGAGTGCGGCCGTCGGCCTGCACTCACCTAATAAAGGTCAGTATCGGGTGGATATCATCAGGTGTGTTCTCTCTTCAACAGGTTCCACTCCGTTCACCTAAGAGAACAAGCTGAAAAGTCATTGACTAAGATTATGGCTAACTCATTCAAGAAAGTTTTACTCTGCGGCTTTTGCACTGGGCCCATAATCAAAAGGGTCTGCAGGAACATGGCTCTGCTGAGCAGGAACCGATATTTATCTGGGAATGAATCCTCAGAGATAGGGTTCACCAAAGTTGAGTGAAGTTATTTTCCATACCACATGTAACAGGAACACTAGTAGTCATAGAGGGAAGTTGAACACCTAACATAGCGTTTTCTCAGTTAGTGGATTCCTGTGGAACTTTAAACATTAACATTGTGATCGGGAAAATCCATGACAATTACCAATGAACATTTTTTGTTTCAAGTGACAGTGATCCGTAATTCACGATACAAAGATGGTTAGATCGCAGAACTGTAGTGACATTTAGCTGCACGTTTGTGACAGATTCAGAGTCAGTATTGGACTATATCCATTTGTGGTGACCAGATATCTGGATTATCAGGGAGCCACTGGAGGAAGTCCACACCTGGCCAGAGTGAAACATCTTTCGGTGAGGTCATTGTGTACTGAGCTATGGTGATGTTGTGTGGCCATTACTGGGATGCTCAGACTTTGCTCCTGAGCCGTTCGGTCTGATTCTGCAGTGACACTAGAGTATACGACATACATTCTACACCTGCACTTCGCACATACATACACTTTTCTTCATTAAATTAATTTGTTATTGATTTTAGAAGCTAGAGTTGTGTGGTATGTTGTGTTGGAGAAGGATGAGAGGGGGCATGGTCCAGTGGTGAGAGGGATAGAGAGAGAGAGAGAGAGAGAGAGAGAGAGAGAGAGAGAGAGAGAGAGAGAGAGAGAGGGCGGGGGATCCAGTGACTGATGGGGTGTTGTGGACGGAAATCTAGTGGATTCTCCAGAATAATGATATGGGGGTAAAAGAATGTGGGTGTTGATTCCCCTTACCCCAGGGACGACACTAAAAACTTACGACAGATATGAAGAGTGGACAATGAGCAGACAAGCTGAAAAACATCTGATGGCTGTGGAAATGTGGTTTCTGAGGAGAATGCAAAGAATACCATGGACAGACAGAAAACCGAATAACCAAGTCCCAAAGGAAACAAATGAAAACCATAAACTGATGTGAGAAATTAGGCGTAGACAGTCACAAATTTTTGGTCACGTTTTTTTTTTATTTTTATGTTGCATATCCCTCACAGGACGTTGCAGTCAACATCAGCACCTTTCAGCTGCTGTTGATGTACTAGGCAAGATTACGCTCAGTAGTTTGCCATAGCTTTCTGAGCGATTATGAGAAGAAATAAATTGGATAACTTGGTGACAACTGGCAAGATCGAGGGGAAGAGAACAAGGGGAGGGCAGAAAAATAAATACCTTGACCATGTTGTATGTTCGAGACAAGAACATTGAGCTGATCCACGACTCTGGTGATCGAGTAAGATGGCAAAACATGACCGCCCACGCTTACCAGCATGGCACATGATTATGATGATATAAAATATACGAACTGCGAAAAGTAGAGAAACAAAGTGAAAATAAAGGAAAGAACAGATAAGCATGTGGTGTTTTCCGTTGTTTAGACCGAGTTACACCGTATCAGAAAGGCTTCTAAAACCACCCGGTCTCTCGGGAATTTGGCATGTCTGTTAATCTGTTTAAGTTCTCCTCGAGTTGCCAGTTGGAGCAAGAGGCAGTCAAGCGTATCGGATGGCATTTCTGGAAGGCAGTTGTCGGAGATATGGCGTAGTTGGTTTCTTGCAAGAATTGTTTGTTTATGTAACCGTCATCCCTGTTGGGTTACGGGAATTCCCTCTCTACACCATCCAAATGATATATTCTTGTGTTTTTACATGATGTAAGAAGTGTAATAAATAAAAGCAAGAGTTATAAAATCTAGTGGAACAATTAAATAGGCATAATGTAGAATCTGATTTTGATATTAACACCCAAAGCACGAAAACTATGATAATTAACAGTGGAAAAGGGAAAGGTCATCACAGTAAACGGGGAGATACTAGAACAAGTAACAAGTTTCTCCTATTTTGGATCTGTAATAACAGACGACGAAAGAAGTAAAGTAGAAATCAAAAAGAGAATAGGAATGGCCAAAGATACTTTCAACAGCATGAAATCAGTATTAACTTTTAGAGAGATTAACAACGCACTAAAATGAGAATTGTCAAATACAACGTATAATTAACATGGCGCGGAAGCCTGCACATTGAACAAGCAATTATAAAGTCGAATAGAGGCCTTGGTGGTGTGGATATACAGTGGAATATGTCGTATTTTTGGGGGGGGAAAAAAGAATCAAATACAGAGGTCATAGCAAAACTGAGAATGAAAAGAGAGTTGATGAAAGGAATGAAAAAGATACAAGTGACATATTTCGGTCATAACACTCTTATAAAAACTTATAAAAACCATACTGGAAGGCAAGGTTGAAGGCAAGTGAGCAAGAGACAGACAACGATACAAGTGGGAAGATACCGTCAAGGGATGCCCGAACATCTATCTGTCTGAAAGAATTAGAATCAAGGCGAGTTACGGACAGCGTTGGAGATCCATTGCAGCCAACCTTCATTGTGCAGACGGCACCTGATTGACTACTACTACTACTACTACTACTACTACTACTACTACTACTACTACTACTACCACTACTACTACTACTACTACTACTACTACTACTACTACTACTACTACTGCTACTACTACCACAACTACTGCTAGATAGATTGTTAGTTAGTTAGTTAGTTAGTTAGTTAGTTAGTTAGCTATTAGTTAGTTAGTTAGTTAGTTAGTTAGTTAGTTATTAGTTAGTTAGTTAGTTAGTTAGTTAGTTAGTTAGTTAGTTAGTTAGTTAGTTAGTTAGTTAGTTAGTTAGTGAATTAGCTAGCCAGGTAGTTAACATATCATCATCATTTCACATCCAACTGCATATATCGTTGTGTTGAATATCTATTACATTGAGACGACAAAAAAATAAACACTGAGATGTACGACATTACCAATTGATCAACTTCTTGCATTAATGGCTTCCAGATTTCCCAACATTCCCTGTGTACTTGTTTGTGTCTTCGCCAGGTGTACCTAGCACGTGAGTGCTGAATGTAAACATTTGGCACTGTTTTACGGAAATATTCGGCTCTCTTGGATTGCGTTACATGGATGGTTGTGCCCCTGAGGGTAGAAGACACGACTGACATTCACATGAAAGTAAAAGACAAAGAGAGAGACATCAAAAAGTAAGTGGAGAATGTGAAGGGAAGTATCCTAACAATTACACGATCACACAAGAAAACCTACAGCAGTATTGTGAAATGACTGTTGACAGACAGACAGACAGACAGACAGACAGACAGACAGACAGACAGACAGACAGACAGACAGACAGACAGACAGACAGACAGACAGACAGACAGACAGACAGACAGACAGACAGACAGACAGACAGACAGACAGACAGACAGACAGACAGACAGACAGACAGACAGACAGACAGACAGACAGACAGACAGACAGACAGACAGACGGACAGACGGACAGACGGACAGACGGACAGACGGACGGACGGACGGACGGACGGACAGACAGACAGACAGACAGACCGACAGACAGACAGACAGACAGACAGACAGACAGACGGACAGACGGACAGACGGACGGACGGACGGACGGACAGACAGACAGACAGGCAGGCAGGCAGGCAGGCAGACGGACGGACGGATGGACGGACGGACGGGCGGGCGGACAGCTATATAGCGCATGCACATGGTTAGAAGATCCTGACTAGATATAATAAAACGAAACGAAGTGGTATGTCGAAGTGTAGGAAAAGAAAGAAAGAAAGAAAGAAAGAAAGAAAGAAAGAAAGAAAGAAAGAAAGAAAGAAAGAAAGAAAGAAAGAAAGAAAGACCTGTGCATGTGTTATAAGTAATTAATTTAATTATTAAAGAAAGAAAGAAAGAAAGAAAGAAAGAAAGAAAGAAAGAAAAAAAAAGAAAGAAAGAAAGAAAAGAAAGAAAGAAAGAAAGAAAGAAAGAAAGAAAGAAAGAAAGAAAGAAAGAAAGAAAGAGAAAGGAAGAAATGTATATGTAATATAATAAATAATATAATAAATAAAATTCCAGGTAAACAGCCCGCTCAACTCTCTGGAGTGAAAGAAACCGAGAGCTGACCTTCTGGCAATGAGGCACAGCTCTGGGTCGTTTGATGTCTGGAGCAAAGCACGTGTGGTACGTCAGCAATATGGTTGTTCATCAAGATGTCGGAGAAAATAACAGCTTGCATAATGTATTGTCTGACTTAATTTGTTGCATCCATTCCGAGGCGAATGTTGCGAATAGGTTGGACAGCCGGAGTAACTAGCAACGATTGCTTGGATGAAAGCTAAACAAATTAAATTACAACATTATATACAAATACGCATAAGGTGAACAATGTTGTTCTTGTATGATCTGGCGGTGAGAAGACAGGCGTTGGAAAACATCGTGAAGACTGGAAATATTATGTTGAAGAGGTAAAGGCAGACAAAGAGAGATGATGCTGGACGGAGGGACAGTGTTGCATGCAGACAATAGTTGTTTATGCTTCAAAACAATGGGTATAATAATTGCAGTCCGTAGCAGGTAACAGGATGGAGTTATACCTCTCCATAGCACAAAGCCAGGGCTAAATTGTAGAGAAAGTGTGTTGTCCATGCAGCATGATCCCTCTCTCAGTCTGCCTACTTTACTCCAGAGGAAAGGTAACACAATTACATCTGGAACAAGATAAGCTGCAGCAGCTGCCGGATCAGGAGAGCAATGATCTAACTGTTCGCCTGTCGAGGCTTCCATCCAAGACCAGTTGCCGATCAAGACATAGGGGCTTGTCTGCCCTAACATGATAGTAAGCATTAGATTTGCCTTTCATCGCCCCAGGATATAGTGTGTACACTCTCAGTTGCCATCCTCCACCCGAAGCCGTTGGCACAATGTGGGGTGTCGAGCTTGGTGAGCGTCTCTTAACATTCGGTGCTAGCAGAAAGCAGGCAGTACCGGGTAATATCATCATCATCATCATCATCATCATCATCATCATCATCATCATCATCATCAGCATCATCATTATCAAGTGCCCTGTCAGCTGGCATAGATGTACATGTCTCTCCACAGATCTCGGACTTTTGTGTTCTAGATCAACTCTGCTGATGATATTCCTCCATGCCACCGCCTCAATCCATCTAGCATCATTTCTCTTGGTCTGCATATGCGTCTCTTCCCCTCGATCTTTCCAGTTGTCACGATGTTCTCCAATGCCTCTCTTCTCATCATATGACCAGAGAAAGCTGTTTGTCTCATTCTTATTGTTGTATATAATGTTCTAGTTTCATTAGCCTGCTTAAGGCAATCGTTGTTAGTTACTCTGGCAGTCCATGACATTCGCAACATTCGTCTCAGTAACCACATTTTTTGGTGCTTCTAATTTCTTCTTAATGTGTTTATTTACATTCCAAGATTCACTGCCATACAGCAAAACTGGTTCTATATAGCATTGCAGCACTCTCTACCTTACACTCAGTGATAATGACGTATTGCAAAAGATACTCTTCATTTTCTTAAATGTGGCTTTTGCTCGCCCTATTCTGCACTTATATTGAAGAAGGTTGGCTATTAAAGACGATAAAACAAAGAAAATTGAAATATTTTGGTCACTTGAAACGTCACGAAAGTTTGGAGAGAACAATAATACAGGGGTAAAGGCCTGGGAAGAGAGGAAGAGGAAGGTCAAAGAGAAGATGGGTGCAGGATGTGGCGAATGATCTCCAGATGGGTGTATCGGACGCGGGACATCTTGCTTATGATGGAGAGGTTTTCCGGAAGGTTATTATGGGAGCGAGGTTCTGCAAAGGACATGCTACTGAGTGAATGAATGAATGAATGAATGAATGAATGAATGAATGAATGAATGAATGAATGAATGCTAGATTACGAAGAACTATGCATATTATTAATATATTTCCATATTTTATATTACTTAAGGAAAACTACGCATAATATTAACACATTTTCCTATTCTAGATTACTTAAGAAAAAACTATACATAATATTAATAAATTTCCCTATTCTAGGTTACTTAAGATGAACTATACATAACATTAATAAATGTTCATAAACTAGATTACTTAAGAATAACTATACATAATATTAATACATTTTCCAATTCCAGATTACTTATCATATGTCAGATTTGAAAATCATGTTTATTATCACGGTAATATAGATGGTGTCGGCGCCAAATGATAACAACGATAAACTCTTGTATTTACCTTTAGTCTCGTGATGTGGAGGGATTCAGAAGTTATGTTTGTGAAACAATAAGCGCCTGATTTGCGCATGTATAATTCTGTCTGGATAGTCGCAGTTCATATGTTGCCTACATTGGAGATCTACATGTTGTGCTTACGGTTATATGAATGCTGATTTTATCATGTTCATTCTGGATTTTGTGTTTGTATGTACAGTAAGTGGGACAATCCATCCATCCATCACGTGCCATGCCGGTAAGCGTGGGCGGTCATGTTCTGCCATCTCACTCGATCACCAGAGTCGTGGATCAGCTCCGTATTTCTGTCTCGACCATGCCACAAGGCCAAGCCATCCAGGTACTTGCTTCTAGGTCTTCCCCTTGGTCTGTTCCCCTCGATCTTACCAGTTGTCACCAAGTTCTCCAAATCATTTCTTCTCATAACATGCCCAAAAAATTGTGACTGTCTCCTCTAATGTCTTTAATCAGTTTACGATCTTCATTTGTTTCTTGAAGGACTTGTTCATTGGTCTTACTGGCTGTCTATGGTATTCTTTGCATTTTCTCAGAAACCACATTTCTATAGCCATCAGATGTTTTTAAGCCTGACTGCTCATTGTCCAAGATTCACATCCATATAAAAGTGCAGGTTCTATGAAGCATCCCAACACTCGTTTCCTGGTTTCAGTTGACATCCTTTTATTGGTCAGTATGTTTTTCATCTTGTTAAAGGCCACTTTTGCCATGGCGATTCTTGTTCTTATCTCTTCAAGGCATCTCCCATCAGATGTTATTACTGTTCCGAGATAATTGTACCTATTCACTTGTTGACGAATACTCCCATTTATTTGTATATTGCATTGTGGTATTTCATTCTTCCTAGTGACGACCATAATCTGTATCTTTTTACAATTTAATTCTAACCCTAGTTATTCGCTGTGTGTAACAACCGCATCTACTAAATTTTGCAGGTCCTGTTCATTGTCTGCAATCAAGATTGTATCATCTGCATATCTAATGTTATTGATACATCGTCCCCCAATGTTGATTCCTTCCATATATTCAATATTTCTGAAAATACTTTCACTGTACAGGGAAAACAGATCTGGAGACATTACACATCCCTGTCTCACACCTCTCTTAATAGGCTGATATTGGCTTACTTCATTATCAACTCTTATGGCCGCTTGTTGTTTCCAATATATGTTTTTTACAAGTCTAAGGTCTTTTCCATCAATTTGTAGTTCTTCAAGCATCCTTATCATGTTGACATGTCTCACTTTATCGAAAGCCTTTGTGTAGTCAATATAGCAAAGGTGTAGATTCTTTGTTTACTTCTATAGAACGTTCGATTACGTTTCTCAGTATATACAGCATTTACTGTACCCTTGCCTTCTACAAACCCACATTGTTCTTCTCCTATTTCAGGTTGTATCTTCCTCCTAACTCTTTGCATGATAATTCTTAGCAAAATCTTCGTGATGTGACTCATTATAATAATTGTTCCATGGTGATCACATTCCAAGGCTCCTGATTTCTTTGGGATTGCAATAAATACAGAATTACATAACTCATGAGGTATATTTCCAGTATCATATATTGTATTAAGCAGACTGGTAACTTTATCTATTCCATATTCTTCTAAAGCATTAATCATTTCTGTTGTGACGCTGTCTGAACCGGGGGTCTTGCCAGATTTCATATGGTTAAAAGCAATATGAACCTCCATCTTCAAAATTGCTGGTCCTTCATTATTATTTTGAACATCATACTGTTCGTCTCTGTTATCGTCATAAAGGTCTTTCACGTAATCTGACCATGCATGTAAGATCTGATCTTTTTCTATTATGACTCTTCCATCTTTTGTCTTTAGGTAGCCTGCTGATGTACGTGTTCTTTGATTAGTAAGCTCCTTAATTCTTGTGTGCATTAGTTTCGCATTTTTACTGTTGTGTTGTTTTTCAATTTCTCTGCAATTTTTCTCAAGCCATGTTTCTTTTGCCTCCTTACATAAGGTTCTGCCTTTTCTGTGAATTTCTTCATATTTGGCAGGATTATTTTTGTTCTGTCTTCTTGTTTCCATTAGTTGTAAAATTTCTTCAGTCATCCATGTCTTACGGCCCACTTTAATTACTTTTGGAATAGTTTTTTCTGCTGCACAACTGATTGAATTCTTCAGAATTTCCCATTGATCATCTCCATCTTGAAATAGGATCTCTAGATCAGACAATAAATCACATTTGTTCTTTACTTCTATGTTAAAATTATCTTGTATTTCTTTGTCAGTTTTCAGTTTGCACAAGTCATATTTAGGGTTTCTTGCTGTATACTTGACTTTCATTAACTGTACCCTCAATGTGCCTGTAATTAATCTGTGATCACTGTAACAGTCTGCATTTGGAACTGTTTTACAACTGTTAACGCATTTCGAAACCTGTTGCTAATCAGGATGTAATCTATTTGGTTTTTAATCCTGCTGTCTGGACTCCTCTATGTCCATAATCTTCTAGGATGCTGTTTAAACCAGGTGTTTCCTACAACCATTTCTTGTTCTTTTGCCCAATCTACAAGTATGTATCCTCTTTCATTTCTCTCTCCCAAACCATGGTTGCCTACAATGCATCCATCACTTTGCATTCCTATTTTTACGTTGAAATCATCCATTATGATATTTATTTCTGATTTGATACAGTTCTTCCAAGCAGACTCCATGTCATTATAAAATTCCTCTATAATGTCTTCAGTGCATTCACTTTTTGGCAGGCGTTAGGCAAGGATGTATAATGTCTCCAGATCTTTTTTCACTATACAGTGAAAACATTTTCAGGAATGTAGAAGATATAAATGGAATCAGCATTGAAGGACGAAACATCAATAACATTAGATATGCAGATGATACAGTATTGATTGCAGACAATGCACAAGATCTTCAACAATTAGTAGACGTAGTTGTGGTACACAGTGAGCAGCTGGGTTTGGAATTAAATTGTAAGAAGACACAGGTTATGGTCGTCACTAGGAAGAACCAAGTACCACAATGTAATATACAAGTAAATGGGAATATTCTTCAATAAGTGAATCGGTACAATTATATCGGAACAGTCATACCATCTGATGGGAGATGCCTTGAAGAGATTAGAACAAGAATCGCCATGGCGAAAGTTGCCTTTAGCAAGATTAAAAACATTCTGACCAATAAAAAAATGTAAATGAAACGAGAAAAAGAGTGTTGAGGGGATATATAGAGCCTGTTCTTTTGTATGGATGTGAAACTTGGACAATGTGCATTCAAGCTGAAAAACATCTGATGGCTGCAGAAATGTGGTTTCTGAGGAAAATGCAAAGAATACCATGGACAGACAGAAAAACCAATGACCAAGTACTACAGGAGACAAATGAAAATCGTAAATTGATTAGAGAAATTAGACGTAGACAGTCAAAATTTTTTGGACATGAGAAGAAATGGATTGGAGAACTTGGGGACAACTGGCAAGATCTAAGGGAACAGACCAAGAGGAAGACCGAGAGGAAAATACCTGGATGGCTTGGCCACATGGCATGGACGAGACAGGAACACTGAGCTGATCCACGACGCTGGTGATCGAGTTAAATGGCGAGTCATGACCGCCCAAGCTTTCCGGCATGGCACATGATTAATATATATATTAATAAACATTATTTTTTGTTTGTTTGTTGTTGTTGCATATCCCTTACAGGACGTTGCAGTCAACACCAGCATTTGTCAGCTGCTGTTGATGTACTAGGCAAGTTTTACGTTCATTAGTTTGCCATTGCTTTCTGATCGACCGGCTCATATACCTCGTAAGTTACCAGAGGGGCGCGAACCGCTGCCGATTCTCGCAGCTGCTGATTTCCCCACGTTGATATACGGGATTACGAACAATGTCATTAACTCCTTGGCCAGGGAGACCAGTAAGAATATACTGGATGCAGAAAATAACAATTGCATCCATACGGCAAGATCTGAATACTGAAGAAGGATGGCTACTAATAACGATAAAGCAAAGAAAGTTGAAATATTTTAGTAACTTGAAACGTCATGAAAGTTTGGAGAGAACAATTATATAGGGATTTCTGCCCGAGAAGAGAGGAAGAGGAAGGCCATAGAGAAGATGGGTGCAGGATGTGGCTGATTATCTCCAGATGGGTGTATCGGAGGCGGGACATTTTGCTTATGACAGAAAAGATATCCGGAGAGTTGTTATGGAAGCTATGTTCTACAAAATGACATGCTGCTAAATTAATTAATTAATTACTATACTTCATGTACGCTGATTTCGACGTAGTGGGTTAATTCCCTATACTTGCCAGTTGTGCTTAACCGTTGACTTCTCGCCCAGAAATCAATGGCAAACTGCTGAACGCAAGTGATATTGAACAAAAGAAGCAGCGGCTGCAGCAGGATACAACAATATGAATTATATATAGCTCCTGCGAAAAGATGAGTCACAGTGTACAGGAGACACAGACACAGTGTATGTAACTTACAATTAACACTATAATGGTGAAAACAGAGTGAAAATTATCTGAAACAAGACGGACACAGAGGTGTTTACAAGACACCAGGGCCAGATTCAATACTGGCCAAGACCAACTAACACGTCCTTGTCGTGTGTCCTGGGCAACAGGTCCCTTTGGGGTTCTGGCTAACGTAGTAGGATCTACACACCAATAAGCCAGACATGGGACAACGGATACTCACGCAAACCTCAGGTCCTGTATGACATCACACTGATGTTGGACAACAGGATGTCGTCATTCGACAAATAGGACTTCGCGCTGGAGTTCACAGCCAGCGAACACAAGCAAGCAAGCAATCCAAAACAAGAAATAATCAACAAAATATAATAATTAAGTGATACTGTCTCTTATAATACTTATCTTGTTATTTTATTACTTTATTACGAGGGTAAGTTAATAAGTAAGTTACAAATGGTTGTAGAAAAATAACTAAATATGATAACAACATGAAACCAGTTTATGTGTATACATACATTGTCCCTTTATTTTTCAACATAATTTCCACCAACATTGATGCACTTGTCCCATTGTTTTATCAGTCTCCCAAACCGACTGCATAGATCTGCGTGCCCTGTCTTCATTTACCTGCCATCCCACAGAACTGAGTGACTTACTTATTGACTCGCCCTCTTAACATGTTCTACCCAACAACAACATTTCGCGAATGACGCCGAATTTGGATGTGAAGTGAAAATGTGGCATAGAAAACAGAGCATGCAATTCTATGCAGACGGTTATGGAGAACTGATAAAACTATGGGATAAGTGCATCAATGTTGGTGGCAATTATTTTGAGAAATAAAGGGGCAATGTATGTATAAAAATAAACTGGTTTCAAGTTATTATCATGTTTAGTTATTTTTCTACAGCCATTTGTGACTTACTTATTAACTTATCCTCATATTACATATATGTTGATTGTTTCTTGTTATGAATAATCCCCACTCTGTTTTCACCTGTATATAGTCCATTGTAACGTGTGTAGACTGTGACTGTGTTTAGTATGTCTCTTCTTTTCGCAGGAACTAAATATAATTAATTATTTGTAATTCATAGATGAAGGTAAATTTGTCTAGGAAATCTACCTGGAGTTGATCGCACCGTCCTGTAAAAGGCAAGCGACATGTTTTGTAATTTAATAAATGACAGGCTAGTGCCTCCTAACGCATCTCTTAATGGGTCTTCTCAGATAAGGATGTTGTAATGGCGGCTCGGTCACAATGATCGCTGGTGAGGTGGTTTCGATATCTAGCTGACCAGCTCTTAACAGTGAGTATTAGCATCCTCAAGCTTTGACTTCAGTTGAGAGAGACCGAGCGCTTATGGGCTTGTCTCTAGTTCAGTGACGTACATTCTTCAGCATAATCGTAATCATAACCGGATATGAGGATTCGTCAGAAGGTGTAGTTTTGCAAATATATCTGAAATAATAATCTCCAAGGCATGTGTGACATTATTTGAACCTGTTTATTACAACGAAAGCAGTAAAATATGAAACAAAACGAGAACCTGATGAAAAACTGAATAGAAATGTTCGTATCATCGCCACCCTCTGCGGTTTCGTGCAACGCTGGTGATGGAAGCTCTCTTTTTAAGGTGAGTACACTACGGTGATGTTTAATGCATTCCCCCTTGCTAGGACCTTATATTACTACCTGCTTATCTACTACTGTATTTATGTCTGTCCAGTGCTATGGAAATGTGGTTTCTGAGACGAATGTTGCAAACACCAAGGAATGCTAGAGTAACTAACAATGATTGCCTGGAAGAGGCTAATGAAAGCACCATTATATATGACTTACTGGCACCTTGCCGTCTTGACAGACGACAGTTTGTATAATGGAGTTATACCTAGTCATGGCACAAAGCCTAGGCTGAATCTAGAGACCATGCGTTGCCAATGCAGCATAATCCCTCTCTCGGCCTAGAAGTAGTATTACGTGTACGGACTACTCTTGAGTACAAAGAGAGCGAAAGCAAATATATATATTGGCGACGCGAGTCCACATGTGCACATGGCTGTTTCACCAATCTTGAATTTTGTATACATGTGGTTGCGTAATCTTGTTTGTCCTGTTCTGAGGCGCAGAAAAATTACTTGTTCTGGTCTGTCCATAACGTGGTAGTCATCTTGAGCAGGTTTTGGTGGCTTTCGGACTGATTTGATCATTGTTTTCTTTTGGTGGTATGTAACGGGCACATCAGGCTGTTCTTCTTTGGCTCCTTCCTTAGTCAATTGATCAGCTCTGTCGTTTCCGGGTACTCCACAGTGCGATGGTATCCACTGTATGGTGACCTTATGCTGAATGCTAAGTTCAGAAAGTAGTGTCCTTAGTACTGGCAATTTCCCAGACAGGAGCACCTCGAGTACTGATTTTGCATCTGTCAATAGCAGCACAGGTTGTGTACCAGTGCTGGTATTTAGTAATTTCTCTGTTGCTATCTTTATTGCCTCAATTTCAGCATCATAGTAATGGCAGTACTTTGCGTTGAATTATAGAAACCATGTGTTGCCCATGCAGCATGATACCTCTCTCTGCCTGCCTTGTTTACTCAAGAAGAAAGGTTACACCAATACGCCTGAAACAAGACCAGCTCCAGAAGCTGCCGGATCAGCAAAGCAATGCTCTAACTGTCCGCCTTCGATCATAGACCAGTTTGAATAACATCAAGAGAAATGTAATGGTAGTTAAAAAGAAAGACAAAATCTTTCCAGATTCAACTTTGAATAACTAGAACTATTCTGAAGCAAGTCAATGCATTTAAGTATTTATGAACTTATTTAGATAATTAGTCAATAATCGGCATTACAGCATTTGGGACATTCCCATCCATGCTCCGTCCTCATCTGCAACATCCAGCGAAGAGTCCCAATATGACACCACAACCTCAAGTCAAAGATTGGAGGTAGGGGAGGTTATGGCAGCTTTTCGCTGGTTTGAGAATAAACTGTACATGCATGTTGTGATTGTGACTGACCCACAAAGCATGCTCTCAAGGGTGAAGGCTGGCATGCTTCGTGCAAAATGGCTTGCATCGATTCAGAGGACGCGGGTTATGAACATTCGCTGGATCTTTTCTCCAGGACACTCTGGTGTGGTTGGAAATAAACAGGCAGACAGATTGGCTGGTGTCGCATCATTGAGGGATGATTTCATGCAGGATAAGGCAGATGTGGTGAAGGCCCTCTGGAATAACGTGATTAATGCAGAAGAACAGATAGACTATCATGCTCTAGAGAGAATGAAGTGGCAAGCGATCGTCAGAGGATTTGGTCGACAGTCGTCACTCAGAGGTAAAGCAAAACGTACCATTAGTATTGGAACTCTTCTCTGGCTGTTGAAAATGAGGACTGAACATTTATGGGAATGCCCCGAGTGCTCAACTCAACTCAACTCAACTCCACTCAGCTCAGCTTAGCTCAAATCAGCTAAACTGCTTTTAAAAAAAAACGTTATTGAACACCCCGTTAAATACCCTAACATAATATCCACTAATTCATTAAATATCTCATAATGCCTTTATACCTACCTGGGGCAGTGAATGTTCGTGGAGGTAATCAATTCACAAAGAGATTAAAGAAGATCGGCTTAATTGCACCGGGTTTTATCCTGTATTTCTCTGCTTACCGAAAGCTTCGTTGAGAGTTCGAATTGCAGAAATGCTTATGAAACTACCACCATAGGTATCCGTTAAAAAGAAAAAGATATGTATTTGTAAACCCCTATGATTGAGTATAAAAATGAGCCCACGAACCTTGTAGAGCGAGGTAATGGGGTGAACCATTTTGTTTCTTAAACTCCCAAGATTCGCATTATTCAACAAATATCCCGGTAATCTACAAGGGGTGGAAAACGAAAATTAGTAACCTGCCTATGACCTGCAGACTACACAGGTCAACGTCAACTCCCCATGGTTAATTAAGACCGGGAAACCATGACCTGGCTCGCCGGAGAGGACAGACTCCCTATAGTCATATTTTCCTGTCCCTGACCTGCGAGTTTCCGTGGCGAAGAAGTAACGGACGCAATTCGTAATCCTGTATAACCGCTGGCAGCAGACCGAATGGCGTTGGTTTTGTGTTGGTATCGGTGCCGGTCGTTCAGAAAGCAATGGCAAACTACTGAACGTAAACTTGCCAAGAGATAACAGCGACAGAAATGATGGTGTTGACTGCCATGTCCTGTAACAATCATATGCACACACACACAAAAAAAAAACTGCGACTAGCCGGGGATTTGTCATTCTGTTCGATGGAAACGATTGAGGCATAAACGGAATGAGTCAAATGGAATACTCCGGCTGTTTATGCCTCACCTTGACACCGCAAGGTACAAGAGGAACACGATTGTTTCTTTTCTTAGCTCGCTTTGAGCTAAAGTGTAGTTCATACATGTGCTAGCCCTTCCCTTCAAGTGAACTGGGATGCGTTTTGCGTGTGGATTAGCTTTCCCTATTATCAGTGTCCCTCTCCATCAGGCGGGTCACTCCGACTTCAGAGGCACTTGTCAATTACAAGAATTAAACATGTTAGTCCAACTGACCGGTGTAGGGATTGAACCCTTTACCTGAGAATCAGCACACCGGAAGTTTAAGAACAGGCGCCCTTATCCATTCAGCCATGCTGATCCACGAGGAACAAGACAAAATGAGATGTGTCTGTAATGACAACGCAGACAGGAAGAAGTGGACAATCCTTGCCAATAAAAAGATGTCATTTGCAACGAAAAATGTGTAGAAGAGCTACATAACATATGTACTTTTGTATGGAAATGAAGCGTGGACACGGAGTAGACAAGATGAAAAAACATTTAATGGCTGTAGATATGTGGTTTCTGAGGAAAATGCAAATAATACAATGGACAGACAGAAAACCCACATGTCCAAGTCCTACAAGAATCAAATGAAACCCGTAAACTGATTAGAGAAATTAGGCGCAGATACTCAGTTTTGTGGACTCGTTATGAGACAAAATAAATTGAAGAACTCCGTGACAAGTGTCAAGATTTAATGGAAAAGAACAAAGGGAAGGCAGAGAAGTAGATACCTGGATGGCTTGACACCGTGGTATGGTCGAGACAAGAATACAAAACTGATCCACGACTTTGGTGATCTTGTGAGATTCCGAAACATGACAGCCCACGCTTATCGGCATGGAAGATTATAATAATGATGAACGAACGTTTCTTTACCCCTAAATCTTGCCAGTTGTCACTAAGTTTTCTAGTTTACTTCTTCTCATAACCTGCCCATAAACTCTTGTCTGTCTACGTTTAATTTATCAATCAATTTGCGGCTTTCGTCAGCTTGTTGTATCACTGGTTCATTTGATGTTCTGTCTTTGATCCCAATATACATAAGGATATTCCTAAAACATTATATAAAAAATACCCGACACAAACTTGCAAGATCTGTAAAACATAACACAACTGCCATCTTCAAAATGCCTACTCCTACACCAGAGATTTCCGAAGAAAACGGAAATATAAAACACAAAACATTGGTACAAATAAATGCAGAGCTAAGACAGGTATGGTACACAAACAGCTGTGAGCAGGCTAAGATGTGTGTGAGCTCTCAGGGTACAGATGCAAGTGTGAGTAATAATGCACGTGTGCTTCACGCAGGATGCTTCAGTGAGTGATCTCAAATTGTGCACATTTATATAAAATTGTTAAACTATAAAGTTTATGCTTTGGGCAAGAATGTTTAGTGCCGACAGTTTTATTGAAATTTTCACATTTTGATTTCGAATTTACAAGTATATATTGAAAATCTGCAAATAGTAAAGTCGAAGGCAAACTACATATTTCGTGTTGCCGCCTATTGCCGATGTTTCTGACACTGCAAGTCGCTAAATTAAATTAGAAATATTTCTTGTGGGTGCTTTTATTAACAATCTTATAGTGGGAAATGCTTCGATGAATATCTAATATATATATATATATATATATATATATATATATATATATATATATATATATATATATATATATATAAATATATATATATATATGAGTGTGTGTGTGTGTGTGTGTGTGTGTGTGTGTGTGTGTGTGTGTGTGTGTGTGTGTGTTGCATGTCCTATTTACAGGACATAGCTGTCAACATCAGCCTTTTACTGCTGTTGTTAATATCTTGGTAAGTTTACGTTCAGTATTTTGCCATTGCTTTCTGAACGATCGGCTCATATACCGTCACGTTAAAACCAGCGCAACGCAGTATGATGCCAAGTCGGTTGCAGCTGTGTTTTGAACGCAAGTAAGCGGGCTCACGAATCGCATTCGTAAGCCTTTAGCCACGGAGAACGGCAAACACATATTAGCGGCGCTAATTGAGAAATAAAGCATTAGACGCTTCCGTTAAAACAAAAATAATTCATTTATTTCTTTTATGTGCTGTAATTACAACACTCATAATTTTCACAATTCAGTATTTAAAATGTATACATATTAAAATGCTTATTTTTTTTTTCTTGCACTCGCTCGCTTTGAACTCAAGCGTAGTACATAACCCTACATCTAGCAGTACTGGACTGAATTTTGCGTGTAGATTAGCTTTATCTATTAACAGTGTCCCTCGCCATCAGGCGAACCCATTCCGACTTCTGAAGTGCTTGTAGTTAACGTCCCCAAGTCAAGGACGATAGGTTAACATTTTAGTCCAGCTGTCCGTTGTAAGGGTTGAACCCCTTACCTCGACATCAGCACACCGGGTGTTAAGAACACGCGTTCTTATCCATTCGGCCATTCTGACCTATAACAAAATGCTTATAAAAAGCTATTGTGTTTTAGTCGTCTATTTCTGTCGCCTTCCGTCCCCCATTGATACATAGTCCCTCAAGCAACTCACCCAGCCCTCCTATCTTTATCTAATTCACGCAGCTCTTCCCATGTCCTTCCCGGACTGTTCGTTTCTGTCACTAATTCTCTTCTCCATCTATGTTCTCGAAGACACCTGGGGGTCAGTTCTAGAGCTAACCTGAAGAAGAAGTTAGTTGAATATCCTTTACAGGACGTCGCAGTCAACACCAGCATTTCTTGCTGTTGTTATCTCTTGGCAGGTTACGTTCAGTAGTTTGCTAGTGCTTTCTGAACGACGGGCGCCCATACCATTTCGTTTAAGAAAACAACGCAAGGCAGTCTGCTTCCAAATCGCCCGTAGTGTATTTCGAACACGGATATGTGGGATTACGAACTGCTTCCGTAACACCTTCGCCACGGAGCTTAGACATAATTCTAAATATGACGTACTATCAAGTTTCTGTCATTTTAACTTAATGCTAATTAAAGTTGCTATCAAGTTTCTGTCATTTTAACATAATTCTAATTAAACGGACTAGTTAGTTAGTCGACAGATCAACCTCATTGCACATCGAACCATTCAGTCCATAAGTGCTCGGATTCCTCCTCATGAAATCCCGCAGCGTGTATCGGCTAACGACACCAGTTATGTGTTGGTTTATCAATCTTCTTTGGCTTCGTGCGTAGTAGTTAAACGTAATATCAAGTTACTGTCATTTTAAAATAATTCTAAATAAGAGGTACTGTCAAGTTTTTTTTCATTTGGACATAAATATAAATAAGACGTACTATCAAGTTTCTGTCATTTTAACATAAATCTAAATAAGAGGTACTATCAAGTTTTTGGTCATGTGGATATAATTATAAATAAGACGTAATATCACGTTTCTGTCATTTTAACAAATAAGACGCACGGTCATGTTTCTGACATTTTAACATAATTCTAAACAATTAGTCGTCTCTGTGTCGAAGTGGTTACGCATGTAATTCCCAATCCCGCATACCGCATTCAAAACACAGCTGCGGCGCGATTTGGAAGCAGATTGCCATGCGTTACTTTTTATACAATGGTATGAGTGCTGCTCGTTTAATAAGAAATGGCAAACCACTGAATGTAAACATGTTAAGAAATCATAAACAGTAAAGAAATTCTGGGGTTTACTGCGACGTCCTGTAAAGGATATGCTACTAACTAAATAAGACTTCAAAAGGTGTCATCAGTCATTTTCAACTTCATCTATGTATGACGCGAAGAAGTAATTAATGCTTATTTCTATATGTGACGATATGAGATAGTAACAAACTTAGTTGTCTTGATATAATTGTATATATGACGTTAAGAGGTAAAATAAAACTTACTTCATTTTCAAATAATGAAGACGTACAATAAACATTAGTTAATCTCGACATAATTTTATATATTACATTAAGAGGTACTATTAAATTTTTCCACTTTTCACACTGGACAGTGAGGAACATTTTGTGTGATATTCACTGGCACAGGAACGGAGCATAATGGTGACGACCCGTTGCTGTGAAGCTGGAACCGCGACTAACCTATTAAACTTAGTTCTCTTGACAGATTTCTATGTATGAAGTAAAGCCGTATGATTAACGTTAGTCCCTCTTAACATAATTCTATGTTTCAAGTACAGCTGTTCTGCACTTATAATTGTGACATAATTGATAGACAGATATGACTGGCCTACCGTATAACAATAGACCGTACTACCTGCTTTCTGTTAGCTCCGAATGTTGGCCGACGCTCACCAAACTCGACATCCCACATTATGCCAAAGAATTCGGACAAGGAGGTCAACTGAGAGGGCACAAGCTTTATCCTTATGCAAGGAAATGCAACCTAGAGACTAAATGTCGTGGCAGGGCAGTTCATACCCTAAGCCAATCGGCAACTGGTCTAGGATCGAAGATCCGACAGGCTGACAGTTAGAGCGTTCCTTTGATGATCTGATAGTTTCTGCAGTTTGTTCTAGGTGTATTGATGTTACCTTTCCTCTTGAGTAAACTAGACAGGCCGAGAGAGGCTTGCATTGGCAACACATGGTCTCTACAATTCAACCCAGCTTTGTGCTATAGAGAGGTCGCCGCCATGGGTTGTAGTTATGGCTCTTATGAAGCACAATGTAACAAACTATCGTCTGTCAAGACGCAAGGCCCTTATAGTATCAACCTTAATTCGTCTTAACATTCTAAATATGATGTGGAAAAGTATTGTCAACCTTAGTTCTCTTAACATAATTCCACTCGCATATACGAAGTGAGCCGGTCTCTCTGGCCGAGGGGTGACTTGCGAGATAACTCAGCCGGCCGCTCAGAAAGCAATGGCAAAATACTGAACGTAAATGTGCCAATAAATCAACAGACAGCTGAAAGATGCTGCTGTTGACAGCAATGTACTGTAAAGGATATGGGAATTAGAAAAAATATATACATATATACGAAGTGAGAGCGTACTAGTTCTCCAGACATAACTCTATATATGACGTAAACATGTACAGTTGAATTTATTCAGTCCTGACACAGTTCTGTATTTGATATGAAGACGTACATCTATAATGTAATTCATCTTGGCATATTTCATTATATACCGTGAAGAATTAATAGTGACTGTAGTTTTCTACACATAATTTATTATGTGACGTGTTGATCTACTAGAAACTGTAGTTCATATTCTCATAATTTGTTATAAAACGTGTAACAATTCTAGAAACTTTAATTCTTACTTAAATAACTTATTACAGAGCGAGAAGTTGTGCCATTAAGCCTAGTTTATCTTGAAATAATTAAAACCTGTTGTGTCGTAGTATAACGAGCCGCAGGAAGTTATGGCTTACAAAGAAACCACCCGTCGTGTGTTTTGATTTTATTTTTAAAAAAATAGTTTTCTTTTCACTGTATTGATATTTGTATTATTATAGTGTGGGTAGTCTCGTGGCAAAAGCTTACGAATGCAATTCGTAATCCCGCATACCGCCTTCGAAACACAGCTGCGGGCGATAGGGAAGCAGACGGTCATGCGTTGGCTCGGTCGTTCAGAAAGCAATGACAAACTACTGAACGTAAACTTGCCAAGTAATCACAAACAGCCAAATAACGCCAAGAATGACTGCCACGTCCTGTAAAGGATGTGCAACTAACTATCACAAAACAGAACCATAGCAAGTTTCTGTTTAGTGACAAAGAAGTGGAAAGTATTCTAAAGCTCTGAAAGGTTTAAAGTGGTTTTACGTGTATGTATGTGTCCTTCTGTATGAAGAATATGTTCATATGTCAGGATTAGCTCGTGACCAGCGTTAGGGTATTAGACCATAACAAAAGTTAGCTGCATATTATTTACAGGACGTCGCAGTCAACACCATAATTTTTTTAGGCTGTTTGTGATTTGTTTAGCGACTTTACGTTCAGTAGTTTGTAATTGCTTTCATACCATTTCATACTCATACCCTTGTTTGAAAATCAACGCAAAGCGGTCTGCTGCCAAATCGTCCTCAGCTGTGCTTCGAACGTAGTATGCGGGATTACAAATTGCGTCCGTAGCCCCTTCGTAACAGAGGCTGCTTGTGTTTGCCAAGTGTTGACCAAACTGAACTATTAAAAGTCAGGTTAATGGTGAGAATGGAATACCTCCTATTGATCGCGCATTTCTTTTGATTTTTCTGCAGTGCTCTTTTGTCTCATCATCATCATCATCGTCATCATCATCATCATCATCATCATCATCATCATCATAATCATCATCATCATCATAACCTTTAACGTCAAGAGTTGCTTGGAAGAATAGGCGACGTTCTCGCGCCCGATGGATGGCATTGGATTCCAAATGATTGTACAATGTCTTTAATGTTGTTATTCCATTCTTTCTTGTTCTCTTATCACATCTTCTGTGATGTTGTGCACGCGCTGATAATTGTATTCTGACGAGAATTGCCGAACCATGAACGATTAGATCATCTGCCTTTCCATATACGTGGCACATGGTGTTTATATCACTGTCTGTATGATAACATCATTTCTTACTCGGTCTCGGATAGTTCAGTTGGCAGCTCTTTTCTGACATCTCATCTCGCGTTGTTGATGTTGCGTAAGTGTGATTTGGATAATGCCCAAGTTTGACATTCATAGGTTGGTATGAATATGATACTTATTATCTGTCGTTTTGCGAATATTTTTGGATATTTAAGAATGTGTGGTAGTTGATAG
This sequence comes from Cepaea hortensis, assembly GCA_963921405.1. NCBI lineage: Eukaryota > Metazoa > Mollusca > Gastropoda > Stylommatophora > Helicidae > Cepaea > Cepaea hortensis. The sequence continues at coordinate 422,122,510 of OY992876.1, forward strand.
GCTATATAAGTACACTTCTTTTTTGACATTTAATTTCGATTTCTGTCTATTTTGCCAACTTCTGTGATCATACTTCCAAGTTATTTGAATTCCTTAAACTTATTTGAGAAGTGTACGATTTGTCAGTATATTGAGTGGACCAACAGCTTCGCTATCCTGCATTACTTCAGTTTTGGTTGTATTTATATTCATGTTATATCTCCTTTACGTTGCACTCAGATTATTTATATGATTTTGCGGTCAGCCATCCGCACCGTAAAACAATCACTAATCCTCTTCAAATATAGCTCATTTATTGCTGTTAGTTAGTTAGTTAGTTAGTCGACAGATCATCCTCATTGCACATCGAACCATTCAGTCCATAAGTGCTCGGATCCCCTCCTCACCAAATCCCGCAACGTGTAGCGGCTAACGACGCCAGTTCTGTGTTGGTTTATAAATCTTCTTTGGCTTCCTGCGTAGTGTTCTTGTTTGGCCACCCCTCTTTTAATTTGCTGCTCTCGCAGTCTGGCCATTGTTGTAGATTCACAGTCATCACTTGGTTCTCGCAAAAGTCTTACTTCTCGAAGAGCATTCAGAATGTCGGCCTGGTCCATGGCGCGTCCGCCCTCCACAGTAGCCTCACCTGCGAGCTTGTCAGCCCGCTCATTTCCTTGTACTCCCGCATGCCCTGGCACGAAGATGAAACTAATCTTTGCCAGTCGAGACCGCTCCAAAGGCAGCAACCATTCTCTTCGGATCGACCCCTCCTCTATCCTCTTGATCATGTTCATTGAGTCGCTAAGGAAACAAGCCCTAGTGAATGTCTGTGTCTCGAGCCATGTTATTGCTTTACTTACTGCCATGACTTCCATGGTCAGGCTACTTGTGGTTTCAGTGAAAGCACCAGAGTCCTATTTCACAATTCTCCCTCCGGCCCGAGCTGTAAAGGCCCATGAGCTTCTCACATGTCGGACGACCGACCCATCTGTGTAGATGACCGCGTCACCGTCTAGCGAATTCTCGAAAATCAACGCTTGTACTTCAGCCTCAACAGCAGCCGGATTTTCATGTCTGCATTTTCTATCTAGTTGGATGCAAACTGAAAAGGATGTGCAGAAGTCTGTTGGCACTTGCACCCACTCCTCGCCAGGTTCTAAGTCCTCAAGTGAACACACCTGTTGAAGAATGTCTTCGGCTTGACCCATCCACGACCGTCCTCTTTTTAACCTGCTGCCCTTCACCTTCCTAATTTCACTATGCAGTGGATGTTGTGTGTTTGCGTTAATTCTGAGGTAGGCGCGTGCCCTGCAACCTTGTATTCTCTCTTCAATGGTTGGAAAACCAAGAAGGTAGCGCATCGCCCTGCATGCTGTATCTCTTGTACATCCAAGAATAATGCGCATAGCTTCATTCTGTATCCTTTCCATCCTTTCTATCTGCTTATGGCTGAGAGTCAGGATTGCCATTGCATACTCCAAAACGGACATGACCAACCCCTCGTACAGAAGACATAGATGGCGCTGCTCACAGTTTGCTGCCGCCATCACCCGCATCGCTGCCAAACCCCGCTTGGCCTTTGTTATCACCTGGTCTATGTGCTCATTATAAGCAAGGCTTCGATCAAACCGTATCCCCAGGTAATTCATTGCTTGCGTTCTTTCCACCGTCTCTGAACACAGCATTACAGTTGGTGTTGGAGTGTTGACAATATGATTATTCAACGAGAACCAAGTCACTGTTGCCTTTGTTGGGTTGACCATTGCCCCAGCTTCATCACACCAAGTACTTATGCGATTGAGTTCGGTTTGTAGTTCCACAGCAACCTCCTCTCTATCCTTCCCCTGACGATACACTAAAACATCATCGGCATATGACAATGTCCTGCCAGGTCCAGTGATCTGCTCACTGGTGATTCTCACTGTGTAGGCGTTGAACAGTACCGGAGATAATGGTGATCCCTGTGGTAGGCCAGGATATATTGTTGTTGGTTCCGAAGTCCAACTGCCACATCTAAAAACTACTTTCCGTTGGAAGAGGGCTGCAGCGATCCAACTAAGGAGGAATGGACTTACGTTTAGTTCAAGAAGCTGAAACATTAAAAAATCCAGTGGTACTCTGTTGTATGCGTCCTCAAGATCAATCGCTGCAGCAACGGTTTCAGTGCCTGAGTGGAAACCTTCATAGACATCCTGGGCAAAGACTGCTGCATTGGTCCAGGTTTATCTCTTTGGACGGTACCCACCCAGGGTGGGTGGGAAAACACCTTGCCTCTCTAGTTGGCTTGATATTTTCCTGGCAATTACCTTCTCCAGCAGCTTGCCTATTGTATTCTGCATGGTTATAGTTCGATATCCCTGAATTTTTTTGTGGTCTTTGTCAGGCTTCGGCAAGAGAATCAGATAGCTGTGTAACGATTCCTCCTTGATGCTAGCACTCCCTATACTGTTGTTGTACATGTCTGCTAGTTTCTCTAGCTCATTGTCGGTACACCTATTTATGTCGTCGTATCTTATGCCATCAGGACCTGGAGCACTGTTTTTTGATCGTCGAAGCACAGCCTTGATTTCTTTCACTGTCACTGTGTCTTCATCCGAAGTGTTCTGGGCCTTGCATCTGTCTGAAGTGACCTCCTTGGCCAGGTTTCGGCCTCCCATGTCAGTCTGGTTGCTTTGCTCAAGGTAGCGTTCAAAGAGGGCTTTGCCCTTGTCCTCGTCAGTCCTTTGCCAGATGAGGTCAGCACCTTGGAAGTCAGAAATGCTCTTATTCTTGACTACACCACTCATGCTTTTATGTAGTCGCCAGAACAATTTCAGTGACTTGTCTGTGCTTACTCTTTGACACACCTCTGCCCATTTTTCGCTTTTAACAACCTTGACCAGTTTTTTGAAGTAGCTTACTTTTGTGTGCATCTCTCTTTCTAAGTGCAGCAGGGACTAGGATGACCAGCTCTGTTCTTCTTGGTATTTTGCACTACGCTTATCCACCCAAGCCTTCTCCACCTCGAAACTCCACCACGGTGGCTGCTCCCAGCTTTTTTTCCTGCCCTGAAACGTTCTGCGCTTGTCACGTCTTATTTTACTCACCACATCTTGCCCTGTACTGTCATACTGGAAAGTCTTTACCTTTAGCTTGTGCTGCCTGATTCTGCCTTTCTCCACCAATATGCTGCAAGGGTGGTGGTCGCTGCCATGGTGTCCTAGGACACCCCATCTACACACTGTAGTGAGTGAAGGTGAAACTAGCGCCAGATCAATAGCACTGTCCTCATCGCCCGGACGGCTTGCTGTCCTTGTGACACAGCCACTGTTGATACAAACCAGGTCGATGGTTTCCAGTGCAGTCTCGAGCTCCTCCCCCTGTGTATTGGAGGAAGTGTTTCCCCATGATCTGCCTTTAGCGTTGGTCACCACAGAAAATAACATTTCTCTCGTGGCCTAATATGCCACTTAAGCACTGCCACTTCTGGGCGTCCACACTGGCATTGCGGGCATAAACATTAACCACCACGAATGGTATACTGGAATGAACTCTCAACGCCTGTATTTGTATATCGTCACTGTCCCAACTGGACATGTCTAGCTCTGACGCCACCATGCTGTCGCGAACGAGAATCGCCATTCCCAGATGTCGTCTGTTGTAGAAACATTTGAAGCCGGCAATTTGGAGTAGCTGATCGCCCAGTCTCGTCTCCTGGAGTGTTACAATGTCGTTCCTGTAAACTAGGGTTTCTAAAATAGAGCCCCGTTGTTTTACACTGGCACAGTTCCAATATAGAATACGGATATTCCTGAGTCCTAGTCGGTGACACTTGAGTCTAAAACGCCTCAAACCTCCACGCTTACCTTGCTTCTTTTTTCCCTGCGCGGCTACCACGCCGCTTCGGTATGTTGACTGCTGACCGCACGAAGAAAACACGTTGTTCCGCCATGTTGAAAAAAACGTAAACACAGACTGAGAACACCACACACGCTGCTGAAAATTAACTCAAGGATGGCTTCGCTCGATGCACGAACTCCGTAGCACCCGCGCAGATCTTGAGTAAAAACTTTTACATCCTGGCACACCAATTACACGCAAGAGATGAATAAATCCATCCCCTACGCGAAAAAGTTAACGAACACAAAACAACACGACCGTCCGTCGCCATCTTGAAACCGGAAGTATTTATTGCTGTTGATCTGTTGTAACTTTTGTATAACTTCTATATAGCGCATGTATACACTAACATATTAATAACCATCCGAAAGACGCCGCACCAGCAGATTTTTAATTACGCCAGGTTGAGCGATGTTCTGCAACGTTCTCCCAGCCATCACATAGAGTATCACTTATAATATGGCTATTTACTTGCAAAATGTCAAAAGTGAACGTGCGTTTGTAACATGTTCAGTGTGGAAACATTAGACTGCGCACTGGATTACACAGTAGGAGGAGAATGTGTGTACGAGCAGTGACCTACGCCGGCGTACAAACACTGGTCAGTATACTTGTTTCTTTTTTTTGTGCCTTTATTTTCATTGTTTTAATTTTTAGCATGTCCTTAATAGGACGTCGCAATCAGGTCCAGTATTGTTTTGCTGTTTTTGGTTTACTAGACAGGTTTTATATTCTGTAATGTGTCATTGCTTTCCGCACGATCGACGACTCATCCCGAAACTAATCTCGAACGCCTACTGGGTATAACACCAGCTCTATGGCGAAGCAGTGACGGTCGCATTTCGTAATCCCACATACCGCGTTCGAAATACAGCTGTGGGCAATTTGGCAGCAGACCGCATTGCGTTGGATTTCATACAATGCTATGAGTGCCGGTCGTTCTCAAAGCAATGGAAAACTATTGTGTTTGTAAAGTCTCACTACACTGTGTATGTAGAACACATTTGAAAAATGAAGTACACGACGTTATCAAATATGTGCTAAAATTATTCAAATTAATTAGAATTGTCACTACAATGGGCTAACGCTGTTTTGGGGGAGCTAGAAAGTACCAATTCAGTATTCATTATAACAGGTGTTAGAAATGTCCACCACGGGCTTCAAGACATGGCTGTACATGTCTCTTCATATTGTTAAATACCTTCGGCAACGTGTCTGTTGTTATTTCCGTGTGTATCGACCGCCATTTCGAAACATTTGTTCAAGCAAAACAATTCTTTCTTACGTTGATAACTCCATTCTGTTTGGAGTGCAAAGAATTATACCAGCAGACGACAGCCATTCGCTGCATATTATTTCATGATGTACTGTGAAGCAAATTTTTGATGTCATTATGCATTTCATTTTTTTTTTTCAAGTTTGTTCCACATACAAAGTGTAGTAAGACTTTACAAACACCCTGTATATACTGATGCCGAGGAGCTGGAGAAAAAGTGTGGGAATGGATTTTCCCCGTGTTTATCATGAGATAGAGAACGAATTGCTGGAATGGAAAGTACATGATTCAGCCCACGGGTTTGTGTACAGATACATGAAACCAATGAAAGTTACACTTGCAACACGATTTTCAACAATTACATTCCTGAAAATGTTGACGCGTTGTGGCAGTATACTGGGTATAAAAAAGACCGTTGAGATAAAACACCCAGTACATGCGCTTGAAATGTCAGGACTATCTTAAAACGATCGCCAACAAGCCATTGGTATATTTGAGAGCAGGATGAGCTCGCGGGCAATTGCCAGAAAGATAAATTGCCATCACACCACTTTTGTACGTCTTAATGAACGTACGGAACCACTGGCAGTTTCTGGGATAGACTTCGGAGTGGCCAACCACGTGTCATTATCCCTGCGGAAGATCATCATATTGTGCTGACTCGACCAAGGAATCATTTTCTCCCGACAATTCAAGCAGCAACTGCTACGGTGGCTAGACGTAGACAAGTCTCTCTAATGACAGTCATACGACGACTCAGAGATACAGGCTTTACTGCAAGACGACCTTATGTTGGGCCAAACTTGACTTACAGACATCGTCAGCAGCGCCTGCAATGGGTAGAGCAACATGTCAGATGGACTAGAATGCAGTGGAATGCTGTCCTATTCACAGACGAGAGTGGATTCATCACATCTTTTGCTGATTCACGTATGCGGATGTGGCGATAGGTGTGGAGAGCGCTTTGCAGATTGTTGTGTTCGTCAGCACAACTGATTTGGAGGTGGCAGTATTTACATTTGTTGAAGATTCAGTTTTCACCATCGCTTGCCTCTTCAGGTGGTAATGTTAATGCTGTAACATATTGAGATGAGGTTCTGGATGCATTTGGTTGCTCCTGCGTTCACAAATTATCCAGACTTGCAGCATCTCCAGCAGGATGACGCACGTGCGCACACCGCATGCATTACACAGCAATATCTACAGCAGCAGAACACTGTGACGATTGACTGGCCTGCCCTATCACCAGACATGTCCCATACAGAATATCTGTGAGACGAGCTTGGGCGCACTCTATAGGAAAGGTTCTGCAGCTAATCTACAACAGCTCGAAGCAGCTCTAATACGTGAATGGGACTTGATTTCCAGGAATTGCCTTCTGAGACTTGTGCTTTACAAGCAGAGTCGCTGCTAAGCTTGTCTGCATTCACACGGTGGCATTACCAGATACTGAGCATAGTAAGAATGCATTTGTTATTTCATTGAATTTTCTGTTTTCTACTTAGCCTGCAAAGAAGGTGACGAATTTCGTAACAATCAAAAGTTCAAATTAATGATCAGCATGAATTCATAGGAAAGTAAATACAGATTCCAAATATTTAAACGTGTAAACACTTATATTTACATTTCAAACTCTTTATTGCATGGCATATTTCTTCGCAGAAGCCATACTGATTACTTTACATACATCAGTTTTGTGCAAACAGAAGTCATGAGAATCCGTTTAAAATTACCGTGGTGGACGATTAAATATGGAAATATACCAGGCAATAAATCGTGCAATCTGTGTCTGTGTCTTCGTTTTTTTTAAATTCACTACGGGAAAACATTGTTTTAAATTTCACATTATTTAAATTTCACAATTATTCTTCTGGAGTGGAAGGGAAAGAGAGGGAAGACGCCAATCCGGTGTGTGATTTGCCATTATGTTGGCAAACTAGCGGAATGTCCGAAGGCTATAAATGACAGGCTTATGACTATTACGTTACCCCTGCTGAAAAGAAAGAAGCATGCAACCATCGTGAGTGTCTGCGCACCAATCATGACAAATGAAGATGACGTCAAAAACAAGTTCTATGAAGACCTGCACAACTTATTAAGATCTGTTCCCAAATGAGACAAACTTATACTCCTTGAGGACTTCAATGCCAGAGTAGGCAAGGACAACGCCTCCTTGAGTGGCATCATTGGACAGTACGGAGTCCTGAAATTGTAACAGCAATGGACTCCTCCTACTTCAGACCTGTGAAGAACACTATCTCCTGATCACCAACACAATTTGCCGTCTTCCCACGAGAAATAGGACATCATGGATGCACCCTCGCTCGAAACACTGGCACCTCCTTGACAATATCATCGTCAGGAGAAGTGACAGAAAAAACGTTCGGGTGACAAAATCCATGTGTGGTGCCAAATGTTGGACAGACCCTCGTCTCATTATCTCGAAAATAAACATACACATCAAACCACAACGGTGTCCTCAAGGGGTAAAAATGCACACACAAAAACAAACTAAATGTCACCCGCCTAAACGGCAAAAAAAAAAAAAAAAAAAAAATGCAGCTGTCGTTTGAAAACATGCTAGAAGACCGCCTCAAGCCAAATTCTGCAGCTAAACAGGATGCGGAAACAGAGTGGAGAGCCCTAAAGGACATAATTTACAAGACTACTATGGAAATCCTGGGTCCAGCCTCCCGAAAGCATAAAGACTGGTTTGTTGAAAATTCTGAAGACATCAACCAATTGCTGGCCGAGAAACATCTTCTCCTCAAGGCACATTTGAATGATCCGAAGTCAACATAAAAAAGGATGCCTTCAGTAACATTCGGAGAATAGTGCAGCAGAAACTTCGGCACATGCGGGACTCCTGGCTGAGCAACAAAGCTGATGAAATTCAAGGCTTTGCTGACAGACGCGATATGAAAAAGTTCTACGACTCACTGAAAGTGGTCTACCGGCCTACATCACCAGGCATACTTCCCCTCCTCAGTGCAGATAGGGGAACATTGGTCACCAATAAGAAAGACATCCTTAAACACTGGGCAGAGCATTTCAGCAACATCTTAAATGCAACTTCCTTCTTCGATGATGAAACCAGCAACTGCCTTCCTTAAGTTCCTACTAATGATACACTTTATGACCTGCCAACCATAGTGGAAGGAAACAAAGCTATCCAACAACTTTCCAATGGAAAGGTGCCTGGTCCGGACTCAATGCAAGTGCAGAGATATACTAGACAGGTGGGTCGATCCTAATAGTTCAGCTTCACCAAGTCTTTACAAACATATTGGTGAACGAGACCATGGCTCAAGATTGCAAGGACGCGTCAATATTCCACCTTTACAAACGCAAAGGAAACCGCCAATCCTGTGACAACCACCGAGGCATCTCTTTGCTCTCAATAGCAGGGAAGATATTCGCCAGAATTTTTCTCAATCGCCTCACGGCCCATCTCGATCAAGGTCTTCTTCCTGAGAGTCAATGTGGCTTCAGAAAAGAACGAGGAACTGTTGACATGATTTTCGCTGCAAGGCAGCTGCAAGAGAAATGTCAGGAACAGAACTCTGAAATGTTCTCCACTTTCATTGACCTTACCAAGGCTTTTGATACAGTCATCAGACAAGGACTGTGGAAGATTATGGCGAAATATGGCTGTCCACAAAAGTGTGTGTAAATAGTGCGCTATTTCATGGCGGTATGCAGGCAAGAGTACAGGTAAATTGTGAACTGTCTAAGCCCTTTCCTGTTACCAGTGGAGTGAAGCAATGATATGTCCTGGCACCAACACTGTTCAGCCTCATGTTTTCAGCTATGCTGACGAATGCCTTCGAGAACAATGATATTGGAATAAACATTAACTACCGCATGGTTGGAAAGTTATTCAATCTCAGAAAGCTGAAAGCCAAAACCAAAACTAAAAGAGACACCGTCAGAGAACTGCTGTTTGCTGATGATTGCGCTCTATATGCCAACTCAGAGACAGACATGCTACACAATGTTGCTTTTTCATATGCCTGTGCCAACTTTGGGCTCAATATCAACTTGGAGAAAACTGTAGTTCTGTTTCAGCCAGCTCCAGGGAATAATCACACCGTGCCGAATATCATGGTGAACAGTCATAGACTAAGTGTTGCGGACAAGTCCACCTATCTTGGCAGCACTGTGTCACAAGCTGCCACAATTGATGACGAAGTGAATGCAAGAATCTCCAAGGCCAGCGCGGTACAAGAATGTATGGGACATAAATGGAATAAGCCTGTAAACAAAGCTGAAAGTCTATAAAGCAGTTATATTATCCACGCTGCTATATGCTTGCGAAACATGGACTGTTTATCAGCGACATGCTAGGAAATTAAACACCACTTCCACACAGTCTGCCTTAGGAAGCTATTGAAGATTACATGGCAAGACAAGATCCCTGACACTGAAGTTCTAGAAAGAGCGTCCATGGCCAGTATCCACACTCTACTAATGAAGAATCAGATTCGCTGGGTTGGTTACTTAACTCGTATGTCAGATCACAGGCTCTTTAAACGAATTTTTTACGGCGATCTGCGTCGTGGTAAACGTTCCCAAGGCGGCCAGAGGAAACGCTTTAAAGACACTCTGAAAATCTCACTGAAAGCTTTTGGAATTCATCTTGACACCTGGGAGACTGCTACTAAAGACCGTAATTTGTGGCCTGCATCATTACAAACGGGTTCAGTCACTTGTGAAGCAATCAGGACTGCAAGCGCTGTGAAAAAAGGCTGAACAGAAAAACCACTGCAGGAGATCCTCCTCCTGGAACATCAAGCATTCTTTGTCCACATTGTCAAAGAACATTTCGAGCCATCTTAGAACTCACGGCTCCATACTTTCAACTCCACTGGATGAAATGAGTGGTCATCATCATTCTTGATGGACAAACAACCTGTAGACAATTGACATTACTGTGCAAGCATGTGTATATTTCAGCTTGAAGGATTTGTCTAATCACTTGAGTTTATGTTGTGTGATTTCTGCAGTATGTACCTGACGAGATGCAGCGAAATATGCCAGGCAATAAATCGTGCAATCTGTGTCTGTATCTTCGTTTTTTTTTTTTTTTAAATTCACTACGGGAAAACATTGTTTTAAATTTCACATTATGTTCTTGGATTATATAGGTGATACGTTTTTGATGTGCTTCAGTATATATTTCTTGAAATCGTCTAATTGCTAAAGCCTCGGCATATTTAAGCACTCGTTAATTTCTCGTCGAATACAGGATACGCAACGTCTTTTCTCTGTTAACTTTATGACCGTTATTTAACAGTCGTTGAAAGATAGCCGAGCTTAGAGTATTATGACCTGTCGAATGTACAGGGATTGCTGAAGACTAATAAACTCTCTTTTCTACCCATTTTTGTAATATGCTCAGTTAATCGATTTGCTAATTGCCTTTCTGTTCTACCCATGTAAGCTGCTTGGCACTCACGCTGGAACTGATTTTTGTAGTTAGATTTGGTGTACGGAGACAATGGTTTTTTTTTTTATAGACGGAGTGGGTATCGGGGTGGTTTTATATCTGAGCATTGGCTCAGCAGCAGATAATGTTTGACGACATAGTTTTAATGGTGCGCTAACTGTCGGCATAACACATGTTTACATTCCAACAATATCAGTGAACACGTGTTTTAGCTATTTCAGCCTCAGTCTCATTGATTTTTTTTT